>JABMCL010000740.1:497500-520000 GCA_018857735.1 Alviniconcha marisindica
ATCCACCCACGACTCGTAATGATCACAGGGACGTCAAACGGGTAGCAAGCACGCAAGATATATTAAGGAGAAAACAGACATAGAGATAGCTAGCTAGACATATATATATATATATATATATATATATATATATATATATATATATATATATATAGAGAGAGAGAGAGAGAGAGAGAGAGAGAGAGAGAGAAGAAGACGCAGATTGAAGAAGACAGACGATGAGAGCAGAGAGATAGAGAGATGAGATGAGACAGATAGACATGATAGTACAGACAGATCATATACGATCTACTGCTGACAGATCATGCAAGCACAGATAGACAGATGATAGAATGAGTGACTGTATGTTTATCTGCCATTTTATATACCTATTTGCTTGAGGATACTGCACATTGATGTGATCGAATGAGAGACGAGAGTGTATGAGAGAGAGAGAGGAGAGAGAGAGAGAGAGAGAGGAGAGAGAGAGGAGAGAGGAGAGAGAGAGAGAGAGAGAGAGAGAGAGACAGACAGACAGACAGACAGACAGACAGACAGACAGACAGACAGACAGACAGACAGACAGACAGACAGACAGACACAGAGAGAAACGGACGGACTGACGGATGGATAGATATAGACAGATAAGGGTAATTAGATATTTGCAGATGAATAAACAGATATTTGCGGATGAATAGATAAATGGACAGACAGACAGATGGATGACAGACAGACAGCTAGCTAGCTAACAGATAGACAAACAATTGCTTTTTGGCATTCAATCAACTGTGTTGTCATTTTAGGGCGATAACAAGAAACCAGTTCTTAGCAAACCCGGGAGGGGGGGGAGGGGGGGGGGGCAGGAGAGTGGATGACAAAATGTACATAAGCCAATGCCGAGGAAACGACTCATCAACCAAGCAACCCACCACGCTTGAACCGACATTCTGAAGCATGCATGTTGTACATAAAACGGCGTGTCTCATTCCGATAATTATGAGTAAGTTGTAGACTGTCGGCAGCAGTTCATTAGCGGTCTTGTGATCAGTGCGGAAATCACTCAGAGCCGGTGGTGGAAACCCACTTTATGTGCTTTTCTCCGTGGGCTTTCCCATCTCTGGAACTCTCTCACACACGCTGCCAGAGCCGATGCGAGGAGTGAAGAGAGAACACGATGACACTTGTTCTAATCAGACACAAGTGGCCGCAGGTCGTAATGCCCCGGCTTTCAACCCGGGCTGTAAGAACCACAGTAAGACCTTGCCGAGGACCTGCAAATCCTCTTGAAGGACGCTCCTGACGCCACTCAGCACCGTGGCCATGACGACGCGGTGCCAGGCGAGGTCTGTGGCACGAGCCAGATAATTATCTTGTTAGCGGATCAAGGATTAAACCTGGCACGCAAGACCCGGGGATTAAGCCCACACAACAGGCAAACAACCGTCCACTAGGGATAAAAGTCAGATCAACACTTAGACACAAAAATTGAGAGAGTTGCGAAACTGCCCGTTGACTTTTGTGTTCGGCTTTGTTTCCTTTTTTTCTTTCTTTTGTTCGTGCGATTTAGTGGTTTACCTGGTCCTCAAGGTAGGTATGCTAGAAACACGACAAAGGTGTATTTACCTGGTCCTCCTGGTAGGTATGCTAGAAACATGACAAAGGTGTACGGCTTTAGGGTGGCGAAGCCGAATGAACGTGTCAATAAACTCCATTCGTACCCCCCCCCCCCCCCCCCCCCACCCGCCTCCACCACCCACCCCCGCGACACGCCGGCCACAGAAAGACCCTTACAAAGTTGAGACTGTTCAACAAGTTGTGCAGCCCACATCAACATTTCCTACTGTAACACTCCAAACAGCTAGGCAGCAGTCGTCGCTGACAAACTGAATTAGCTATCGCCCGGTTACCGCGCTGTTCCCGCTGGCGTGTTCACTTCATCTACTCAGTGTACCGTATCAGTCTTCTGCACAGACATTGCAGGAACCTCCAGAAACGGCCAAGTCTGATGGAGGTCCCAACTGTGTTTGGAATTATGGTGGCATCAGACCTATCCGATCAGAATCTGCCAGTGATACCAGCTTTTTCTTCTTCTTACGTCAGTGTCGGTTTGTGCTCTGACCAGGGGTGTTGGTCGATTAACTCTCGTGTGTTAAATAACAAACACGTCACTGAGGATTTGACATATGCTCTTTTTCCACGGCACACGAATAGCATCCTTTAACTTGCCAAAACAAAGGACGCAGCTCCGGTAGAACCAACAGAAGATTTAGTCAGCAGGAACCAAGAAAATATATTCCTGTGCAGAAATCAGAAAATCGTCAACATGAACATTTTATTTATGTCTGTTCAACGCAGGATGATATTAGAACGGTAAAAATCGTCTGAAATGGGTGTATGTCTTAGCTTTTTCTCGTTCGTGTAATATCCTTCTTGTTCTGTGTGTTATTATTGTTTTTCAGTTTGACCGACCAGTGCTGCAAATTGCTTCGGCAAAAATGTGCTCTCTCTCCCTCTCTCTCTCTCTCTCTCTCTCTCTCTCTCTCTCTCTCTCTCTCTCTCTCTCTCTCTCTCTCTCTCTCTCTCTCTCTCTCTCTCTCTCTCTCTCTCTCTCTCTCACACACACACACACACACACAGACACACACACACACACGAATCTGTCTCTCTCACGCATGCACGCGTGCGCTCGCCACACACACACACACACACACACACACACACACACACACACACACACACACACACATACACACACACACGCACGCACGCACGCACGCATGCACGCACGCACGCACGCACACCCACAATATTGAATCTCTCTCTCTCTTTCTCTCTCTCTCTCTCTCTCACACACACACACACACACACACACACACACACACACACACACACACACACACACACACACACACACACACACGCACGCACGCACGCACGCACGCACGCACGCACGCACGCATGCATGCACGCACGCACACCCACAAAACTGAAATCCTCTCTCTCTCTCTCTCTCTCTCTCTCTCTCTCTCTCTCTCTCTCTCTCTCTCTCACACACACACACTCACACACACACACACACAAACACACGCACACTCTCTCTCTCTCTCACTCAACCGAATCGCACCGACGTTGGCAGCCCAGCCCAGCCCTGCCAGTCATTGCAATATCGTTGCATCACCTCATCACTGCGGGATGTTTGTAGACTTATCTGCTGCTCAGCGCGGATGCTGCTAAATGTTCACCTGGGCGATAACCACACGTAGCTATCAGCTATTTGACAAATGCAACACATCGCTATCGCGCCGCTCTCGTCCGATTCTCACGAGGTCTTTGCCAAAGAGTTTTTTTTTCCTCATCGCCGTTCTGTTCCGGATCTCCTCCCTCCGTGAGTCTAGAATTTGGAACTCTTGCCAAAGAGGGTAGCTGCTGCCAGGAAGTGATGATTCTGGTTGTGTAAAAGTGTTGCTGCCGGTGGGTGGCTCAGGTGTTTGGCTTGCATGTCGTCACCTACGTCAGTTCTGACCCCAAGCAAAGGGCGGGTCACTCATCAAGGCACAATACAGAATCAGAGACGGTCGATAATCTCCATTAACTCAGTTTCTGACAGAAAAGGCGGCTGTCATATTCAACTGGAACATTATTGGTCTGATCCATTGACCGTTGCCGTTTCCCTGTCTTTCCTTCTTCTTGCTTTTGTTATTGTTGTTGTTGTTCTTTTTTCTCCTCAGTCTTTCTTCTTCTTTGTACCGTTTGTACTGGACACCAAGAACGTAAAAAACAAAACAAAACAAAACAAAAAACAAACAAATCTGACTAGTTTTTACACCGAGCGTCGTGAGAAACATTCAGCTGAAGCACAAACACAAATGTTCGGCAGAGCTGCGTTTGACCACCACCAGATGGACAGACAGGCAAATGATCTGACACAAAAACGACAAATAATGTGATGGAGTTTATTGGTTCACGTTGTTTGATTTTCGCCGAGATCTCAGTTATTGAGGAACGTGGCGTCTGATGTCTGGTACAGCCGGTAGCTCCGGTCTGGTCTTGACGCCCACGGCCTGTCTGGACACTGCTGGGACGGAGGGACGGAGCAGGAAACAATCTGTTCCCCTCGTGACACTGTCTGTGCCATGGCGATGTGGTCGTCCCGTCAGTCCCACCGTGGGATACCGCGGATGCAGAAATTTAAGTCCCCTTGGCAGAAAACACAGAGCTATCAAAAGGTTCTCTCTCTGAAGGCTGGGTCAGGTCAAATATTATTTCGCATGCTCCGCCTGTTGTAAGGATTTTCGCACTTTCGAAATTTTGGTCTTCCTGGTTCATTCAACTTCATTCCTTTGACAAATCCCGTTCAGACATAAAGTGGTATTGCAGCAACTGCGAACCTGACTTTTTGCTAGTGATGTGATCAGTCACTGTCCTTCGTCTATATCACTCACGGTTTGACAGGGCGCTGAAACCAAGTTTTTCACAGACTTGTCCTACACGAACCGTAGCAGTGGAAACGTGGTCAACCATTCCAGTCTGATAACGTTCGGAGTAAAAAAGAAAAAAAGAAAGAAAAAAAGGTTTAAACTCATTACTCGTCTTCGGCCCTCTCCTTCCCCATGCTTGCGTTTCTGTGGCCAAAGCTGACCCATCTGTAAGTTAAATGTTTCGTTTTCGTCATTGTTTTACAGAATAAGTGGCTGTCTGTTTGTTCCTTGAAGAAGGTGTCTACGCCAATAATGAAAACGTATGTTGCATTGTCCTTTTAAAATGTGTGTGTGTGTGTGTGTGTGTGTGTGTGTGTGTGTAACTGTATGTGTGTCAGTGTGTGTGTGTGTGTGGGGGGGGGGGGGTCTGAAAATATTTCTGTTTCTTCAAAAACAAAACAAAAATCAGTTTGTGTGTTAGTGTGTGGCCTTTTTTTCTTTTTTTTTTTTCTTTTTCTTTTTTCAAATTTGAAAACCTTTAACCTTATGTTACTGGCTGCAGTAGAAAACTGGAATTGTACTACCCAGGTAAAGCCAGTAACCGAAAGATACGTCACCATGTCTCTATCCTCTCTGACATGACGTGGAGCTGGTACAGAATTCAACACTCTTGCTCATTCATTCGCTTCTGGCTGTAGCGGATTGAAGCAACACTTGCAGACTGATGTCTGCACGGGCAGATTGTGTGGCAATCTTCCGGAATATCTCTGGCAGCACAGAGCTTCACACAGTGCGTTAATCTAGCATTACGTCGCCGCACAACCACTGTCGTTGTTCCCCTGTGTAAACGGACCTCTAGGCGGCAGATCGGTGAAACCAGCAGACGACACGAGGGAGGGTAGATTTGGGCGACTACACACGGCTGACCACGCCAGTCAGACTGGAAGTTTATGTTTCTGCTGAGCTCCTTTATCTGCACATCAAACCTGGGGGGACGTTTTTGTTTAGTATCAGGCCATCTAGCGCAAGAAATTGTCGACAACAAGTCTTGAATTAATGGGGCTAGAGCGGTGTTTGTTACGCTGGTCGCTTGCTAACATATCCAAGATGCGTTGGTGAATGTTTTTTGTTTGTTTGATTTTCAACAGTGTTAACAAACAGCTTGTTGGGGCAGACTCGCACAGCCCGACTGTCCTGTTTTGTAAATGCTGCCAGTAAATGTTTGTAGAGTAAGTTTGTCGTCACAGAAACAAACAGGTATAAAATGCCGTTTGGATACAGGTGAAAGGTTTGGAGAAAGTGTGATGTGATGAAACGGAGTCAGAAAGGTTGTTTGTGTGTGTGTGTGTGTGTGTGTGTGTGTGTGTGTGTGTGTGTGTGTGTGTTTGTGCGTGTGTGTGTGTGTGTGTGTGTGTGTGGTGTGTGTGTGTGTGTGTGTGGTGTGTGTGGCGCGTTGTTTGTGTGTGTGTGTGTGTGTGTGTGTGTGTGTGTGTGTGTGTGGTGTTGTGTTCTGTGCGTACGTTGTTTGTGGTGTGTGGTGTGTGTGTGTGTGTGTGTGTGTGTGTGTGTGTGTGTGTGTGTGTGTGTGTGTGTGTGTGTGTGTGTGTGTGTGTGTGTGTGTGTGTGTGTGTGTGTGTGTGTGTGTAGTATTTACATCTGAAGATTAAATATCCGAACAGCACACGCAAACGTGCATCAGTACGATGACTTCTTTGTTGAGCCATTCTCAGGTGACGAATTCAATGCAATGGAGTTTCTTTCCACTGAACTCCAAAGATACTCATGAATTCAATCTTTCGTCACCATCTTTTGAGTAGTCGACTTTGCGTCGCCATTACAATTCTTTAACCTTTCTTAATCTGATGGGACTGCTTCAGAATGCGGAGAACTCTAAGTCAAATCCGACATGAGACGCACACAATTAATCCATCAATTGAGCACAATACAAGGTTCCTCCTCGGATCTGTTTGCTTTTCCATTTTGACGATGGTTTGTTTGATTTTCATTCCAGATACTCGCCTCACACACCGATCCGATTTCTTATAACTGTTCGCCATCTCCGCTGGAGACACAGAGAGTGTGGACACAGGTCCTCGAGAGGGAATGAGTTCCTTTGAGGTCTTTCTATCCCCCTCCTCCCCCACTTCCCCATCTTGCCACCTCTCCTCCTCCTACCATTGCCTGTGGCGATGTTCCGTGAAGGACTCAGACCCTCCGATGACGCTTGAGACGTACGTGGGCCAGACTTCAGTGTGTGCAGGGTCAGTGTTCGTGTCAGTGGCCCAGGAAGTGTCGTTGATCTATCTTTCATCTGCACCGAAGCTAATGCCATTGTGATTCGATCCGTGTTTGTACAAATCCGCGCTGAACTGATCTCCTTCCTTTGGGTATCTATCGAGATCCGTAATCTGACGCCTGTTTGTAGAAAGGTTTGAGCCATGACCTCCACCTGCAAGGCACCACGACGTCTTCAGCCTCCCGTGGGCGGCAGCAGGATCTTCTTGTCAGAGCGGGCAGCTTTCTCAGAAACTCAGTCGCCCACACGTGAAGGGTTTAGGATCTGCTGAAGGCGGAGGCGCCGTGACGCCACGTCTGCTGTGCGCTGTGAGACAGATCTGCTCCCCGATAACCACCCCGACTGACCCAACACGCTGCTAACATTTGTTTTCCGTGTCTCAGGCCGCATGCTGCTCGTGTTGCTGTTTCTGTTCGCTCTTCCGGACCGCTGTCTCCGCGCCTGGTTGTCTTGTTGTCCATGAGGATTTCACGCTCGTCGGAGCGACGGAGCGACACGTGACTGGACGGGCTCTGCCCATTGGTCCGCGGCCAAGGGGGTCTTAATCTTGGTGTCGCTGAGTGGGGGCTATCGAGGCAGCCATCGGTGTCAGTGGCGGCGAGGTGAGGGTGGGAATGGCAATGTTGTTGCAGGGGCAGACCTGTAGGGTGTGTTGTCGGACCGTGGACACGCCGTGTCGCCACACCGCTCAGTCACTAGGGGAGGGGGCCTTACCACCCACCCACCCTTTCCCCACCCCCTTCCAAAGGATCAGCAAGAAAAACATGAACACTTGAGCCCAGTTTAGAATTAGCAGAATTGTCAACAATGAAGATGACACGTACCTACACGCGTGGAACGTACACGATGCGAGAGAGAGAGAGGGGGGGAGAGAAAGAGGGAGAGAGGAGAGAGGGGGGATGGGGAGGAAGAGGGAGGAGGGAGGAGGGGGAGGAGAGAGAGGAGGGGAGGGGAGGAGAGGGGAGGAGGGAAGGAGAGAGAGAGGAGAGAGAGAGAGAGGGAGGGAGGGAAGGGGGGAGAGAGAGAGAGAGAGAGAGAGAGAGAGAGAGAGAGAGAGAGAGAGAGAGAGAGAGAGAGACAGAGAGACAGAGAGAGACAGAGACAGAGACAGAGAGAGAGAGAGAGAGAGAGAGAGAGAGAGAGAGAGAGAGAGAGGTGCACGCGCGCGCACAGTATATGCATACAAGTTTATTGAGCAAGAACAGTTTTACGTGTGAAATTATAAACAGCTGAAAAACATAGTTTAAAGCTTCGAACAAAATATTTTAAGGAATGTTCACATACACCACTCCACACACAACTCTAAATATGACAGACGTGACTCTTGCATTATGAGAAACGTGTCATTTTTGTCTTGTCCGGAAAGGAGCAGACGCAGTGACACCCGAGAAGCAAGGATTACGACAACCGAGGTTCAAACAGCCGTGATGCAACCCCCACAGCACAACTCGGAGTCTCAATCTCAGCCCTCTTTTTCCCACCTTTTCCGGGGCCTCTCCACCATCTACATCTTGTCTCCAGCTTCTCCGGCTACACGCTTAACAAACAATAAAAGAACAAACAAACGGTGATGAGAACTGACAACCAACTGGGCTTAACCGACAAACGCTTGACCCTTCAGAGGACTGAGAGAGAGACTGACCACTGCACTGCCACGTCCAACAGTGGTCCACCCACTGACCACAGATCATGGCCATCGGAGCTAATGGCCTCTTCACATTTTTCTCTAATCACCAACGCTCGAGGCCCGCAGATGAATGGGCGATTTGAAGAAACCGAAGGGCTCAGGCGACACCTGTTTGGCGATAGCATCTCGATCCATCCTCATTATCAGCTATCGGTAGCATCGGAACCCCCAGTGGCCTTGTCGTGTTGCAAGCCGTGATGATGATCAGCTGGTACACCTGCACTCCAGTTCGTCCCTTGTTCGCTATTCAAAATTAGGCAGAAAGGTTGATGATTGTGTGAGTCGGTTTGGTCTAGCGGTAAGGCGTTAGGCTGGTAAGCGGAAGGACCTCGGTTCGATACCGCTTCGGCTCTCCTTTCTCTTCAAAAGTTGTGGTCTGTGGACACTGTCTTGTGACTTTGTCCATCACTTCCTACTGAAACATTAAAATAGCTCTCATTGCTACCTCTCTTAATGCAGGAATCATTCTGATGGTGACAGTGTAGCGATATGTATATAATCTCCCTCTTCCCCCACCTCCATACCCCCTCCCCCCCCCCCTCTTCTCCTCGTCCCTAATAAGCCTTATGGTTTCTGTGGACGTTAAGCACCATGTTTGCTTACTTACTTCGATGATTGTTCGTTCCTTGGACGTTTGTTTTTAACACCGGGTTGTCTCCCAAGAGGTACTGGCGGGACCGTAGATGGAAGGAGGAGAACCTGTCCCCTTCCACACCTCCTGGGATCTCGGTCCTCCAGTACTGGCAGGGAGAGTATAATTATAGAACACTACACTGTTATGATGTGTGCTGTGAGCCGGTTTGGCCTAGCGGTAAGGCGGTAGGCTGGTAAGCAGAGGGACCTCGGTTCGAATCTGCTTCGGCTCTCCTTTCTCTTCAAAAGTTGCGATCTGTGGACACTGTCTTGTGACTTTGTCCCCACAATTAATGAAACATTAAAATGGCTCTCGTCGCTGCCAACCTTAATGCAGGTCATTCTGGTGGTGACAGTGTAGCGATATGTATATGATCTCCCTCTTCCCCCCCCCCCTCCATGCCCCCCCCCCCCCCCCTTCTCCCCGTCCCTAATACGCCTCGTGGTTTCTGTGGACGTTAAGCACCATGTTTACTTACTATGATGTGTGTGTTAATATGGGAAGCGGTGAGAGCCATTTTATCGTTTCATTAACTGTAAGGGTAAAATCACAAGACAGCATCCATAAACCACAACTACTGAAGAGAAAGGAGAGCCAAAGCAGGGAATCGAACCGACATCGCTTGCCATCCTAACGCCTTACCGCTGGGCCAAACCGGGTCACTGGTGTCCATGACACCAGCATCTCCTACCTTTAGGTGCTGTTGTACACAGAACAGTATCGAAGAGACTCCGTTTTTGTTGTCGTGTATATGTGTATGTTCTCACTGCGTAAAAGGTTTAATGAACTGTCAATGATAATCGTATTTTGTAGTTTTATGATTTGTTTGGTTTAATATGAAAATATGGACAATCAAAATCATTGTATGAGCATTAAACAAGCTAGGCTTATAGTAAATGCTCACAAACATAATTTACTAATTAATTCATTTTGCAACAACGGGTATGTATGTTTATATTAAACAGCATGAAAACAACGACAAAAATCAATCAAAAATCAAGAGAGAGAGAGAGAGAGAGAGAGAGAGAGAGAGAGAGAGAGAGAGAGAGAGAGAGAGAAGAGCTTATGAGCTGCCAGTAACTATTTAACTGAGTTTGTCATTCCATGGAAAAACGGCCGGACTGGGTAATGAAGTCTTGGACAGCTTTAAATATGAATGAGTTCATATTGTTTGATATGTTTGGCCTGTTATGATTTGTTTGACCTTGTTCGCCCTTGTTTTGCCCGGATATGTCTGGCGTAAGATAAAAACGGGTATTTACTTGCTCACTCATTCAGGTGAGACTGTGCGTGCAGTCTCTAAAGCCCTGTCTTAATTACGCATTCACTTTCTACGCTTAACCAAGAATGCGTGCCGTGCACGAAGACAAATAATAAATTTGTTCTGAGCATAAATCGTTGACACAGAACTCGGATGTCGCGATAGCTTAGCGGCATGACCGAGACGAACCGAATGTCATGCGGTGAACAAACAGGAAACCTTTCGTGTTTCGCATCGGCAATAAACAATTTTTAAAAAAGATTAATGCAAGTAGCTTGTTTACGTGATAGATGACATCCAAGACATCCCAGTGCATCGTTAATAAAGTTCAAGTCTTGCTGATATTGTCATTAACTCTGTATCGTATCGATATTTTGTGTTTGCATAAATCCTTGTTTAGACCAAAGAATTCTAGAAAAGCCAACTGGCTCTTCACGTTGATCAATTAAATGCCATAAATTCCCCTGCAAATTAAACTTAGACCTTCGATTTGAAACTGATGCAAAACCTCTGCTGAAGTGGCCTATCACAATAGATGCATTAAAAACAAAAAAACAAAAAACAAAACAAAAAAAAGCAGTTGCCACGACTGGCCAATCAGGAAGCAGTTTATCCGTTGTGACAAGTTCAGTTCAGTTCAAATGGTATCGATGCGCTCAGAAAAGCCCATGGTTATGCGCACCATCCCGTCTCTCAGAAGTTTTCCCAAGTTGCATATAAAACGGTTCCAATGTTCGTCTGATTGACGATGGCCCTCTCTCATCCTTTCAAGGAAGATCGTCTAGTGCTGCCTCTTTCCAGACCTCTCTCCTCCAGGCGATCGATGATGTGATGTCCTTGGCTTTGTGCCCACAGGTAGTGTTCCAAGCTCCTCAACACTTCAGATCTTCCGAGAAGCAAGCCATCTGTGAGCGTGGCTTTGCCCGACAGTCTATCTGCTCGGTCATTACATTTTCGCTTCACTCCGGCATGTTCAGGGCAGTACACCCACAGGAGTCTTCTAAGGTGGATGTCGACCGTGTGACATGGCAGTGACCTATGCCCTCCGCTGGATTGCCTCAGAGGTGACAATCAGAACACACATGCCATCATCCTCACAGATTCAATGAGCTTGCTATAAAAAGTCAAAAAAGGAATGGGAGGCCCAGAATGGAATGCGTCGGTGGTTGACATCCACCTTCGTAAACTCCTGTGAGTGTACTGCACTGGACCTGCCGGAGTGAAGGGAAATGACCGAGCAGATAGACTGTCGGGCAAAGCCACCCTCACTAGTGGCTTGCTTCTCGGAAGATCTGAAGTTTTGAGAAGCTTGAGACACTACCTGCGGGCACAAAGCCAAGGACATCACATCATCGATCGCCTGGAAGAGAGAGGCGTGGAAAGAGGAAGCGCTAGACGATCTTCCTTGAAAGGACGAGAGAGGGCCATCGTCGATCAGACGAACATTGGAATTGTTTCAAATTGCAACTTTGGGGAAACTTCTGAGAGAGACGGGGTGGAGCGCATATTATGGGCTTTTCCAAGCGCATAGATACCATCTTGAACTGAACTGAACTGTGACAACTGCCTATGGAAGCGAAGACTGGGCGGAGAGAATGGATCCTGAATAACTATGCACCAGTTAAAGCGGAACCGAAGCGAGACACAAGGCCTAAAAACAAGAAGTTGTACAAAAAACGATTTCCTAAAGTAAACATGGTGCTTAACGTCCACAGAAACCATAAGGCTTATTAGGGACGGGGAGAAGGGGGGGAAGGGGGTATGGAGGTGGGGGGAGGGGGGGATTATATACCTATCGCAACACTGTCACCACCAGAATGACTTCTGCACTAAGGTGGGCAGCGTACAGAGCCATTTTAATGTTTCATTAATTATGAGGGACAAAGCCACAAGACAGTGGTCACAGACCACAACTTTTGAAGAGAAAGGAGAGCCGAAGCAGATTCGAACCGAGGTCCCTCTGCTTTCCAGCCTAACGCTTTACCGCTAGGCCAAACCGGCTCACACGAAGTCCTTCTACAGACTTCATAGTTATGGCTGTTGTGCACTTTTCAGCCCGCAAACTTCACAGTCTGGGGCAGTGAAGAGGTTAAGGCACTGCTCACTCGTTCCGTTGCCCTCCGCAGTTCACAGCATAACACGTCTTGTCCGGGCCACTGTCTCTCTGAACACTGCCACTGTCGAGGTATTGACAGCAAAGACTAAGGAAAAAGTCTCCTTTCCACCCTTTCTTCTTAAGTCTTTGGCAGCAGTGTCGGCTGGGAATAGGGTTCTTCTCCGACCCGTTGACAGTGGACGTCAAGAGTAACATAGTGTTTTTGACGCCACCCTCTGGGGAGTTGGAGCTGAGCCTATGCCTACACTCCGAGCATCGCTTTCCGGCAACTTCCTCCAAACTCCGCGGATTTGGTTACGCCACTGAAGGGGCACTATTTATCTCCGCGCAGCTGTCCACCGACGCGGTCAGCGCCCTCCGAAAGGTTCGGGTACTAATATACTGTTAGAAGCAGCCTAGCGCCCAAGCACCCACGTAAACATGAGACGCATCCACCCCGGGTAAAAAAAGTTCCGTCTCGATTCAAACGATTGTGGTTTTGTTTGTGCTGGTGTAAACTTTGTTGGCGGCTATAAATGATACGCCTTGTTTTATTTGAGTTGTTTGTAACAAACGTACCACTGTTCGAGCACCAACAAAAAAACTGCTCGTTAGCTGACAGTTTTCTGGACCCTATGTCGTAACTAAATACGGCAGTGGTTGAAGGAAGGATGTCGTAAACCAGTGCTTGGAGTTTGTGATTGACATTGACCATATTGCTTTACGTCCACAGAAGCGAGGTCGCTGATTAGGGACGGGGACAGGGGGGAAGAGGGCGAGAGAGTGAAGGCTCGACCGCGGAAACCGCCCGAAAAAGACCAGAGAGACCGTGGACCGCCGCCAAAACAATGGAAGTGTTAAGGCGGTGTCCCCTCGCCATTGCGCAGCGACTAGTGCACTGCGCAATTGCTGTTTCGACTGCCGTTTTGGGCAGAGTCACAAGGACAATGTCCGTTGCACTGCTGTTGAGGAACAACCCGAAGCGAAAGAAGTCCAACTTTCGCAGCCCAGCTCCACCTCCCTGCTCATGATCTCTTCTGGGCTAACTTGAGGGTCCAGCTCACCTCCCTGCTCATGATCTCTTCTGGGCTAACTTGAGGGTCCAGCTCCACCTCCCTGCTCATGATCTCTTCTGGGCTAACTTGAGGGTCCAGCTCCACCTCCCTCCTCTTGATCTCTTCTGGGCTAACTTGAGGGTCCAGCTCCACCTCCCTCCTCTTGATCTCTTCTGGGCTAACTTAAGGATCCAGCTCCACCTCCCTGCTCATGATCTCTTCTGGGCTAACTTGAGGGTCCATCTCCACCTCCCTGCTCATGATCTCTTCTGGGCTAACTTGACGGTCCAGCTCCACCTCCCTGCTCTTGATCACTTCTGGGCTAACTTGAGGGTCCAGCTCCACCTCCCTCCTCTTGATCTCTTCTGGGCTAGCTTGAGGGTCCAGCTCCACCTCCCTGCTCTTGATCTCTTCTGGGCTAACTTGAGGGTCCAGCTCCACCTCCCTGCTCATGATCTCTTCTGGGCTACTTGAGGTCAGCTCCACCTCCCTCCTCTTGATCTCTTCTGGGCTAACTTGAGGGTCCAGCTCCACCTCCCTGCTCTTGATCTCTTCTGGGCTAACTTGAGGGTCCATCGCCACCTCCCTGCTCATGATCTCTTCTGGGCTAACTTGAGGGTCAGCTCCACCTCCCTCCTCTTGATCTCTTCTGGGCTAACTTGAGGGTCCAGCTCCACCTCCCTCCTCTTGATCTCTTCTGGGCTAACTTGAGGGTCCAGCTCCACCTCCCTCCTCTTGATCTCTTCTGGGCTAACTTGAGGGTCCAGCTCCACCTCCCTGCTCTTGATCTCGCCTGGAACCCTGTGTGCGTTATGTGGACTGATTGACCGGCCCGCCTTGCCCTTAACGGCCCGGCGGACACGTCTCCGCATCAGTGATGACTCGCCTAAGGTCTGAACCTGAGCGGGTCACACAGTGTGTCATTTCAGTGATACATCATAGTGACCTCATGGGCCTTGTCAGCTCTTAACTGACCAGCGATTTGTTGGACGCGAGCCAAGCTTCATTCATCTCAAGCCTGCCATTAGGTAGTTGGGTAAGGGGAGGATGGAGGTGGGGGAAGGAAGGGGTGGTGGTGGTGTGGTGGAAAGAGTCCATTTCCCTCGAGAAACTATCGCAAACTTTGAAGTAACAAGTTACAAGTGAAGTATACTGAGACGGAGGATCAAATATAACTACAAATCATCAATTTTCAGCAAAATATTAATGGTTGACTGTATGAATTGATTCCATTCAATATTCCTTCATCCATCCATTCTTCCTCGCCTACCAACCAACCAGAGATATATCTAGATCACCGACCGTAACTCTCAATCTGACATCAGCCTTGCTTCATCTTCAAAGCAAGTTTGCGATTTTCCTGAAAGGCATATTATGTGGAAATGTTTAGAATTTAGTTGATCAGATTCCTTTTCATCCAGCTTTGAACAATGTTCGGAGATCTGTGTTAGTTTAGTTCATTTCATCTTAATGCCCTCAAAACAATATTTTTTAGAGACGTGAACTGTATGCGTGAAGAACGAAATTCAGTAGTTAATACAGTAGTTAATACTACAGGCTACAGAATTGCCAGCATATGAAGATCTTGCCATCTCACTGAACGTCACAAGGAAATTTACCTGTATCTGTTTCAGAATCTCCGTTAATTTATGATAATTTATCCGTCTAGTCTTCTGTCACCCATCTGCTCAATAGTCCTATCGGCTAATTCCTTTCACTATTAGTCATTTTCTTGTAGTTGTTGGCCCCCCCCCCCCTTTCCCCCCTCCCCCCCCCCCCCCCACCTCCCCTCCGCTATTTACAACTTTTAATGTATCTCCCTAGAACGTAACTGGTAAATGTGTGTGTGTGTGTGTGTGTGTGTGTGTGTGTGTGTGTGTGTGTGTGTGTGTGTGTGTGTGTGTGTGCGCGCGCGCGTGAGTATGTGCGTCCATGCGTGTGTGCGTGCGTGCGTGCCTGTGCGTGCGTGCGTGAGTGTGTGTGTGTGTGTGTGTGTGTGTGTGTGTGTGTGTGTGTTGTGTTTGTGTGTGTGTGTGTGTGTGTGTGTGTGTGTGTGTGTGTGTGTGTGTGTGTGTGTGTGTGTGTGTGTGTGTGTGTGTGTGTGTGTGCGCGCGCGCGCGCGTGTGTGTGTGTTCCCGCCCTCCTCATAATTTGTTTTAAAGTAGTCTTGTTAAGGTCAGTGTAATATCACAGTTGGGAACATACTTAAAAGTAAGAGAAAGAAGAAGCCGTAAAGCGGAGAAACGTTACACAGTGCGACAGTGTGCTTGCTGACTTGCCGTCACCCGCTGGGCGACAGACCTTCTACCAACCTTACGACTTCAGCTGGGTGAACTTTCCAACTTTCTCTTCACCGCTCGTTCCAGCTACGACAGTTTACCTACTTTAGTGAACTACATTCGCATGCTGGGTTCCACAGCTGCAACCCGATTCCGACAGAAACAAATAAAACCACCAGCAAGAACAGAGGCTGGTTTCCGGGAGAGAGAGAAAAAAAAATGACACCTCCATCAATATAGCGATTGTCTCATTTTCTCCTGACGCGATACAGTAAATGGGTTGAATGTGAACGGCGCTCCTTGTCGTGCATTGATTTTTTTGTCACCAGAATCTTCTTTTCCTGGCTCTACATCCGTTTCACATTTGTGCTATGGATGCTTTGTCAAACGAAAACGAGAGAAGAAAACAAAAACAAAAAAACAATCAAGCGAAAACGAAAAAAATAAATATATATATATATTAAAAATATTTACTTTAAAAAAATCGTTCGTGAAATTCGGTCTCTGAGTTTCCCTGTCCTTTCCTTTCAATGGAAAAAAGAAAAAAGAAAAAAAGAAGAAGAAAAGGTTACACAGAGAGCATAATGTGTCAGCATTGCTCTTACGCACATTTCTTTTTACCGTATAGCTCAAGACTGAATAACAATGTTGATGACACTTTTAATGATTACACTTATCATGATGACGATGATGAACTTGACGACGACGATGATGATGACGATGATGATGATGACTGTGATAATGATAGTGATGATGATGGCAACAAGACGGGAGCATTTCACTTCCGCACCCAACCATACTATTTGGAAATGTCATATGTGCACGTTTTAATCTTTGCAGTATGCGCTTTGTGTGTGCGCTCTTTGTCCCACCCTGTCTCTGTCTCTGTCTGACTGTCTGTCTGTCTGCCTCTGTCTCTCTCTGACTCTCTCTCTTTCCCCCTCCCTCCCCCCCTCTCTCTCCCTCTCTGTCTGTCTGTCTATCTGTCTGTCTCTGTTTATCAGAAGACTCGTTCCCGAAGGAAAAATAAAAAAAATAAAAAAATGAACGCTGATAATGATTAAATATATATATATATATATATATATATATATATATATATATATATATATATATATATATTATATATAATATATATATATAAAGGCGACCCTGATTGATCCGTATTGGACCTCTTGGTACAGGTGCACTGACACACCATTGGAATCGGTTGGAGGAGGTGGGGGGTGGGGGGGGGGGGGGGGTGATGGAAGGTGGGGAAGGGGGCGCAACCATGACACTAATGGCGTAATCAGAAACTGTTTCCGTTGCTTTGGCGTCCTGCTCTACCGGCAAGCCAGTGTCAGTTCCGTGCCATGCCGTGAGAGCAGGCATGGATCTATAAGTATCACAGGAGTCGGTTTCATGTGGTATAGCGAGTCCAGGCGAGATCAAGAGGAGGGAGGTGAGCTGGACTCTCACGAGGAAGCTAGCCCAGAAGAGATCACGAGCTGGGAGGTGAGCTGGACTCTCACGAGGAAGCTAGCCCAGAAGAGATCCAACTGACTCCAGCTGAGTAGGGAGGGTGGTGCTGGGGCTAGAGAGAGGGAGTTGGACTTCTTTTGCTTCAGTTGTTTCCCAACGGCGGAGCTACGGACATCGTCTTTGTGACTCTGTTCTGCATAGCAGTTGGGACAGCAATCGCGTGGTGCGGTGGTCGCTGCGCAATGCCGGACGGACACTGCCTTAACATCATGTCGTTCTGGCGGCAGTCCACGGCAGCCTTGGTCTTCCGGGTTGGCGCCTGTTTCGAGGTTTCGGCATTGTCTTCATACTATATTTGGGTCCTGACAAAATGTTTTTCGCCCTGAAATATAACCGTCATGGTTGACTAGACGTAAACAATTATCGATCTGTGTACTATGTTGTACAGCATTGCTTTGGACTACTAACTTTGACTGGATTGGATTTTCATGGTCGTGCATTGTATTGTGTTGTGTTGCATTATATTAAATATTATTACTCTTCCTAGACATTTAAGTTCATTTACGGTGAGCCTTCTCGTGGTAAACATGACGTTAAGCTGCTTTCCTTTCGATTGTAAAGTGCTTAAGTCCAGTGGAGCTGGTTAAGGCGTTACAACAAAAATTACGCATTATTAACATTAAGTCTGCACAGTACCTTGCAATGCATTGCATTTGTGTTGTAATGCGTTGTGCTGTGTTGCGTTTGGATCCGGCGTGAAGAGTGGTGTTGGTCACGTCACGCCTGCTTGGGCAGCAGTGTAGGAAGACGGCGGGGGAATTAACATCAGGACCGACCACTGGCGATGCCACACAGCAACATCTACAGGGTTATCTGCCCTTTGAGGGGCGACGTCAACACTGTGCTAAGAAGACAGGCTGACGGCCGGTAGACAGAGAAAGAGGTGCGCGTGTGTGTTGTGCGTGCGTGCGTGCGTGCGTGCCTATGTGTGTGTGTGTGTGTGTGTTGTGTGTGTGTGTGTGTGTGTGTGTGTGTGCGCGCGCGCGTTTTGTTTGTGTGTGTGCACGTGTGGTCTTCAAACCCTACCTTTGCAGTCATCGACACAAGCAAAGGGTAATTAAATCGCCCTGTGTGAGATGAATAAAGTGTTATTGAATAGAACCGAGTTGAAAGAACTACTTTTTAATTTCATCTTTCATCTTCCTTCTCGGGAACAACTAGAAGCCAAATTCTGAAGAAAAAGAAGAAAGGAAGGAGAAAAAAAGAGAAGCTATTCATCACCAGACTTTGAGGAATGTCTGCATGTCAGCCCAAAAGGGTCACATGTTTATTGTGTGGAAAGTGCTGGTTTCCTCACAGCGGTGCAATGTCCCATCAAAAGTCCGAGGTATCTAGCAACCCGAAGAATGACAAAAACAGCCAGCGCTACACGATAGACAGTGATTAGAAATGCTTTCAAACATGCGGGTGATGAATGCTGTGGCTTTGCACAGAATCAGTGATCAGCTCAAGCGTTCTGTGTGCACAATCTCCGAGTTTATCTCCATCGACACAACCAAGGTATAAAGAAGCATTGGTGAGCGCATGGGTTCCCGATACGGCAGTCGGAATGGCGGAGACGGTAGGGAAAGGGGCTTTGGGGGCGTTGCTTTATTTGATGTACGTGCTTTTAAGAAAGTGAGAGAAAGCGATTCGATCAGTATCTCCTTCAGATGGGTGTATCCCAGGTAAGGGTTTTACTCGTTCAATTCGAGAAAGGTTAAATTTCAATTTATAAGAAGAGTCTTTTGGTCTCGTCACGACGCAACCGCCCGCCCCGCGTTTCTGTGACGATACGATCGTGATGGATGGACAGCTGTCTTTGTGGACCGCTAGGCGTCGCTGCCTTCACGTCGAGCAGCAGAAGCGACTTCCCAAACAGCTGGACAACGCACGTCGTCTTCTGAAATGAGTTGACCCAGTGCTGTGTACATTTGCAGGCTGTGGGCTCGGAAGATTGCGAACGAACGCGGTGCCGGAGATTCCAAATGTACGATTCCTATTCGCGGACCTTGCCGAGCACAATTTCTGAAGCCGTCAAAACATGGTGCTTAACGTCCATAGAAACCACGAGGCTTATTAGGGACGGGGAGAAGGGGGAAAGGAGATATGGAGGTAGGGGAAGAGGGAGAGGAAGAGACGTTACGGTGCGTATATAATCTCCCTCTCCATGGGGCGTAAATGTCGTAAGGTGTTCACAAACTCTGAAGGTTTCAGTAGGGCAGAAAATGGCGTGAGAGGTTCATGTACTCTGAAGGTTTCAGTAGGGCAGAAAATGACGTGAGAGGTTCATGTACTCTGAAGGTTTCAGTAGGGCAGAAAATGACGTGAGAGGTTCATGTACTCATTCAGTAGGGCAGAATGGTGAGAGGTTCATGTATCTGAAGGTTTCAGTAGGGCAGAAAATGGCGTGAGAGGTTCATGTACTCTGAAGGTTTCAGTAGGGCAGAAAATGGCGTGAGAGGTTCATGTACTCTGAAGTTTCAGTAGGGCAGAAAATGGCGTGAGAGGTTCATGTACTCTGAAGGTTTCAGTAGGGCAGAAAATGGCGTGAGAGGTTCATGTACTCTGAAGGTTTCAGTAGGGCAGAAAATGGCGTGAGAGGTTCATGTACTCTGAAGGTTTCAGTAGGGCAGAAAATGGCGTGAGAGGTTCATGTACTCTGAAGGTTTCAGTAGGGCAGAAAATGCGTGAGAGGTTCATGTACTCTGAAGGTTTCAGTAGGGCAGAAAATGGCGTGAGAGGTTCATGTACTCTGAAGGTTTCAGTAGGGCAGAAAATGGCGTGAGAGGTTCATGTACTCTGAAGGTTTCAGTAGGGCAGAAAATGGCGTGAGAGGTTCATGTACTCTGAAGCTGGGCAATACTGAAATGGCGTTAGCTGTTCATGTACTCTAAACGATTCAGTGGAGAAGCAATGATCAAAGAGGAGTTTCCCCAGCATGTCATCAGAAGACTGGAACCCGTAGTCAAGAAACACCAACCGGCATCGAACCCATGCCAACTGCATACTAGGCCGAAGTACTAACCACTTCACCACCAATCCATCTTGCGTCTCGCTCGGGTGCACAGACTGAGCGATAGCTCCAAACGGTTTGTACATTCGTGTCAGCAGTGGCCACAATGTCAATTTAACACTAATATAAATTATTTTTTGCAATCGATCGCCGACAGACGTTGAATTGTAAAACCCAGAAACTCTTCCCTCACAAGCGATAAGAGATTATAGGGTGTGTCCGCTGTCTGTAGTGCATACCTATCAGGGAAAATGCTGATAGTGATATCAACAAATTCGTCCTAAATTGTCATGTAGAAATTTCTACTAACAATTCAGACGCGCAGCGATTCAGCCTGAACCAGCGTGTGTAATTGTTCACGATGGATGGAATGGGGCGTCGTTCGATACTGTCTTCCATTCCTGTTCGTGAAGAGAGGAAAGCAGCGTCCTTTCGGGTTATCTTCCATCCCTCTTCATGCAAACATAAACCCGAGGTATAGTTTAAGACTATCAGTAATACAAACTCCAAGCACTGGTTTACGACATCCTTCCTTGGAGGAAGGTGACGGAAAGCGATGCTCGGAGTGAGTCAGTAATAGTGAAAGGGGCATTGTTGAAGGCTATCACTAGCAGGGAAAGGACTGTCTACACTGAGGAAAGGGGTGTTATTTAAAGTAAAAGTCCAAGGTTTTTAAGTATGCAAAATGACCATCGAAATGATTGACAAATGAGTCACTAGTTTCAGATTTAATGAAAAAATAAATAAATGTTTAATTGGGTTTTTAATCGATTTTATTTTCTGTAGCCTGGCCGAGACTACAGTCTCGGGTTCTCCATCAGTCACGTGACATTCCCGGAAGTGACGTCAGTCTGGGGAGTCAATGCGGTTGCCATCTTAGATTCTTGAGTAAACTGTGTATGCGTGTGGTCGACAAAAAAGTTAACTATGCCGGCCTACTGTGTTGCCGCGAACTGTAACGCAGACGACCCCAGGTATAACAATGCACGAGCTCCCGCGCAATCGACCCGCAGTGAGGCGAAAGTGGATTAAATTTATACAATTCAAACGAGCTGACTTTATTGCTGCGCCGCATCACGCCCATTTGTGTAGCGAACACTTCAGTGAGTGCGATTTCGCAAACCGCATGGAATACCGCATGGGGTTTGCTTCGAAGCTGACACGATGTTCCGGTACTCTTTCAAAATCCTGCCTGACGCCTGATACGGCTGTATCCTTGGGGTCTCTCGGGCAAAGTATCAGTTTCGTCTTGGAGCTCGAGTTGGCCATTTTGCAGCGACTCCCCAGAGTGACGTAGTAGGCATATGGTCACGTGATTTGGGCGTCATGGCGACGCTTTCGGTACGACAGAAAATGCCTTTTTTTCGTGCATTTATAACCCTCAGATCACAGTTTCACCTACATCATCGTTCTCAGCGAGCTTTAACGGAAATCGTGTTAAAAATCACCCCTAACCTTGGACTTGTCTTTTAAGACTGTCTACAAGGAGGAAAGGGGTGTTATTTAAGACTGTCTACAAGGAGGAAAGGGGTGTTATTTAAGACTGTCTACAATGAGGAAAGGGATGTTATTTAAGACTGTCTACAATGAGGAAAGGGATGTTATTTAAGACTGTCTACAATGAGGAAAGGGGTGTTGTTTAAGACTGTCTACAATGAGGAAAGGGGTGTTATTTAAGACTGCCTACACTGGGGAAAGGGGTGTTGTTTAAGACTGTCTACATTGGGGCAAGGGGTGTTGTTTAAGACTGTCTACATTGGGGCAAGGGGTGTTGTTTAAGACTGTCTACACTGAGGCAAGGGGTGTTGTTTAACACTGTCTGCATTGAGAAAAGGGGTGTTGTTTAAGACTGTCTGCACTGGGCATGGGGAAAAGGGTGCTGCTTAAAACTACTCTGGCGAAAGACTAAGACTACGCATTATAGAGCCGTGTGGAAGGATATCGTCTGACTACCTTCACTTGTTGAGCGCTTCGCCAGTTCAACGGGGCTAATCTCCCTTTAGTATCGCTCTCTTGTGGCTGAGTCAGCACGGCCATTCAGCAGGGGAGATAAATATGGTTTTGCAAGGTTGACGAGGAGAAAGAGGTTTCCCGTGACACATACCATGGTTCGGAGACGTGGCTGTGGTGGTTATTGATTGGACAGCAAGCTGAGAGACGCACTCGTTAAAGACATGTGATAAGATTGTTGTGTGAGTCCCGCGCTCTCCTCTTCCTTGCTCTATCGGCTGGTGGTCCTCGCTCTCGCCTCGTCGAAACGTCTAGCATTTCACACTG
>JABMCL010000740.1:522500-527500 GCA_018857735.1 Alviniconcha marisindica
TGATGATGATGTGGAGCTTAATGTCCTCGGATGTCGGGTTGACATATTAGGGACAAACTGTGACCAATGCCTAAACATGGTTCAATGTTGCTTTACGTCCACAGAAACCGTAATGACCATTAGGACGGAAAGCCCAGGACGGCCACCTCGACTTTCACACAGCTCCTGAACTCTGAAGGGCCATCTTCCATCAGGTGATGCTTAGTGTCCTCAGATGTCGGTTGACATATTAGGGACGAGCTGTGACCAATGCCTAAGCATGGTTCAATGTTGCTTTATGTCCACAGAAACCAGAAGGCTCGTTAGGACGGAAAGCCCAGGACGGCCACCTCGACTTTCACACAGCTCCTGAACTCCGAAGGGCCATCTACCCTGTAGACCACAGATATACGCACATGTCTGAACGAAACCGACGAAGGCACTAAACCCGCTCTGTGCTAATAAACACGCCAGTCGCTGACCGTCACAGTGAGAGCCACTCGTACGGCCAGCCTGCTCGTGGACGCCCCCGTGTTGTCCCTGTCTTGACAACAAGGTGACACGTCGGCGGTCAGCATGTCGGGATCAGGGGCAGCGATGGCTAACAGCTGTCCAGGCAGCGCTCCAAATCTGCAGAGAAATATTGACCGTACCTGACAGGCTCGTCTGAGCGACATTGCCATGGCCTGCACGTGCGGTCCGTGAGACGAGAGCCGCAAGGCGGCGGGCGGCGGGCCGAGTGTTCGTGACCTGCCACAGCCGGGGCTGTTGTCCCAGAGGTTGCGCTGCGTAGGGCTGTTTGGAGAAAACGTCTCCGGTCAACAGACCTCTCCACCCCGCGCTTGAGCTTCGCGCTTGTCTGCTGTGTGCTCGCTAACTGCTCCCGCAAAATGGACATAAATCCACGGGCACACAAGTAGCACTTCCTCTGCTGTGTGCTCGCTAAGTGGTTCCCTGCCGCTGATGGCATTCCGGCCCCAGACTCCGCTTTGACTCCACTCCCCGGTGCTCAGCAAGGACCTCGCTTAATCGGTTGCGTAACGCCCGGTTCAGGCGCTTGTCTTCCAGCTTCCAGGTTCCGGCCCGGCCCCGCAGAAGGTGAACATAAATCCACGTGAACACCCCGAGTAGCGTCGTTTCCTTCTCTCGCGGCCTAGTCAAGTGGCTTGCGCACCTGCCGGCCCACAAGAAGACTTTCAACTTCACGCGCTGGAATTCATCCGCCATGAAGTCTTTCAAATTTCGCTAACCCCCTTCCCGTGCTCCTCCCCCCCCCTCTCCCTTCGCCCCCCTCCCCTCCCAAACCTCCGTCTCTCCCTTCTTGTTGTTGAAGGGGTCATTTTAGCCAACCCAGAGCAGCAGGGGGAGGGGGGCGGGCGGGGGGAGGGGGGTGGGCGTGGGGATTGTCGAGACAGGCGGGGGGGGGGGGGGGGGGGGGGGGCGGGCGGGGATGGTCGAGACAGGCGGGGAGGGGGGAGGGAGGGGGCGTGGGCCCCTTTCGTCTTTCTTCCTCTTCGCTTTTGTCTTGCGTCGTGTCAGTGTTGACTCTTCAGACTTCTCCTCTCCCTGCCGGAAGTGACGTGTGAAAGCGTGCCGGAAGTGGGAGAAACGTGTCCATTTGGCGTGAAGTTTAAGCAAAGTACTTACCCGAGTCCGGCGAACACGGCGGGCAAGAAACAACACAGGCTGTAACTGAACGACCACCTTCCTGCTTAATTGCCGAAGCTGTCGCCTCGGACTTGTTTGCTCTGGTGGGAGAGGAAGTTGCGAAAAGTTGTTCAACGAAATTGAAGTCAGCGAGGTTTAATGAGGAGTGGTGTTGACATCTCCATGCTGTCAGGGATTAGCCTGGACAGGACACGATCAACAGCGAAACGCGGCAGCGCCGCTCAGCGGCGTGTGGCTTTCTGCTTACTCAGCACACTGCAGTGAATGGGCAGTTTACATATTCTGTTACATCGGCGCCGTACAACTGCAGTTTGTCTTCCTGGATTTTGCTGCCCTGTTCTCGTGTAGAGGAACAGGACGGAGTCAGACTGCCTGCCATCTGTCGGCGGGAAGAAGACTCTCTTCTTCTTTTTTTTCTTCTTTTTTTTTCTTTGAGAGAGAGAGAGAGAGAGAGAGAGAGAGAGAGAGAGGAGAGAGAGAGAGAGAAGAAGCTTATCAACAGATTTCTGTCAGTATCTCCTCCCCCCCTCCCCCCTCTCTCTCTCTCTCTTTTACTTTTATGTTTATTTTATTTTGAGAGAGAGAGAGAGAGAGAGAGAGAGAGAGAGAGAGAGAGAGAGAGAGAGAGAGAGAGAGAGAGAGAGAGACAGACAGACAGACAGAGAGAGAGAGAGAGAGAGAGAAGAGAGAGAGAGACAGACAGACAGAGACAGAAGAGAGAGAGAGAGAGAGAGAGAGAGAGAGAGAGAGAGAGAGAGAGAGAGAGAGAGAGAGAGAGAGAGAGAGAGAAGGAAGATAAAAACTATCGCCTGAGTTATCGCCCAGCTGCAAACCCAGCAGCTGACCAACAGTCTTGAAGAAGCCATCTAGATAAGAGCCCGGCAACAAAGCAGTGGGCAAAACAGTGGCCAGCCCATCTTGACCAGTTAGATAGGTAGCCTACAGTAGGCGAGGGGACGTCCTGGCAACGGAACGATGACCAAAGCAGCCGGTAAATGCCTGCGTGGACACCCCATTGTGGCTGGACAAACAGACCCTTGCGGTCAGTGCGGTTGTGGAGTGTCAGGTAGTGGACAGTACACAACGGTTCAGACCAAATCTGTTCCTGTTTGTACCGAGCCTGGTCGACGTATCAAAGATGACTCTTTGGCGTGCGTCATAAGCAGAGAGAAAATTGATAGTAGAGGTGCGAAGGGAGAGACGACAGGTCATTATTTTCTTCTTTTTCCCCTGCGTTCCGGGGCCGTGTCAGTCAGATCGTCAGGTTGGTCTGTAGCGGGCCATGCCAGTCAGATCGTCAGGTTGGTTTGTAGGGGGCCGTGTCAGTCAGATCGCCAGGTTGGTCTGTAGGGGGCCGTGTCAGTCAGATCGCCAGGTTGGTCTGTAGGGGGCCGTGTCAGTCAGATCGCCAGGTTGGTCTGTAGGGGGCCGTGTCAGTCAGATCGCCAGGTTGGTCTGTAGGGGGCCGTGTCAGTCAGATCGCCAGGTTGGTCTGTAGGGGGCCGTGTCAGTCAGATCGCCAGGTTGGTCTGTAGGGGGCCGTGTCAGTCAGATCGCCAGGTTGGTCTGTAGGGGGCCGTGTCAGTCAGATCGCCAGGTTGGTCTGTAGGGGGCCGTGTCAGTCAGATCGCCAGGTTGGTCTGTAGGGGGCCGTGTCAGTCAGATCGCCAGGTTGGTCTGTAGGGGGCCGTGTCAGTCAGATCCCAGGTTGGTCTGTAGGGGGCCGTGTCAGTCAGATCCCAGGTTGGTCTGTAGGGGGCCATGTCAGTCACATCCTCAGGTTGGTCTGCAGCGGGCCATGTCAGTCACATCCTCAGGTTGGTCTGCAGCGGGCCATGTCAGTCACATCCTCAGGTTGGTCTGCAGCGGGCCATGTCAGTCACATCCTCAGGTTGGTCTGTAGCGGGCCATGTCAGTCACATCCTCAGGTTGGTCTGTAGCGGGCCATGTCAGTCACATTGTCAGCTTGGTCTGTAGGGGCCATGCCAGGCAGATCGTTATTTTGGTCTGTAACGGGCCATACCATGTCAGTCAGATCGTTACGTTTGGTCTGTAGCGGCCATGTCAGTCAGATCATCAGCTTTGTCTGTAGCGGATCATACCAGTCAGATCGTCCGGCTGGTCTGTAGGGGGCCGTGTCAGTCACATCGTCTGGCTGGTCTGTAGCGGGCCATGTCAGTCACATCGTCAGGCTGGTCTGTAGCGGGCCATGTCAGTCACATCGTCAGGCTGGTCTGTAGCGGGCCATGTCAGTCACATCGTCAGGCTGGTCTGTAGCGGGCCATGTCAGTCACATCGTCAGGCTGGTCTGTAGCGGGCCATGTCAGTCACATCGTCAGGCTGGTCTGTAGCGGGCCATGTCAGTCACAACGTCAGGCTGGTCTGTAGCGGGCCATGTCAGTCACATCGTCAGGCTGGTCTGTAGCGGGCCATGTCAGTCTGGTCTGTAGCGGGCCGTGTCAGTCACATCGTCAGCTTGTTCAGAGGGTTGAGCACCGGTGCCGCAGAGACACTTGTCGGTGAGGGACAGACCTCACGCTGCATTTCCACCTTCTCTTACCAAATGCGAGTGGAAAAGGTGCTGAGAATTATTGCCATAACAGCTCTTGCAATAAATTACCCGAGACCAACATAACTATGCATAACAGTCGTTCACTTTCGCGTGGGTCCTTCACAGCATCTTTTACTTCTGTCAGCTTGCTATTCTCACACTTCGGCTCTGGCCGTATTGCCAGCTTACAGCGCGATTTACTGCCTACAATAGGCAACGTTACGGCCGCTGGTCGCTGACGTCATGGGCGAGGCAGTGTTGCACTGACACAGCTGTTCCTGACGCTGGATAGCATGATGTTGCCTGGCAATCACACATAGTTAACTGTCACTTGATACCGCTGTCTCACACTCTCCAGCGTCATGTCATCTGTGTGTGTGTGTGTGTGCGTGTGCGTGTGTGAAATGTTTGGTTTATGTGTGTGTGTGTGTGAAATGTTTGGTTTGCTCGTGAGTGTGTTGTGTGTGTGTTGTGTGTGTGTGTGTGTGTGTGTGTGTGTGTGTGTGTGTGATGTTGTGTGTTTACTACTGTGTGTGTGTGTGTGATGTGTGTGTTGTGTGTGTGTGTGTGTGTGTGTGTGTGTGTGTGTGTGTGTGTGTGTGTGTGTGTGAAATGTTTGGTTTACTCTGTGTGTGTGTGTGTGTGTGTGTGTGTGTGTGTGTGTGTGTGTGTGTGTGTGTGTGTGTGTGAAATGTTTGGCTTACTGTGTGTGTGAGTGTATGAAATGTTTGGCTTACTCTGTGTGTGTGTGTGTGTGTGTGTGTGTGTGTGTGTGTGTGTGTAGGAAGGGTGGGTGGTGAAA
>JABMCL010000740.1:540000-547500 GCA_018857735.1 Alviniconcha marisindica
TTGGCCAGACTGGTATTGCAGTCTACATACTGACTCCATAGCAGACATCACAATAGACGTCATGACCTTAAAAGTGACTGTGTGGAGTGTTTTTGGGCTCGAGCAAAAACCCGAATGCAAACGCCCCATCTCTTTTTGTATGCTTCTTGTTAAAACCCTTCGTTTGTTATGAGTGGTTCGTGTTTTTGTACAGATGATAGAAAATCTCCGCGCTGCAAAACCCATGCCGACATTCTTTTATTAGGAGATTTTAATATTGATTTGCTAAAACCACACTCCTCTTGGGACTCTACTTTACACTGCTGGGCCTAACCCAACTTATAGAGTCACCAACAAGAATTACACCGACATCTGCCACACTGATTGATCATATATATAAAAAAACCCAATGCATTCACTGATGTCAGTGTATCTGACCTAAGATCAGTGACCATTGTCCCATCTCCTGTACGAAATCTGTTAAATTTTTCTTCAACACTTTAATAAAACAGCATTTTTCGCCTGTTGTCCCCCTTTTATTTCGGTCCTGAATTATACTGACCCCGAAGAACTTTGTCGATGTGGTAAGGTGTCCTCAGTGTAACAACAGCACGCGCCATGAACAAAAGCGCGTCAAACATCCCAAATTACCACCCTGGCTTAACAAAGATTAATCAGCAAATGGCGGCGAGACAAACTAAAGAAAGAAAAATTTTTTTCGAATATAAGAAGCTAAGAAATAAAAAAAAAAATCAGGTGAGAAAAGAAAAAAAAAGGACTATTTCCGAAACCATTGAGCGGATAAAAATTTTCGGGAGTGTGGCGTGCTCTAAATACATTCACAAAGGGGAGCCAGTCTCATTCTGCCGATATCCCAAAAAACCCTAACGGCTGAAAAAATTAATAATCATTTCCCCTTCTGTGGCAGAATTTTTTGGAAAAACCACGATCGGATGATGTTAGCTCTGAATGCTCAATATTCTACAGTTTTTGCGAGCGAAAAACACGAGGGGGGACCTTTTTCATCCCTATATTTCCATTCCAGAATCGGTAAATTATATCCAAACTGGATAAAAAAAAGTCGCGGGCCCCGATGGCTTTAGAAACCACTTACTTAAATTGTAAATGCCTTACATAAAACTCACTTACTTACTTTTTTTAATCTTGCATCGAAAAAAAAACCATTATCCATCTGAGTTTAAAAAGAAAAAGTGGTCCCATTGTCAAAAACTCGCGACAAGAAAAATTTGACTGACTACAACCAATATCACTGTTTCTGCCCTGTCCAAACCCCTCGAAAAGCATGTGCATGTGCAGTTAAATGATTTTTGGGAAAAAACACCTACTCATTCACCCCTTCCATCGGGTTTTTCGATGTAAACACTCTTGCAGTACCGCATTAGTCGGCTTACACATTTTGGCTGACAGCGATGAACAGATCTGAGGTGTTGGGTGATATTCCTAGACCTAAAAAAAGGCCTTTGACCTTGTGGATCACAATATCATGATGTACAAGCTTGGATGCTACCTTCAAAATTCAAGTTTCTACCGTTTTTCAAATCGTATCTTGAAGGCAGAACGCAAAGTGTTTTCCTCCATGGCTCATATTCTTCAAGGCTCGTAAATTTGGGGGTACCAAAAGGGATCTTCCTGGGGCCTATTCTGTTTAGTTTTTTATCAATGACCTACCATTGCATGAACGAATTTTTGTTGCTTGCGACTGTTAGCAAAAACGACACAACCCCCACACATCCGGAAAAGATTTTATGCAGGTAGAACCACCTTACGGAAAGCTTAGACCAGGGCTCTGTTGGTGCGAAATAATTCTATGGTCAAACCAAAAAAAACCCACTCTATGACAATCGCTACAAGGGGAAGCATCGCTGTTACCTTTATCGCTTGATCTGTTACTACATGGAGTGAAAGTTGAACAAGTGGCAGAAAACCGACTTTTAGGAATAATTTAACAACAATTCGGTGGGGTACACATATACACACTGTGCAAAAAACTCTCTACGTGCCCTTTATCTTAAAAATAAAATACATTGTTACACTGATACTTTAAAGCTTTTTCTTCAATGCCCACTTAAAAACCCACATTGACTACGCATCCGTAGTGTGGGGGGTTTTAGTGATGCTCTAAAAAAAAATTTAAAATTTTACTAAAGAAGACCGGAAAGCTAATCCCTTTCCCGATAAAAAACTAACCCCTGACAGAAACTGAAAAAGATAGGGAAAATGACCCCACAAACAACTGGACACAACAAGGGGGGTTTTTTAAGGGGACTTACCAAATGCGCCCGGGACAAAGCTTGTACAAAGCCCCCACCTAGCCCAAAAACCTACCTTCAGTTCCAAAGCCAAGAATAGATTTATTCAAAACAAGCTGGCCCTTTTCTGGTGCCCTGTTTTGGAATAGTCTTCCAGGCACCTCAGATCATGTCACTCACTCACTCCTTCAAGAAAAACCTCCGTGAGCACCTTAACACAACCGTATAAGACAGCTTATAACCCCCCCCCCCCCCCCCCCCACCCCCCCAAATTTTTCTCTGTAGACCGTCTTGCAAAACAGATGCCGGTATCATCGTTTATACATCACTGAAAGTGATTTATGTTGTACCGCGGTGTGTGTGTGTGTGTGTGTGTGTGTGTGGTGTTTTTTTTTTGGGTGTGTGTGTGGTGTGTGTGTGTGTGTGTGTGTTTGTTTTGTGTTTGAATGCAGCTTTACCTACGTGATTTATGATCTGATCAACTTTTTTTCTTTTTTTTTTTTCTTTTTTTCTTTTCTTCTTCTCCCCCCCCCCCCCCCCCCCCCTCCCCCCACTACCCTGAAACCCTGTTTGTTTTCGTGTTTACAAATAATTGCGAATACTCAAACCATTTTGCTATGTATACATCTTATTTATTATTTCATTTCAAAGTTTTTTTTCAATGATTTTTGTTCCATGTTTATTACTATTAATATGGTAGTATTATATTTTATTTTTTTTTAATATTGTTTACCTTTTTTAAAAATTAATCGAGTTTGTAAAAATTTTATTTTTATTTTTTATAATTTTTTTCGTTTTTTCCCGAACTTGCAAGGGCTATTTTTTAGGCAAAATTTTAAAAGAAACTAAACTCAATCCTTGGAAAATAAAATTTTTGGTTCGAGTTCGGGCTCTCCCCCAAAGTATTTCACTGTTTTGCTGTTCCGTATGTTTTTACTAATAGGGGTGTGTTATATTTTATTTTTTTGTATTTTTTTTTCATGTTTTAAAAATTAAACGAGTTTGTAAAGTTTTTTTTTTTTTTTTTTTTTTTTTTTGTTTTTATTTTACTTATCATAGTTTAGCAGGACTAGTTTTAGAAAAAGGTCAAAACCTAAAATACAATCCTTGGGAAAAAAAAGTTTTCGGGTTGAGTTTTTTCCTCTCTCCTCTCTCTCTCTCTCTCTCTCTCTCTTTTCTTCTCTCTTCGTCATAAACATTTTCTGCTTTGCCGTATACGCTACAGAGTGTACAGTACTCTCTCTCTCTCTCTCCCTCTCTCTCTCTCTCCTTCAAAGTTTCAGTAAATCCCAGAAGCTGTAAGCTTGTGTTACTTTGTTGCCGTCAACTGAGCCAGATCTAATGTCTCCCCAGGACTACAAAAGTCGTAGATCCGACTTTAAACACAACACAATAGACAGCGTCGGTAAAGTCGCCACAAACAACCCAAACATCAAAGAAGACCTGCGCACTTTCGCTCTGATCCGGCCCCCGAAATGAACCGCCATCAACTACCCAAATACAGCGTCCGTCCTCCTTCCTGGGCACTAAAACCTACCTTTGTGTCGTCATAAACACCGCGGGTCATACCTGCTTGGCTGTTCTTACTTCTCTCACCATTGCCTTCATCGGCGCCCAGCCTCTTCCCTGGCCCTGGGGCCGGCCCGGGGGCCGTCTAGTTTGGACCAAAAGTAAGAAAGTAATTGGTGTTTTCCCCATCAGCCATTACGGTTATGTCACGGCGTTTTGGACCGGAACCGGAGAAATGAGAATGATTTAAATAAGGGTTCAGTTACTAAACAAATTTGCTTGGATGACGCCCAGTTCTCCTACATGGTTAGTCAATTAAAACCAAAAAAAAAAGTCTTAACTCCTCTAACACGTGTCATCCATTTGGGAGAGAGAGAGAGAAGAGAAAAGGAGAGAGAGAGAGAGAGAAGAGAGAGAAAAGAAGAGAAATTTAAGTTTGGTGGAAAATGAAGAGGGGGAAGGGCCGAGACGGTATCAGAATTCCTAGCTTTAGTCGAAGCATATACCTCCAGTTTTGATAGTACGGGGTTTTCATTTGGAGAGATACAGCAGGGCAAATAAACGGGGAGGGTAAGATGCTTGCATGAAAATAAAGTTTATTTGATTTATTTATTGTAACAAAAAAAAAAACATGACCACCGAGGGTGGATTTACGTTGAAATTTTGGTAATATTTTAAAGACTAAGATTTCTTAAGTAACTCGGCTTGTTTAAAGTTATGGGCAGGATTGATTAGGTCTATGCGACTAAGCTCCTGCTATGGCTTCAGATTATGTCACATGGGTGTGGGATTATTTTTAAAAAAAAAAATTTGTGTGTGTGTGTGTGTGTGTGTTGGTGTGGTGGTGGTGTGTGTTTGGTTTTTGTGTTGTGTTTTTGTGTGTGTGTGTAATGTAATGTAATGTGATTTAAAAGAGTATTTATAAAACGTTAACCTTATGTAAGTCCGAAAGCGCACAATTAAAAATAACAGATGAATAATATAAAAAATCAAGATAGCAATGAAATTTATAATTAATAAATAATACACTAAAACTTTCTTTTAATTTTCCATCACTTAAAAAACCTCCGCATTCCCCTCTCTCCTCTTCTCCCCTCTTCTCTCTCCCTCTCTTCCTCTTCTCTCTCTCCCCTCCTCTCTCTAGAAACTATTTTTAATAAACTCAACCCTTTAAAAAAATGTTTCTTTCGATTCTCTCTCCCCTCTCTCCTCTCCATCTCTCTCTCTCTCTTAGCAAGGATTTTGTTGAACCTAAATCATTTAAAAGTTTTAAAGTTCGATTTTCCCTTTTTTCCTCTTCTCTCTCTCCTCTCTCTCTCCCCCTCTCTCCCTCTCTCCAGTGGTGTTACGGGGGTGGGGGGGTGGGGGGGGGGGGGGGGGGGGGGGGGGGGGGGGGGAGGGGGGGGGGGGGGGGTTAGGGCAAGGCTGGTTTCCAGGTGTTTAAATATTTTTATTCGACTTCTTTTTTTCTGTCTTTTTTCTTTCTCCCATCGAATCTTTTATTCTTCCAGCAGACAAGAAGACGTGTGGGAAGAAAATTGTAATGTGAAGGCGGCGCTGCGTACGGACCAATCAAAACATCGATGACATACCGCCACACTCAACCGGAGGCATGCAAGGCGAAACTGGGTGCTGGCGGGACTTCCTTCTTGCAGGGTACAGAGCCAGTGTAACACGCTACTTCACGCCAGCAACGGCGCATCATGCCGGCGTTGGCAACAGGTGTGAGGTTCAAATCTCCAGGATTACTGCTGATCCGTTTCACGACGCTTCTTGGGTGGAACTTGTAGCGCATCTTTGTCACTGACTTAGCGACGAGTTGTGGCTTTCTCCTGTAAAAACTCCGTGTGAGGGTTGGACAGTTGTGCTCATGGCTGGGGCCAGTGTGTGTGTGTGTGTGTGTGTGTTGGGGGGTGTGTGGTGCGGGGGCCCCGCGTTGTGTAGGCGTTTGGGGGCCCGGGGGGGGGGGTGTTGTGTGTGGTTTTGGGGGGTTTTGCGGTGCATGTGTGTGTGTGCGTGGCGTGCGTGCGTGTGGGCGCGCGTTTCGTTATTTGCGTTGTGTGTGTGTGTGAGTTTTTCCCCTATTAATATATATTGTGTTTTGTGTGCATGTGTTGTGTTTGTGTTTTGTGTGGTGGTGTGTGGGTTTTGTGTGTATGTGGTTTGTGTGGTGGGTGGTGCATGTCGTGCGTGTGGGGCATGTCCCCCGTGTGCGCGCGCGTCCGAGTGCCTGTCCTGATGTCCCTCCTGATCTCTCAGTCTTTCCTTGCTGCCTCGGGCACTTTCCAATCGGATCTGGTCGTGTGAATGAGTCGGTGAGCTGAGAGTGGAATGGAGCCCAGGGAGCCCCAAAGCCTGATTTGTGAGCGGTAGGGAGTGACTGGCCGAGGAGTTGCACGATGATAAATCAGTGTCGCAGCGCCAGGAGCCGCCAAAGCCCTTGTGTACCCATCAGGCCTCGGGCCCTTCCACCGGAAGGCCTACTGCGCACTGCAAACCGTTAACAGCTTCTCAATGAAGTCCCACTTCAAAAAAACCCCGGTCTTGAATGGTCGGTAAAGGGGAATGGTTAGGGTCATGCTTATGTGTCGCACTCCCCCCCCCACCCCAACCCCACCCCCCCCCCTCTTTTCTCTCCCTCTCTCTCTCTCTTTCTTTAAACTACCCCTCTTTCCGTCTATTTTTCCCCCCCTCCCCCCGCACCCCCCCCGAAAAAACCCCCCTTTCTTCCCCCCCCCCCCCCCCGTCTCTCTCTCTCTCCCTCTCTTTCTCTCCCCCCCCTCTCTCTCCCTCTCTTCTCTCTCCCCCCCTCCTCCCCCCATCTCTCCTCCCCCCTCCCTCCTCCCCCCTTCTCTCTCTCTGCTTTCCTCCGCCTTTCCCCCCGTCCCTCCCTCCCCCTATCCCTCTCTGCCTCCCTCTCTCCCTCCTTCCTTCTCTCTTCTCTGTGCTTTTCCCCCCTCCTTCCCTCCCTCCATCTCTCTCTCTCTGCTTTCCCCCCTCCTTTCCCCCCCTCCATCTCTCCCTCGCTTTCCTCCCCCCTTCCCTCCCTCCTTCCTTCCTTCTCTCTCTCTCTGTGCTTTCCCCCCTCCTTCCCCCCCTCCCCTTTTTTCTCTCTCTCTGCTTTCCTCCCTCCTTCCCCCCTCCCCTTTTCTCTCTCTCTTTCTTTCCTCCCTCCTTTTTCCCCCCTCCTCTCTCTCTTCTCTTTCTCCTCCTTCTTCTCTCTCTCTTCTGCTTTCCTCCCCCTTCCCTCCCTCCTTCCCCTTCCCTTCTCTCTCTCTCTGTGCTTTCCTCCCTTTTCCTCCTCTCTTCCTCTTCCCTTTTCCTCCCTCCTTCCCCCCCCTCCCTCCCCTCCCCCTCTCTCTCTTTCCTCGTCATCGTCCCTCTCCCTTTTTAAACCCCCTCCCTTCCCCCCCCCCCCCCCCCCCCCCTCTCTTTCCCTAACCCGACATAACTGATACAGCCTCACACCCCTGACACCCACCTCCTCCGCTTTCTTCCTCAGCTCAGCAAAGTCATTCATAAAACTGAATATCATTGGCCTGGTTGCGGGCCGCGACCTAGGTAGCCGGGCGGATGTCTTTCCATTTCCTGTGATTTTTCTGTCCCTTTGAGGAGATCATTGCTTCATTCTATCGGAAATCGCCCGACACCGCCCATTTCACGGTCGGCTTATAGGCCTGCAGTGAAGCTGTCGGTTGTTTGTCGGTCGGTGTTTATGGTGTTGTTTTTCTTTCTTCGTTTC
>JABMCL010000740.1:560000-565000 GCA_018857735.1 Alviniconcha marisindica
CTTCTTTCTAAGTCCCACACAGCAGTGGATGGCGCAACACAGTCATGAAAAACGGAGGAGAGGGGGGGAATAAAGAATGAAAAAGAACAGAGAAGAAAAAAAAAAGAAAAAAAGAAAAAAAGAAGCAACGTCAGCTGAGCCCTTGTCAAAGTTCCCACTTTACCCCCCACCCCCACCACCCCTCCCCTTCCCCCACCCCTCTTCTCCCATTCAACCGCTCGTGTTTGCTCGCTTCCTTTCATAAAACCCTGCACACGAAATTTAAACCTTTGCGCACACCCTACCTTCCAATTCAGTGTTGAAACCCTCCATCCCAGGTACCTCCCCCACTCAACTCTCTCTCTCCCTCCCTCTCTCCACTTCCCCCCTTCACCCGTTTCCACACCCCGGAGTCCCTCCCTGCCATTCATAGTAGCTCTGTCGTTTGTGACTGAGTTGACAGTGGGACTGCTCCCTCCCTACTCTATACGTCCCTACCCACTTTCAACCCCAACCCCCTACCATCTCTCCACCCGCCACCACCATCCCCTACCCACTCTCCACCACCCCACCACCCCCTCTCAAACTGTCACCACTTCACCCCATCCCATCTAGTCTTTCCGGGATTTTTTTCTTTCTTTCTTTTTGACCTGCCTTCCAACGCTCTCTCTCCATTTTTAGTCTTTCACGCAGGAAACAATTCTGCACAATGCACACTATCGGTTCGGGGGTTTCCTTTTCTCCTCCGTTTCTCTTTCCTTCTGTTCATCGTTCTCCAGGGGCTTTTCACCCTACTCCATCTCCCCTCCCTCAGCCCCCCTTCTCGTGTGCATGGGGAGTCATTGCGAGGGCGAAGAGCTGCGGTTTGAACGGGACCGTGGAGATAATGGAGAGTGGAGAGTTTATGAAAGGAACAGGTTGAATGTCAGTTCAGCGTCCACACGCTTCGTTCGCGCAAAAAGTTTGAACAGGATCTCTCTCTGTCTCTGTCTCTCTCTCTCTCTTCTGTGTCTCTGTCTCTCTTTCTGTCTGTCTGTCTCTGTCTCTCTGTCTGTCTCTCTGTCTCTGTCTGTCTGTTTGAGTGTTGTATACATGTATGCCATTGTAAGAAATTTAATTCTGATGTTTCTGCACATTTGTAGCACTGTGAAACTGCGTTAACCAACTGCTTAAGCGTGCTGATAATATTTATTTGTGGTATTGTCGTGTTTATTTGTGTTCGTAGTATATATATATAGCAAGGACTGGCTGTTAGATAGGTCCAAACTGACCTAACGCTACTATCCTTGAGTGTTAAAGTTTTCGAGTTCGAGTTCGAGTTCGATCTCTCTCTCTCTCTCTCTCTCTCTCTGCCCCCCTCCCCGTCTCTCTCGTTTTCTGGCACTGATTGTTGGTCATCGGTCCATCCTGGCCATGGCTGCAGCCTTGATCTCGGTCTTGACGTCATCACTCCTGTCCTTATCACAGTCGTCATCACGACAGTCATCGACACGACAGTCCTATCGTTACACACAGTATTTATTGTACAGGCCGCAAAATTATCGGCCTTTATTTGGTATTTTTCTCTCAGCTACAGTCATCCACTTCCACCATATCATCGTCGGGATCGTCGCCGCTGTCATCATCATTATTGCCATCATCGTGATCGTCATCAGGATCGTCAAAGCCGCCGTCACCATCATCATTATTATTATCGTCAAAGTGCTGCCGTCCCCCCCACCACCACCACCACCACACCATCATCATCATCATCGTCATCATCATCATCATCATCAACGTGATCCTCACGTTAAGGAAGCCGTAACATCGACAACATCATCAAAGCAAATTGCAGCAAGGTCGCCCACAGGAACAGCGGATCGTGTTAGTTTTGTCTTTGTTTCTGCACAGTGACAATGAACAGTGGATGGTACTGGAGACAGTCTTTCCGTGGGTAAGCTTCACACAGTCTTCATTGCAGAAGTGGTACTGGAGACAGTCTTTCCATGGGTAAGCTTCACACAGTCCTCATTGCACAAGTGGTACCGGAGAAGTCTTTCCATGGGTAAGCTTCACACAGTCCTCATTGCACAAGTGGTACCGGAGACAGTCTTTCCGTGGGTAAGCTTCACACAGTCCTCATTGCAGAAGTGGTACTGGGGACAGTCTTTCCCCCTTTTGGGAAGTTACCAGTCCTCATTGCAAAGTGGTACCAGCCCTTCATTGACAAGTGGTACAACAGTTTTCCCCATTGTTAAACCCCAAGTGGGTTTACTGGAGACAGTTTTTCCCCAAAGGGTAAGCTTCAAAATTTTTCCCTTTTGGACAGTGACAATGAACAGTGGGTGGACTGGAGACAGTCTCCCAGGGGTTTAACCCCTTCACGGGAAATCACTTTGGGGCACAGTGACAATGAACAGTGGGTGGCACTGGAGACAGTCTCCCAGTGGGCAAGGGTTTGGGGGGCAACATTTTTCCCCTTTTTGCACAGTGACAATGAACAGTGGGTGGCATTGGAGACGGTCTCCCAATGGGCATGTTTGCACAGTCCTCTTGCACAGTGACAATGAACAGTGGGTGGCAATGGAAACAGTCTCCCAATGGGCATGTTTGCACAGTCCTCTTGCACAGTGACAATAAACAGTGGGTGGCACTGGAGACAGGTCTCCCCATGGGTACGTTTCGTACATTGCACGGTGATACTGAACAGTGGGTGACACCGAAGACAGTCTGCCCATGGGTAAATTTGCACAGTCCTCTCGCACAGTGACAATGAACAGTGGGTGACATTGAAGACAGTCTACCCATGGGTAAGTTTCGCACAGTCCCTTTGCACGGTGACAATGAACAGTGGGCGGTACTGGAGACAGTCTCCCCACGGGTAAGCTTCACACAGTCCTCACTGCTCTCGGCTGAACTCAGCGGCGGCTGGCTGGCTGGCAGTTGGTCACTGGCCAACAGGTACTTGGGTGCAAACAAGTATTAATCATGACATATCATTTTACGCTAGACTACATGCGGCCACTCGCTCAGTTGGCAAGCGCTGTGCGATCTGATGAAGCGAACTTGCCGTCACCCTCAGTGTATAGAGGGTTGAGTTCGACTCCCGTACGGGGGGGGGGGGGGGTGGGGGGGGGGGGGGGGGGGGGGGGGGGGGGGGGGAGAGGAGGAGAGGCCCCCTCTAATTGCGATACCGATTTTCTAGCTTTTTTTGTTTTTGGGTTTTTTTTTTGTTTTTTTGTTTTTTGTGTGTGGTGTGTGGGGGTGGGTGTGTGTGTGGTGTTTGGTGTGTGGAGAGAGAGAGAGAGAGAGAGGGGAGAGAGAGAGAGAGAGAGAGGGGAGAGAGAGAAGAGAAGAGACCCGAAGCAAAACAGAAGACAGACAGACAGGGCAGAAGCGAAGACAAAACAGAGAAGAGACAGACAGAGACAGGACAAGGGAACAGTGGTTGTGTTGTGTGTGTGTGTGTGTGTGTGTGTGTGTGTGTGCGTGCGTGTCTAGGTGCTCTGCACCCTCTTTGTAAGGAAGAGGCCTACATACTGATCAGTACTGTGGAAATTCTAATGTTCTCAGTCGTGTCATTTCATGGTCTAGGAATCTGCCGGCAAAGTGGGAAGCTGCACTTATGGTAGCGCTGGCAGACGGTTCGGGCCATAACTCAAGGCTCTGAGAGGATTTAAAACAACTGATAAATGTGCCTGTCATTCGATAATGATGATTGTCGTTGCTGTCGTTCTCGTTGTTGCTGACGCTAATGGTCTTTGTTGAACCTATTGCTCCCGCCCCTCCTTTCTCTTCCTCCTCTTCGTCTTTTTCATTTAGTTTTCTTCTTCTTCTTCTTCTCCTCCTCTTCCTCTCCTCCTCCTCCTCCTCTTTCTTCTTCTTCTTCTTCTTCTTGTCTTGCTTGTTGTTGTTGTTGTTGTTGCTGTTGTTGTTGTTGTCGTTGCTGCTGCTGCTGCTGCCTTTGTTGTTGGTGGTGGTGGTAGTGGTCTTTTTCTTCTTCTTCTTCGTCATGAGGTAAAACTGTGCGGCGGACAAGACGTTAACATCCAACTGCTAGCCCTTCTTTAATGTTTCCATGACATGTCAAGGTGCATTTCCCAGGGGTTCTTTCTTCACTTCACCTGCTGAAACGGGCTATAGCAACGTGAAGCCAACACGTCCCCTTTGTACAGACAGGTAGGGGGATGGAGGCAGCCGAACAAGTGTCACACAGACTCGGTTAACCAGCGGGTGGATCGGGTGTTTGTGTACCCAGGACTTCTACAGACGCACGACAGTTCAGCATCAATATGCATAGACCCCCCGCCCCCATCCAGCCACCCCGTATAATACCCGTGTTTTGAATAACAATCCATCGTGAGGGCTCCCCATTCCTTCACACCATCGCCTCACCCACACTACCTGACTGTCGTCTGTTCAGCTGCCTCCAGGAGGGAGGGGACGACTGCACTCGGGGGATGTTTCGTCTCGGATGTTGCTGTTGTTAAGCTTCTTGTGCGGTTGCGTTGTTTCCGGAAAGGTAATGACCAGAGCCCCCCCCCCCCCCCCCCCCCCCCGCCCCCTTTTTGTTGTGTTGTGGCTTGTTTTTTGTTCGTCGCTATGAGAGATCCAAACAATAAAAGGTTAAAAAGGATTTTTTACTTTTTAAACCTACAGAGTTCAGGAGTTGTTGAAAGTCGAGGTGGCCCTCCGGGGTTTCCGTCCTAAGAGCCTTACGGTTTCTGGGACGTAAAGCAACACTGAACCGTGCTTCGGCATTGGTCACAGTTTGTCCCTAATGTGTCAACCGACATCCGAGGACATGAAGCTCTACTTCATCATCACCTATTTATTAGGACAAAAACACAATCTACGATTTATTAGGACAATTTTGTTCTAACAAATAGCGTTCTTTTGAGCCTTTTGTTGTTGTTGTCGTTGTTGTATGTTTGGATCTTGTTTTAGAACGCTAGCAGCCATTCCTGTTTCAGATTTTCGCTACTGAGAGACTTTTCTACGTTTCAATAACTGTCTGTGGTAAAACCACAAGACACGCACCA
>JABMCL010000740.1:567500-575000 GCA_018857735.1 Alviniconcha marisindica
AGGAAAGTATTGGTGTCGGTCTCAACGGCTGAGACTGCGAGGCAGAGCGTTATAACCTACACGGAAAAGGCGAGGGGGGGGACGGGGTGTAACGAATACCTTTAACTACTTGACTATCAAACGAATGATAATAGGGCCTTGAAAATGAACTGGCAGCTTTTAGTGTTATTGTTCGCGAAAAACCTTCCTCATCTACAATGCTAATCACACGGTTACACGGAGGTAAGGAGTGGCCGGAGCTCTTCGCTGTCACGGGGGATCGCTCGTGGAAAATAAACCGGTGCTGCTTTTTCAACTGTAGGCTGAAACCTAGACTGATGCTAGGTGGCTGACGTAAAGAGGTGAATCGGTGGTCCGGTGTCATGTTGCGCCTGGCAGGTGGTCTGGCACAGAGAACCATTGAGTCAATTCTAAAGGCCTCAGATTCCACCGTCGACACTCAGAGCTGAACGAAAGCCGAGGGAGTTTTGTGTGCGTGTGAGTGATCGTCGGATCTCTGAAAGTGGCCCATTTTTAAATAGGCATACCAGTTAACATATACTTGGCTAAGCTCTAAGGTATACCCATCTGCCCTTGGACAAGTTCTACTAAGGCTTATTGATGCTGACCTGGACAAAGTATTAGGCATACCGATGAACACTTAGCCAAGTTGTGAGGCATACCAATATACACTTGGCCACGTTGTAAAAAGCAAACTGATATGCACTTGGCTAAAGTCACCAAAATGCACGGAGCTAAGCTCCAGGCGACAAACGACGCTTGTTCAGGGTTTAGCATGTATCATACGTACATTTGTATGAATCGTATCAGATACACTGATGTGTAGTCGGTCAAATTGTAAGTAGCATATCCACGTACAGGTTCATGCAGATTCTAAAGATGCATACCAAGATACATTTGGCCAAGTTTTAAGACAGCTTACATATCCATAATTTATACATTTAGCCATGTTTTAAGACAGCTTACATACCCATATGCACTTGGCCAAGTTCTAAGACAACTTACATACCCACATACACTTGGCCAAGTTATAAGGCAGCTTGCATACCCAGATGCACTTGGCCAAGTTTTAAGACAAAAGACAGCTTACATACCCATATGCACTTGGCCAAGTTCTAAGACAGCTTACATACCCACATACACTTGGCCAAGTTCTAAGGCAGCTTGCATACCCGAAGTACACAACTATGCACACTTGGTTGGCCAATGCCTAAGGCAGTACACCCATATATACGGAAGTTCTAAGGAAATATACCCATGCACATTTGGCCAGGTTCTAAGGCGGTATACCTACATAGTTCAGTTCAGTTCAAGGTTGTATCTGTGCGCTCGGAAAAGCCCATATGCGCTCCACCCCGTCTCTCAGAAGTGTCCCTAACGTTGCCTTTGAAACGGTTCCAATGTTCGTCTGACTGACGATGGCCCTCTCTCGTCCGGACAAGGAAGATTGTCTAGCGCTTCCTCTTTCAACGCCTCTCTCCTCCAGGCATATAGGCAGACATTAGTAGAGGTTCTACGGCAGCATACCCACGCACACTCGTCTCGGCATTAAGGTAGCATACAAGGTACGGGGACTGGCAGACAGGTGGTTTCTGTCAGGTCTCAACGCTGTACCTTGTCTCGTGTGGCGGATCGGGGCACAGGGCTGACTATACAGAGTCCTTAGGAAGATTCTCTGACCCGTGAGCTTCTGGCCGCGCACGTAACAGATCCGTCGGCAGTTGAAAGCTGAGCCACACAGGAAGAACCTTTCTCGGCCGCTGTGGAAAAATGAATAAAACAATCGCCATTGCATTCCAACACATACACACTTTAAACACTGCGGAAGGCAGTGGTGGGATTTGACGGCGCTGCTCTGTGGCTGTTGCATGTTTCCGGCAGACAGACGGAGAGAGAGAGAGAGAGAGAGAGAGAGGGGAGAGAGAGAGAGAGAGAGAGAGGAGAGAGAGAGAGAGACACTCACACACACCACCACACACACACACCACACACACACACACACACCCCACACACCACACACACACACACACCACAAACACACAGACACACACACATATCTATTGTGAAGGTCGCTAGAGACCCATAAGGAGCAAAATAGAACGGGAGGGGGTTTTAAACATTATCTTGCAATCAGTTAATCGTGGAATTAGTGACAGGGTAACACCGTCCTGGAAAGAATAACAGGCAGGGTCTTAAAGAGAGGTGCTCACACAGAGAGGGGGAAAGAGAGAGAGGGAGGGAGGGAGAGAGAGAGAGGGGGGGAGAGGGAGAGAGAGAGAGGAGAGGGGGGAAGGGGAGAGAGAGAGAGGAAGGGGAGAGGGGGGAAGAGAGGAGAGGGGGGGAGGGAGAAAGAGAGAGAGGAGAGAGAGAGAGAAGAGAGAGAGAGAGAGAGGAGAGAGAGAGAGAGAGAGAGAGAGAGAGAGACAGAGACAGAGACAGAGAGACAGAGGGACAGAGAGACAGAGAGAGACAGAGACAGAGAGACAGAGAGAGAGAGAGAGAGAGAGAGAGAGAGAGAGAGAGAGAGAGAGAGTGGAGAGGGAGAGGGAAAGAGGGAGGGAGGGAGGGAGAGGGAGAGAGAGAGAGAGAGAGAGAGAGAGAGAGAGAGAGAGAGAGAGAGAGAGAGAGAGAGAGAGAGAGAGACCTAGCTAATGCCAGAAAACACGGTAAGAGTGATTTCATTTATTTCGTCCTGCTTTGCGTGGGTATTGTACAAGCAGTCATACAAAACCAGTCACCCATCCCTTCCATTTTTGCGGTGTGAATTCCAGCCTAGCCCATACATCAACGTGAGTCTTTCTCCTTCCCTTACACTCTTACACGGTCCCCCCCCAGAAGATCCCCTTCCCAGCTGAGGGTCCTCGCTGTTCTCTGGCGGCGACTGAATAGCAATTAAATAACTGTGAATGGGAAACCTTGGAGTGCTTGTGCTGAAGCGCCCGGCAAAGGCCGGCCCTGGAGCAGCAAGATGAGCTACTATTCTTCAGCAAAATTGTCTTCCACAAGAATGACCTCAGCTTGAAGCAGGGGCGATCGTCACGCTAGATACGGGTGCGGGGTTGAATAAAGCCCCGATCCTGCTCATTAAGAGATTTACCCTCGCAGTCTGGCTTTTGCGGTATGGACAAAATGCTAAAGGTACGCTCACCCCATACCGAGCGTGCAGATTGCAATTTTTTTTAATTTTTTTTAAGTGTATGAAATTGCGTGTAATTTAATTACGATTCGGTTTATCCGTTTGAATCAAGCTGGTATTTAATGTGTTATTTTATTCTCAGGAGTACTTAAGTAAATGACTTAGTGTTGTTGCTTTTTACGCCCAGTCAGCCAGGACGGTTATATCCGGACGGAGCACATTTCGTTATAATTACATACACAGGACCAGCACGGTTTGTTTGTGGGTTTGTTGTTGTTGTTGTCGTCGTCGTCGTCGTCGCCCCCAAACTGCGCCACGCGACTTTCGGAAACGGGGTGACAGCAGTGTCTACAAACAGTAAGGCCTGATGCGGAAGTGAATATTGCCGTTCCCTGATAGCACGGCTGACGGGTTTTCATTGTCGATGGCATATCGTAGTGCAGGCCCTGGTACCCAACCTAGGACAGATCGTAGTGCAGGCCCTGGTACCCAACCTAGGACAGATCGTAGTGCAGGCCCTGGTACCCAACCTAGGACAGATCGTAGTGCAGGCCCTGGTACCCAACCTAGGACAGATCGTAGTGCAGGCCCTGGTACCCAACCTAGGACAGATCGTAGTGCAGGCCCTGGTACCCAACCTAGGACAGATCGTAGTGCAGGCCCTGGTACACCCAAACCCAGGACAGATCGTAGTGCAGGCCCTGGTACCCAACCTAGGACAGATCGTAGTGCAGGCCCTGGTACACAACCTAGGACAGATCGTAGTGCAGGCCCTGGTACCCAACCTAGGACAGATCGTAGTGCAGGCCCTGGTACACAACCTAGGACAGATCCTAGTAAGGCTCCGGGACATATATGTCTTCTTGTAGGTAGGATGTCGGAAGCTGAGTCTTGTGACAGGCCTTGGGAAAGATCCTAGGTCAGACCCAGAGAGAGACTTTTGGACAGACTCTGGGACAGATCCTGAGACAGACATTTGGACAGACCGTGGGACAGACCCTAATAGACCTGGGACACTGAGACCCCGAGACAGTCCCTGGGACAGACCCTGAGACAGTCCCAGGGACAGATCCTGGGACAGACCCCGGGACAGACCTGAACAGAGGCCCTGGGACAGACCCTGCGACAGACCCTGAGACAGACCCTGGGACAGACCTTGAGGCAGATCCAGAGACAGACCTAGAGACAGATTCAGGGACAGACCTTGAGACAGATTCAGGGACAGACCTTGAGACAGATCCAAAGACAGACCTAGAGGCAGATCCAGAGACAGACCTTGAGACAGATTCAGGGACATACCTTGAGACAGATCCAGGGACAGACCCCGCGAAAGACCTTGGGACAGACCCTGGAACAGACCTGGGACAGACCCTGGGACAGACCTGGAAAAGACCCTGAAGCAGACCCAGGACAGACCCTGAGAAAGACCTTGTGACAAATCCAGGGACAGACCTGGGACAGACCCAAGGACAGACATGGGACAGACCCTGAGGCAGACGCAGGGACAGACATGGGACAGACCCTGAGAAAGACCTGGGGACAGACCCAGGGACAGACCTGGAACAAACCCTGAAGCAGACCCAGGGTCAGATCCAGGGAGAAAGCTGGGAAGGAAGACGGACGGCTTAGGTAGGTAGGTAGGTGTGTTGCTTAATGTCCTCAGATGTCAGTTGACATATTAGGGACAAGCTGAGACCAATGCCGAAGCATGGTTCAATATAGCTTTACGTCCACGGAAACCAGAAGGGTCGTTAGGGCGGACAGCCCAGGACGGCCACCTCCACTCTCACACAGCTCCTGAACTATGACGGAGCGACGGGGTGACTGCCGCTTTAAGCTCGCGAGGGACGAGCGGCTGACTGATGGCAATGTATGTAGTCAGCAGTGTTGTCCCGTTGCTCCAACAATCACCTGGCTGTCGGTCTCCGTTGAATAACCTGCCCTGCGGTGATGCGGTTTGGCTCTCTTTCTGTTGATGTTGAGACCTGAAGGAAAATTACTTTCACTTTTCGTTCGCTGCTTCTTTCCTTCCACTAACCGTACTGACGTCCTTTGAGTATAGAACTTGCACAGAGCAGGGAGAGAGGGAGAGAGAGAGAGAGAGAGAGAGAGAGAGAGAGAGAGAGAGAGAGAGAGAGAGAGAGACCGTACGGGGAATCTGAGGTTTGTTTGAAGAGAACATTTCTTATTCAATTTAACTGAATTGCGTTTCACTACGTGTGTTTGCTGATAGTGTTTTCTTTGATGTTATAATTCGTTGAACCACTCAGTGAAAAGCTGGATACTGAGATATTACCTATAATGAAAATGTATTAGACTGGCTATACGCGTATTGCATTCAAACGTAAACCCCTTTCAAAGAAAATTAATGAGACGAAAGCGGAATTCATGTGGTGGCAAAATCGTGCCATACAAACGCAGTTCAGTACAATATAACTGCAGTTCACTCGTGGGGAAGCACATTTAGCAGCAAAAAGTGATGAATGCAACATTTGCTTCATGTAAAACTACATACACTATATTATAAAAACATCAGAGCCACGGAAAAGAAAGCACACTCACACAGGCGCGCGAGTGTGTGTGTGTGTGTGTGTATGTGTGTGTGTTGTGGTGTGTGTGTGTGTGTGTGTGTGTGTGTGTGTGTGTGTGTGTGTGTATGAGAGAGAGAGAGAGGAGAGAGAGAGAGACGAGAGAGAGAGAGAGAGAGGAGAGAGAGAGAGAGAGAGAGAGAGAGAGAGAGAGAGAGAGAGAGTGTGCGCGCGCGTGCGTGCGTGTGTGTATGTGTGCGTGCGTGCGTGCGTGCGTGCGTGCGTACGAGCGAGCGAGTGCGTGCGTGTGTGTGTGTATGTGTGTGTGTGTGTGGGGGGGGGGGGGGGGTACTCATTCTACGGCGTGTCGATACAATGGGGAGAAGAACGGACTGGTGTCAGTCTCTTGAACATGACGGGCCCGACAGAGCGCGAGAGCCGAACACTGTCAGACGCAGGTCGCATTAGGCCACTCGCCGTTGTGCACGTGCGCGAGGCGGAAAAAGAGGTCCCGCTGTGCGCTAATAATGACTCATTACTGTACAGCGCGCAGCCAGTCAGGCGGTGAGTGACACTCTGACAGCGCTGGGCGCTTCCTGTAGCGTGGTCAGTGATTTGCTCTCGGTCTGTAGTCAACACCAAAATCATTTGCCCGCGGTCTGTAGTGTGCCCTCGTTCTGTAGTCAACAGCAAAATCATTTGCCCTCGGTCTGTAATCAACAGAAAAATCAACAGTAAAATCCTCCGCTCTTGTTCCTTATTCAACAGTAAAATCCTCCGCTCTTGTTCATTATTCAACAGCAAAATCATTCGTTCTCGTTCATTATTCAGCAGAAAAATCATCCGCCCTTGTTCCTTGCTCAAATACAAAGTCGTTCATCCCTGTTCCTTATTCAACAGTAAAATCCTCCGCTCTTGTTCCTTATTCAACAGTGAAATCCTCCGCTCTTGTTCCTTATTCAACAGTAAAATCCTCCGCTCTTGTTCCTTATTCAACAGTAAAATCCTCCGCTCTTGTTCATTATTCAACAGCAAAATCATTCGTTCTTGTTCCTTATTCAACAGAAAATCATCCGCCCTTGTTCCTTTTCAACATAACAGTTTTCATCCGCTCGTTCCTTATTCAACAGTAAAATCCTCCGCTCTTGTTCATTATTCAACAGTAAAATCCTCCGCTCTTGTTCATTATTCAACAGTAAAATCATTCGTTCTTGTTCTGTAGTCAACTGAAAAATCATGCGTTCTTGTTCTGTAGTCAACTGAAAAATCCTTCGTTCTTGTTCTGTAGTCAACTGAAAAATCCTTCGTTCTTGTTCTGTAGTCAACTGAAAAATCCTTCGTTCTTGTTCTGTAGTCAACTGAAAATCCTTCGTCTTGTTCTTATCAACGAAAATCCTCGTCTTGTTCTTATCAACGAAAATCCTCGTTTGTTCTTATTCAACTGAAAAATCCTTCGTTCTTGTTCTGTAGTCAACTGAAAAATCCTTCGTTCTTGTTCTGTAGTCAACTGAAAAATCCTTCGTTCTTGTTCTGTAGTCAACTCAAAAATCGTTCGGCCATGTCCCGCTTGCTTCGACTTCGGCAATAGTAACAACTAGACTGATAACTGAAGTTTACGCGAGGTCGGTTCGACATGAAAGTTATCTCATACTTTAACAACACCACTGCCACACAGACTCAGCACTGGAAAATCAAAGGCTGAATGCACAGTTCAGGAGCTGTGTGAAAGTCGAGGTGGCCGTCCTGGGCTTTCCGTCCTAACGAGCCTTACGGTTTTTGTGGACGTAAAGCGACATTGAACCGTGCTTCGGCATTGGTCACAGTTTGTCCCTGATA
>JABMCL010000740.1:580000-590000 GCA_018857735.1 Alviniconcha marisindica
ATTCAAGTCCGACCCCGGGCGACCCCTGGTGGTGCTTCAGCAAACTCTTCTTCCTCGAGTGCCCAGATTTATATGGGTACTTCTGTCCTAACGCGCAGAATATCTCGCTACCCAACACCCACGCTACTATCGCAGCGCTGTTTTGTCTGATACGTCGCAGTTCAAGATAAACTTGAAAGGCAGAATAGCGTGATTGATGGTAAGGTACAGATCTAAGCACGCTCATCTTGCGCGGATTTTGAAGTTGCCTACACTTAGTGGCGGAAACCAGTATCGGAGGGTGGCCCACGAGAGCCCTTCAAAACGAGCACCGAAACTCGCCTGACAGATTTATACCTCATTTTGCTTTTCCAAACAAACAGGGGGATTCACTCTTGTCGCCTCAGCAGATATCCTGCCCATCAGACGATAAAAGCGATTAGAATTATCTGCTCCTGGGCCAAGTTGCGTGGCACTCCTGGAGATGACTGGGACAGGACGCTGATCTTTCAAAGTCTAAGGTTCCGGAATTTGATCTCCTGAAGATAAACAGCCTCGATTTTAAATTATACCTTCCAATATCTATATCTATTGATTTACGACAGGACGCTGCCCCAAGAGGGACGGATCTTTGGTGCCCCGCCAGAAACAAAGCTGGATAAGCCAGAACAAGCTTGTGGTTTGTTCCCAGGGAAACAAGCTGGTGCTATCTACGACCATTGCTGCTAGGCAGGAACGCTTGGCCGTTTGGGAATAAAGCATCGAGCGTCACGTGCTAGACGCTCTGCCGGTACCACTGTAGAGATAATGTGCTTACTGCGTATTCCTATTTGGGGGGGAAAATCGACATTCGTCTCTGGTTAATTCAGCGTCCTTCTTCTTCTAATGTTGCTTTACGTCCACAGAGACCGTGAGGATTATTAGGCACGAGGAGCCATGGCTGTCACCTCGACTTTCACACACCTCCTAAGCTCTGATTCAGCATCCAAAAGGACAGCTCCATTTACATGGAGTGAAAGTTAAAATCCGAACCATGCATGCATGTGCGTGGGGGAGTGGGGGGAGGGGTGGGTGTGTGGGGGGGGGGGGGTTGATTTACACTTTTTCGTGGACTTAAAGCTTTTTTCAAAATCTACCCTTCAGCTATACTTGCGTAGTTTAATAATTTAAAAAAATTAAGGGGCGGGGTGTGTTGACGTCGGCCGGATGCCAGGCGTAGAACGAAAGACAACGAGAGATCTAGAGAGCTGCATCGCACATCACAACTGATCCATCATGCACAAATACAAGCCAGACTTTTTCTTTTTCCTCTTTTTAAGGAAATCTCTCCCCTCTCTCTCTCTCTCTCTCTCTCCTCTCTTCCTCTCTCCCTTTTTCTCTCCTCTCCTCTTTCCCCCTTTAAATTTTTCCGTCTCTTCTCCGGGCTCGTCTTGGCCCCCCCCCCCCCCCCCCCCCCCATCCCTCTGTCTCTCTCTCCTCGCTCGCTCCCTCTCCCTCTCTTGTAAAATAAGGTTTTCGAGTTTGAAAATAAAGTTTTCTCTCTCTGTCCCTTTTCCCGTCTCTCTTCTCTTCTCCCCCCCCTCCCCTTCTCTTCTCCCCCCCTTACTCCTCTCTCGCTCGCTCTTTAAACTACAGTCTTTTAAAGTTTTGAGTTCGAAAAAAAAGTTTTCTCTCTCTGTCTTTTCGTCTCTTTTGTCTCTGTCTCCCTCCCCCTCCCCCCTTTCCCCCCCCCCCCCCTTTTCCCCCCCCTCTCTCTCGTCGCTCTCTCTAAACTACAATCTTGTAAAATAAAGTTTTCGAGTTCGAAAATAAAGTTTTCTCTCTCTGTCTGTCTCTGTCTCTCTGTCTCTGTCTCTCTCTCTCTCCCCCCCCCCCCTCCCCCTCTCTCTCTCTCCCCCCCCTCTCTCTCTCTCAGCACAAACCATTTACTTTGTAGCATCCGGAACAGGCGTAATCTTTTTGAGCACGACTGGCTGATTCACCTGTAGGGGCGTGAGGCTGTGGCCATCGTTCATGTCACTCGTAGAAACTGGCACCAGCCACCGCCCCTCCACCACCGCCCCTCCACCCCCACTCCCACCACCGCCCCTCCACCCCCACTCCCCATCCCGCCCCTCCACCCCCACTCCCACCACCGCCCCTCCACCCCACCCCGCCCCCCACCCCACTCCCATCCACCCCCTCCACCCCCACTCCCACCACCCCCCACTCCGCCCCCCACCCCGACCTCCCTCCGCCCTCCACCCACTCCCACCACCGCCCCTCCACCCCCACCCCTCCACCCCCCACCACCGCCCCTCCACCCCCACCCCGCCCATCCCCCCCCCCTCCACCCCCACCACTCCCCATCCCCGCCCTCCACCCCCCACCCCCACCACCCCCTCCACCCCCCACCCCGCCCCTCCATCCCTCCACCCACCACCCCCCCCTCACCGCCATACCCCCCCCCCACCCCGCCCCTCCACCCCACCACCCCCCTCCACCCCCACCCCGCCCCTCCATCCCTCCACCCCCACCCCGCCCCTCCCACCCCACCCCCCCCCCCGTCCCCCACCCCACCCCGCCCCTCCATCCCCCACTCCCCACCCCGCCCTCCACTCCCGAAAACGAGAGAGGGGAGAGAGAGAGAGAGAGAGAGAAAGAGGAGGAAAAAGAAAAGAGAGAAGAGAGAGAGAACAGAGAGAGAGAGAGAGACAGACAGACGGAAGACAGACAGACAGACAGACAGACAGACAGAGACAGAGAGGAGAGACAGAGACAGACAGACAGACAGACAGAGACAGACAGAGACAGACGATAGAAAACAAAACAGAGAAAAGACACAGAGACAGAGACAGAGAGAGGCAGAGACACAGAGACAAAGACACAGAGACAGAGAGAGGCAGAGAGACAGAGACAGAGACACAGAGGCAGAGAGAGAGAGAAAGAAAATCCCTCGTCATCACTGCCCACGACCCCCTGCAGAGATGAACAGGTTTGTTGTCACCGCCCATCAAGCGCTTGTCTCCCGTAATCAGGGCGTGCGATTTCCTCCCTTTAGCTGCACTGGGGAGATTACTGGGTGGTTGAGACATCCTCGCCACGGGCACTGCCACGGTCGGTGCAAAACGGCGACAAAAAGCGCGGCCACAACGGCTGCGGCTCTGGCGCCCCGCCATACCCCAGATCTTGACCCATTAATCGCACAACATAATCGCGTCAGAGATCGAATCGCGTCTTACCACGTCAGAGGGGGGTTATCCCCGATCTCCTCCTCTTCCCGATCTACGTACGTGTGGAGCCATTCTCTCTTCAAGCTCCGCTGACAGCCACAGGTCCCGAGAGAAAGGGTTGGTTTTTTCAGCTCGCCTAATTGATCGCTACTAGTTCCAGACAACCTGTTAGTTACGGAGCATTAGTCCACCCAATCTCCACACACATTTTCTCCTTCCAGGCAAAAGACCTTCCCGGGGAAGTCATTGTAATCTCCCTTGCACGAGGCAGGGGGCGTCACTGTTGCTGTCACACTTCCGTTGGTAAGAATGAAGGACGGAGGCTAAGGCGGAGGGGGCCTGGGTCTTAATTGGGGGTGTGGGGACCACCAACCGGGAGGCTGAATTGTGTTTGGAGGGCAACACTTTCTCGCGGCAGGTGTGACCGAGAAGAAGGAAAGAAGAAAGAATGAAGAAGAAGAAAAAGAAAAAAGAAAAAAGAAAAAAAGAAAAACGAAAAAAAAAACGTAGTGTGGTGTATTATTTACAGAAATCTAATGTTCCGTCTCGTTGCAAATAGACGCTTCCAAGTGGCCCAGGCTCATTATCTACAGCGTTTAAACGTCTACGTGTTCTACGGTGATAAATCATAGGCTTGCAGAGGGAAGGATAGAAACTGCCAAGAAATACTTCATTACTCTGTGGGCACCAAACATCGATAACTTTGAGAACACTACTGTTATACATCGTAGATCCGTCACTCTTTGCAGGATGACGGTTATCAATGTTTTTCAGGCTCTTTAAACGTTTTCTCACAGTTATTCTTTCGCCGGTTCGTCCTGGGCAACAAAATGCAGCATTGGGAGTGTTTCGCTGATATCCCCTCCTCCCCCGCCCCCACCTCTCTCTCTCTCTCTCTCTCTCTCTCTCTCTCTCTCTCTCTCTCTCTCTCTCTCTCCTCTCTCTCTCTCTCTCTCTCTCTCTCCTCCACACACACACACAAACACACACACACTTCCATTTTTTGCAAAGACCAATTGTTAGTTGTTAGAACCCAAAGTACTTTTTGTGTGGAAGTTTTTACTCTCCATGTATACATTTTTACTTGTTCATTCATGCTTCATGTATGTATATAAATGATGCCCTGTAATTGCTTTTTGCGTATCAGTAGCTTAGCATGGACTAGCTGTTAGACAGGCTTTGATTAAACCTAAACTACAAGTCTTGTAAAATAAAGTTTTCCAGTTCGAGTTCGAGTCCCCGCCCCCTTCTCTCTCTTCTGCCTGTGTCTATCTCTCTGCCACCCACTTTTCCACACGATCACAGTGTGAAAGTGGAGACATTAAAAGCTAATCATCAGCAGTTTCTCAGGCGTATCCAAAGACCAGGGCCACGTAACTTAGCTTACCAAGTGTCCGCCCCACAAGCACGCCCCCCCCCCCCCCCCCCCCCCCCCCCCCCCCCCCCTCCACCGATCTCCTCCCCACCTCCATCTCCGAGTCCCCTTCTTGTACGATGCACATTTTAGCCACAGGAAAGGGGTAACATTTGCTTGATCCATGCTGTCCACACTGTGATGCAAACTCCAAGCACTGGTTTATGACATCCTTCCTTCAACCACTGCCGTATTTAGTTACGCCATAGGGTCCAGAAAACTCAGATAAAGAGCATTTTTTTGGGTTTGGGGCTCAAACAGTGTAAGTGTGTTTCAAAAACTAAATAAAACAAAGGGTTTTTTATAGCCCCCAACAAAGTTTACACCAGAAAAAAATAAAAAACCCAATCGTTTGAATCCCGGCAAACCCTTTTTCCCCCTCGGGGGGTTGGGCTCTGTTTGCTGCTTTGGGGCAGGGCTTTGTAAATTGTACCCGAAAATTTTGGAGGGTCCCGCGTTAAAGGGCGGGTAAAAGACCCCTTTGGGTTTCGGGCAGGTTTGGGGGAGGGTGCCGGGGGGCGAGGGGTGGAGGGGGTGCCCGGGGGCAATGTTATGGAAGGGTGCGGAAATGACGCTTGGATGTACATATGCTGCCACACAAAGTAGCGGGGGGGGGGGGGGGGGGGGGGGGAACGCTTTTGCGCATGTCACTGTCCACACTGTGATGCTAACGAGGAACAGGCTAGCAGAAACAAGGAATCACTTTAGCGCATGTCGTTGTCTACACTGTGATGTTAAAGACGAACAGGATAGTAGAAAAAAAAATCGCTTTAGCGCATCTCATTGTCCACGTGTTAACACACTCGTGCTCTATTCCCTCATAGTGAAACCTCTGCTTTCTTTCTCAGTAGAGAAATATTTCTTTCTGATTTCTTTTCTCAGCAAACATCAGACGTTTGACATCTCCGTCTGAGGGTTATGAGCCACGCACACGTTTCAAGGCGTAGGCCCTGGTGGTTCTTTACAAGACGTTGTTTTTCGCTTCCTTGTCTGGCAACGCAATATCCGCACATACACGTAAAGCTGAAGACTAACTGACCTCGCCATTTGTTCTCAGTCTGCCAGTTTAGAAACACCCACTAAAAGGTTTAAACGGAGACTCTCCTGTTACACCATGGCCTATTTCACTGCGACGAAGCTATGTTCGGGGTCCAAAAAGCTTCGCTCAACAAGCTCTGGGGATCCGAATACTCGCCCGGTTCGGCGAACCTTGTCTCTGATTGGTTGAGAGCAAAGAGAGGTCGCCTGTGGATGAGGAAGAAATAAAAAATAAAAATGGATGACGGTGTCGATATTTCACTCGCTTCAGAGAGAACTGACTTTTTTTGTTGACTTGTGGGAGGCGCAGACTTGTCGCTGTGGCCCAGAATGATATTGTAGTTAAGTGAATTACCCTGTGACGGATGATTAAAATATATTGACTTTAGCCTGCATTTTGGACATTGCTGTCTGCTGCGCCTCAGCCGCAAGTTTGGGCCGAAGCTTGCATTTCATTATAAGCCAGTTAAGAAACGAAGTATAGTTCGTCGAACTACCCGAACCATGTTCGGCGAACTAACAGTTCGTCTGAGCTGAATTAAGAAACGAATTAGAGTTCGTCGAACTGCCCGAAGAATGTTCGGCGAACTAACAGTTCGCCCAGTTAACAACCACCATTAGGGATGTAGCTCTTGCCAGTCTGATCCTGGTTTTGCAGGCCTCCACAGAGGAAAGGCAAATCCACGGATAGCATTGTAGCATTCTGAAGAAGGCATTTTCGTCTTCGCCCAACTAAAAGAGACAAGAGTACCATTAAATTTGGAAATGTCAACTCGCTTCTGATTGGTTAATCAATATACCCGGCTCGGCAAAACAAATAGAAGTACGCTGTTGGAGCTGAACCGCTGACGTCGATCGACTCTTCATTTTGTATAACAAGGTAGGTAGGTAGTGTTGCTTAATGTCCTCAGATGTCAGTTGACATATTAGGGACAAGCTGAGACCAAAGCCGAAGCATGGTTCAGTATAGCTTTACGTCCACGGAAACCAGAAGGCTCGTTAGGACGGACAGCCCAGGACGGCCACCTCGACTCTCACACAGCTCCTGAACTATGTGTTTTTGTATAACAGGTAATATGTCGTTTTTGTGTCGACACAAGTTTAATAAAAGCGTGGTAAAAACCAATACAAATCACAATCTGGAACGCTCAGATTAAAAGGCTGCAGCTATACTATGATCACTGTATTTAAGATCCCGATGCTACTCCATGCTTAAAAGAAAAATAACTTTTGGGTTAAACAAAGTACATTCAAGTTCATGCCAGTACGCACAAATGTGCTCGGCGCAAGAGCATCGAGAAAAGCTAACTTATTGTAAAAAGCTCATAAGCATTCTAAATTTAGAGAAACCCGTTGACAGTTCTGGGCTCTAACTAGAGCTAAGGAGACGTGAACTTTTTCATCCGGGTTCAACGATCAACCGTCAACAAGGAAGAGTTAAAAATATGCCGGAGTTAGCGGCTTAGGGTCTTGATAACAGCAGATGTCTTCTTTTTCAACAACAACAACAACAACAAGGAGGTCGTCGCACCTCTATTGACGTCAGTCAGAACTTCCGTGTGTACAAGTTTGTGACAAGTCATGCTACACAACAACCTTTTTGACGCGAACAAACTCGATAATAACCTCCATGTGTACACATTCCTGACAAGTCATACTACACAAAAGTCTATTTGATACTAACTAACTCGATGATAACCTGACCGGGCGTAAAACACCAACTTACTTAATTACTTACTCGATGATAACCTCCGTGTGCACAAGTTTGTAACAAGTCATGCTACACAGCAATCTCTTTGATACTAACTCGATGATAAACTCCGTGTGTACACGTTTGTGACAAGTCATGCTACACAGCAATCTCTTTGATACTAACTCGTTTGTGACAAGTCATGCTACACAGCAATCTCTTTAATACTAACTAACTCGATGATAACCTCCGTGTGTACACGTTTGTGACAAGTCATGCTACACCACAATCTCTTTGATACTAACTAACTCGATGATAACCTCCGTGTGTGCAAGTATGTGACAAGTCATGCTACACAACAGTCTCTTTGATACTAACTAACTCGATGATAATCTCCGTGTGTACAAGTTTGTGACAAGTCATGCTACACAACAATCTCTTTGACACTAACTAACTCGATGATAAGTCACAGCAGCTGAAGAGCCCGGTCGAAGAGCGAAACCGTCCCTAGGCTGATAGCATCTTTGATGATAAGACGATGACCTAATGGACATCACTGAAGGGACGATGAGCTGAGTGTTCGTTGTGATGTAGTTGTGTCAAAACACTCCTCTTCGCGTTAGAACAGACCGTACAGCTACACTGAAGGGACGATGAGTTGAGTGTTCGTTGTGATGCAGTTGTGTCAAAACACTCCTCTTCGCGTTAGAACAGACCGTACAGCTACACTGAAGGGACGATGAGTTGAGTGTTCGTTGTGATGCAGTTGTGTCAAAACACTCCTCTTCGCGTTAGAACAGACCGTACAGCTACACTGAAGGGACGATGAGTTGAGTGTTCGTTGTGATGCAGTTGTGTCAAAACACTCCTCTTCGCGTTAGAAAAGACCGTACAGCTACACTGAAGGGACGATGAGTTGAGTGTTCGTTGTGATGCAGTTGTGTCAAAACACTCCTCTTCGCGTTAGAAAAGACCGTACAGCTACACTGAAGGGACGATGAGTTGAGTGTTCGTTGTGATGTAGTTGTGTCAAAACACTCCTCTTCGCGTTAGAAAAGACCGTATAGCTACACAGAGTGGACGCTCAGCTGAGTATTCTTTGTGGTGTAGTTGTGTCAAAACACTCCTCTTCGTATTAGAAAAGACGCTATAACTACACTGAGTGGACGTTGAGCTGAGCGTTCGTTGCGATGTAATGTCTATTTTAAAATAGACGGGCTTTAAAAAAGACAGTATAGCTGGACAAAAGAACGTATAGCTAAAGCTAACTAACACGTGTGTTTTTTACACAACTACATCACAAGGAACACTCAACTCAACGTCCACTCAGTGTAGTTATACGGCCTTTTCGAACGCGAAGAGGAGTGTTTTGACACAACTACATTACAACGAACAATCAACTCATCCACTCAGTGATGTCCGTTAGGTCATCGTCTTCGTCGTCAAGGGTGCTATCCGTGGGACGGGTGCTACACAAAGCTTCAGCCGTACAATCTTAGGCGTTGGTCCCTCCCTGTCTTCGCCCCCTAGAGAACCGGTTTGGCCTAGCGGTAAGGCGGTAGGCTGGTAAGCGGAAGGACCTCGGTTCGATACCGCTTCGGCTCTCCTTTCTCTTCGCCTTGTGACTTTGTCCCTCACAATTAATGAAACATTAAAATGGTTCTCATCGCTGCCCATCTTAATGCAGGTCATTCTGGTGGTGACAGTGTAGCGATAGGTATATACTCTCCCTCTTCCCCCACCTCCATACCGCCTTCCCCCCATTCTCCCCGTCCCTAATAAGCCGTACGGTTTCTGTGGACGTTAAGCACCATGTTTACTTACTGTCTGCCCCCATGCAGTGGGCTGTGCAGCCCCCACCCCCACCCCACCCTTACATCTCCCCCCCCCCCTTCCATCCTCCCCAACCCTCCCCCTGTTTGTGTCCCAGGACGCCAATCCACACGATCCCCATCCACTTAGCCCCTGACCGATAATTAATGCCTGGAGACGCTTAACCTCTGTGTGGCAACTGTGTTCCGACCTCGCGCCCGTCGTGAAGCTCATCCCTCGGCTACCCAACCTCGTGTTGATGAAAACCCGCTAGAAAGGGGACGCAACCTGCGAAGGCAAGGGAAGCTATCAGTGTCAGGGATGAAGAGGCGTCACGTGACGTGACGTAACTCAAAGTGTCATGGCGGAGAGGGTGTAGTGCTTGACATCCAGGCACTTGGAGCGACGCGAAGCTCCCTGACAGCGGTTACAAGGCATTAGTGTCTGCTTGAAAACAACTGCGGTCGGTCGGCGGCCTGTAACCTGTTGCTGTTGTTGTCGGGGACTTTGTGGTGAACTGATACTCACTCTCAGGTGGCATGCAGGCAACTTTATGACCGGAATTGTGGGTGAATTGCACGGACCTCTGTTCCAAAGTGGCTGCCAGGTTTAGGGGGTCTGAGTGAGATTCTCCAAACGAATGAGTACGTTGACTACAAAAGTGACTACCGATAAAGTAAGCCAATCGGGTTACCGTATTATATCCTGTAAAGCTGATGTTAATCGCAGTCAAGACAGGATAGTACTCATTACACCGATCACAGCAGAGCTCAGGAGCTGTGTCATAGTCGAGGTGGCCGTCCTGGGCTCCCCGTCCCTAAAAAGCCTCATGGTTTCTGTGGACTAAAGCAACAT
>JABMCL010000740.1:595000-602500 GCA_018857735.1 Alviniconcha marisindica
GGGGGGGGGGGAGGTTACATAATTTAACGTTGACAGCCTGCAGTGACAGGTTGGTGAGCCATGCTCCTCAGAATGTGAGGCTGGAGAACCACCCTCACAGCGGGCACTGCACTACACTCGGAGTGTTCGCCTCGGTATAACCGCCATGCTGGACTAGGCGTTAAAAACCGTTATCATAATAATGATGGTAATAATAATAATAATAAATACTACTACTATTGATAATAATAACAAATAATAATAATAATAATAGATTATTTATGGCGCCCCATCTCTCAAGCATCAACACACAAGGGAGTTAATTAGCGCTCAAAATACATAACCCAAGTACAACAACAAAGACATGAATCGCCTACGGTAACTTTCATCTGGCATGTGTGTAAACACAAAGCATATAAACTCCACCAGAGGTACATCTTCAACATGGTTCAGGAGCTGTGTGAGAGTCGAGGTGCAACGGACATTGTCTTTGTGACTCTGCCCAGGCACGGCAGTTGAAACAGCGCAGTGCACAAGTCGCTGGGCAATGGCGAGGGGACACAGCCTTAACACTTCCATTGTTCTGGCGGCGGTCCACGGTCTCTCCGGTCTTTTTCGGGCGGTATCCGCGGTCGGGCCTTCTCTCTCTCGCCCTCTTCTCCCCTGTCCCCGTCCCTAATAAGTAGCCTCGCTTCTGTGGACGTAAAGCAACATGGTCACAGAAGTACGCTTTATCGTCGGGGCATCATGACCCTTGTCCTGGCTTGACATCTGAAGTTCTATGTTAGAGTTAGTGGGCCGCCAGTGGAGTTGGTGGACTACTCGCTCAGAATTGGTGGACTATGTTCTTCATTGCCACGGCCTAAAATCTAAAGTTTTATTTTATAGTTGGTGGACCACGGTCGGAGTTGGTGGACTACTCGCTCAGAATTGGTGGACTATGTTCTTCGTTGCCACAGCTTAAAATCTAAAGTTTTATTTTATAGTTGGTGGACCACGGTCAAAAACTGTGGGCAACGCTAGGCTGGAGTTGGTGTACGCTCTGAATTGGTGGATCACGCTCTAAACTGGTGGACCACACTACCACTGTACCAGGGTTTGACACCAACGGTTACGCGGTGGGTAGTCTGACTGAGACTGCTGTCCCAATCATGTGTCTAGGTAAAGTCACAAGACAATGTCTGTAGTCTCTCCCCCCCCCCCCCCCCCCCCCCCCCCCCCCCCGAAAAAAGAAAAAAAGAAGAAGAAAAAGAAAAAAGAAAAAAAAAAAGTAGAAAAAAAAAAAAAAAGGATGAAGAAGACAAGGGAGATTCGCAGTGGACTCGAACCAAAGACCTTTGTGTCTAGGCTCAAAACTACGTCCGTTTGTTTACCAGCCTAGGTCTTTGCCGCTAGGCCAAATCGGCTCCCTCCTTCCCTCTTTCCACCCCCAACCCCCACCCCGTCACTCCGCAATGACAATTACGTTACGCGGATGTCACGTACACGAGTCGTGTGTTGTGACGCCTCCCTCGTGAGGGCAACGTTACGTGACGGGCTGGTCACGGACAGTGGGCATGACGAGACTGGTCCGTGAGGCAGACAGGTGATGGGGCGTGACTGTCAGCATTGCCAGCCTCATGTGTCACTTGCATGACTTCACACCAGTACCTGTGTACGTGCCTGACACTGCCCGTGAATGCCCGTGTGGATGCGCGTGCATCTATCTTACTCTCATATCTTTTAGCCACAGCAGCCAACGAAGGACGGTTCCTACGGTAAAGTAGGAAGCATTATCGTGCACATTATTCAGTGACCGAAATTCTGATGTCACCCTGTACCGGATCTGTTCATGACGTTATAATATGAATTCAGTCACGAACGACATTACTCACATGTGAAAATATTACTTTCTATTTGTGTATCATTAATGTTTTCCCGGCTTACCTCTCTGAACTGCTGCATGTCTACACTCCGTCTCGTGCACTACCCTCTTCTTCTGACACCCACATGCAGAAGAAAAGAAAAAAAGGAATTCAAGCGCAAGACTAATGGCTTTCGCACTTTCTCTTGCTTTGGACCCCACATTTAGAATTCACTCCCACAAGACCTTAGACACTGCTCGACCCTGTCATCTTTTAAAGCCAAGCTGAAAACCTTCCTCTTCTCACAGTATTTCCGCCCCAACTAATATCAGTGCCCAGTTTCTGCTACAGTCAGTGTGTGTGTGTGTGTGTGTGTGTGTGTGTTTTCCATATAATGCCTTAGGTAAGTTGTTTTGGTAGGACTGTCCTCTACGTACGTATATAATATCATATTTAGGTTAATGTGTATGATGTGAGCGCTCAGGGCGTTGGTGAGCGCATGATAAATGTACATTATTGTTAATGTATGATTAATTTTATGTAGACAGGAATATATGATAACACATACTGAGTCCTTTACATATCCGATGTCAGTCATTCAGGCCAAGCAGCACCTTGTTTCTGCCCCCCCCCCCCCCCCCCCCTCCCCCGCCCCCCCCTTCCCGGCTAAGTCCCCGAAGAAGCCCTCAGTGGGGGCGAAAATTTGGAGAGAAAAAACCCTTCTCTCTCTCTCTCTCTCTCTCTCTCTCTCTCTCTCTCTCTCTCTCTCTCTCTCTCTCTGTCTGTCTGTCTGTCTGTTTCTGTCTGTGTCTCTCTGTCTCTGTCTGTCTCTCTCTCTCTCTCTCTCTCTCTCTCTCTCTCTCTCTCTCTCTCTCTCTCTCTCTCTCTCTCTCTCTCTCTCTCTCGCCATCTTTCGTATTGAATATCATATTGCAAGTTTTTATCACTTTATTAATTTATTAATTTAAAAGCTCTAGAAGAGACTGTATTTGCTTGTTCAAGACATACATACATACAGTATATAATATTATTCGTTATGCATTATCTGATCCTAGATTAATCGGTTTAGTCCCGTGGGGCGATGCCCAATGGGTGGTGGGGGGCAGTGGGGAGAATGTCGGTTGGGGCAATGCCCGATAGGGTTGGTTGGAGCGATACACAATGGAGAGAGGGGGGGGGGGCTAAAAAAAAAGAAAAAAGGCTTTGTAGATTATATTAGATACATGAGTTTTTCATAGTTTGATAGGTTTACAGAACAGCAGGTAAAAAGAGCGCTGCTCATTCAAGACAAATGGAATATTTTCGACGCGTTTATGTGGTTTGCTTCAGGAATTTAATTAAACCAGGATTCATTAATGTACAGCTGTTACGATTATGGCCTTTTTATGTGGGCAGTATTCCTTCACATGTGACCTATGCCGTTCGCTGGGTGCGCAATTATTGCCAAGCCGATAATTACAATCATTCTGGGCAGTATGCAATTCTCATTTGAATTAGATGGAAGGCCTGTATCAATTTATCTCTCAACACAGCCACCCCGAAGACCATCTGAGCTGGTGTTTTTTGTATCTGCGTACTCAAATTGAATCCCCACTGACACGGATACAATACGAATGCATAAGGTCTGGCCGCGTATGACAATTGCACAGGTTGTGTTTACACTCGTCCCGCGTAAATAATTATCCAAGACACTCCGAGCCAGGGCCCCGCAGGGCTGGGTCTAAAGTTGGTGACCTTTGCTCCGAGTGGATTTCCCTGTCTGACGATCCTGTTTCTGTTTGCGTACTGTTTTTGTTTTTGTACTGTTTCTGTTTACGTACTGTAACCGAGAAGACTTGGGTTCTTCTTGAACTTTGTTCACAACAAAACCAAGTGCGTTCAGAGAATATGTCCTTGTCAACCAACCGCAGACATGTCTGTATAATTCTATCAAGCCGGAAGGTTGAGCAACTTTAATAAATATTGAGTCTAATGCGTTTTATATTCTGATCAAATAAAGTCAGATCAAGTTTTGAGAGAGTCGATAATGATTTGTTATATCATTGACAGTTTAGACGGTTTTTGTGTGTGTTGTGTGTGTGTGTGTGTGTGTGTGTGTGTGTGTGTGTGTGTGTGTGTGTGTGTGTGTGGATATCTTTTACATTTTCCACCTGTTTGTCTGTATAGTGGCTGAAAGCCACTGCTTGAACTGTCTAGCATGCTGAACTAAGCCAAGGTTTTGCCATCAGGTTTACCCGTCCCTAATAAGCCTAAGGTTTCTGTGGACGTAAAGCAACACTCAACCATCCAGTTGCAGGAGTTTAAGGACTCCTAAACCTAAATTGTTTGACTCCTACGCAATACTGGCACAATCGATAATTTTAACACACATCCTCTCCTCCACGCTTTGTAGAGTGCGTGTGAAACTGATCGCACGCTGAATGGAGGTAAGTTAGAGAATAACCCTTCCACTATAAAATAAACGTTGTTGAGGCTTCAACAGCTGTACATTATTATAAAAAGAAAATGTTGCTTAACTTTTGAGCTTCATTATACCTACACACAATCACACAGTCACCGAAACGGGGAAGACGGCCGCTATGTTCAGGTGGATCACGCACACCAAAGACTTTTAAACGCACGCACACGCACGCGCTAAACTATTCATATCATCTTTATTACAATTTCTTTTTATGTTCGCCTTGTTGTCGGTAAAGTTGATGTTTGTGACGTCATTTATGTAAGATTCGGGCCGTAATTTTGACTGTTGCACGGCCCAACTGTTCTGTATTGTTACAAATGAATTTGTTGTTGGTGTTTAAACCAGGTATCTTGGAGATGCCCCAAGAGAGTCTGTAGCGACATGGTTTTATTTTCCACGGTAAACGGTTAGGTTGGTTGCCATGGCGAACGCGACAAGGTAAAAACAGACAGCGGTACAACTGTCGCCAAAATCTTTAAGTTCAGTTCAGTTCAGTTCAGTTCAAGATGGTATCTATGCGCTCGGAAAAGCACACATGCGCTCCACCCCGTCTCTCAGAAGTTTCCCCAGCGTTGCCTTTCAAACAGTTCCAGTGTTCGTGTGATTGACGAAGTTGTTGTTGAAGTGTTGCTTTACGTCCAAAGAAACCACAGCCTTATTAGGAACGGGAGCCCAGGACGTCCACCTCGACTTTCACACAGCTCCTGAGCTCTGAATTGACGAAGGCCCTCTCTCGTCCTTTCAAGGAAGATCGTCCAGCGCTTCCTCTTTGCACGCCTCTCTCTTCCAGGCGTCAAGAGGACGCGTAACCAGGAAGCTGTCACAAGCTGGTGGAACTGGCCACCATCAGAGTCAGCGTGAGACACCAGATGCAGATCGGTGCTTACAAGCTGTGACACTGACGACTCTTGTGAGTGGAATCAGGCTGTTATAATTTTGTAATCTAAAATTTATACTCATTTTTATTTTGTTAGCAGTTAGGGTGGATGCGTATGTTTGAATGCGGTTGTTGTGTTGTGTTGTGTGCGTGCGTGCGTGCGTGCGTGCGTGTGTGTGTGTGTGTGTGTGTGTGTGTGTGTGTGCGCGCGCGCGCGTTCGTGGATGCGTACGTGTTTACATATGGGCATGTATGTACAGATACACACACACACACACACACACACACACACACACACACCACACACACACATGGCCAGCGACAGGAAGAGGGAGGAACTGACGGATGTGGGGAGAGGCAGAACAGGGAGAAAGCTCCCCACAGATAACATCAGCACCGCCAACGTCACCACCACGCGTGACGCCAGCCAGTGCTGATGACGTCACCTCAGCATGTTGTCACCAGGTGCAGGAGGCGGTCACCCGCGAACAATGCCGGACAGGGCGATGTGCCGGGCCTGTCAACGCTTATCTCTGGCATCACCAGCTTCCGGCGCGTGGACCGGCCAGTGGTCATTAAGGCCACGTTACCTGACCAGCGGACTGCCCACACGGAGCACCAACACTCCGGGTGGTCAGTGAGACCCATCCCACTTTTTCCGCAACACTCGCAACTTTTAAGTTGTTTGCCTCGGGCGTGCGAAGCATGGTTCAGGAGCTGTGTGAGAGTCGAGGTGGACGTCCTGGACTGTCCGTCCTAACGAGCCTTCTGGTTTCCGTGGACATACAGATTTATGGCACCGTGCTTCGGCATTGGTCACAACTTGTCCCTAATATGTCAACTGACATCTGAGGACATAAAGCATCACTTCATCATCATCATCATCAGCGTGCGAAGGGAGCTGCGGTCTCTCCTGACAGCGGGAGGACGGGTGTGTTCCGTGGGGATGGGGGACCCATGTGGCTTCATTCAGACTGTTACCCCCGCAGGGCGCACTGCTGTGAAACCTCCTCCTCCTCCTTCCCGTTTTTTCTCTGCCCTCAGAGTTCAAGAGCTTGTTTGGAAGTCGAGGTGGCCGTCCTGGGCTTTCCGTCCTAATGAGCCTTGCGGTTTCTGTGGACGTAAAGCAACGGAGACAGACACCAAACAGACAAGAGACAGAGACAGGCAGGCAGAGAACACGCAGACAAGAGACAGACAGAGGCAGGCAGAGAACACGCAGAGAGAGACAGAGACAGGCAGGCAGACAGAGAACAGAGAGAGAGACAAAGACAGGCAGGCAGACAGAGAACAAGCAGACAAGAGCCAGGCAGTCAGACAGAGAACACGCAGACAGAGACAGAGACAGGCAGTCAGACAGAGAACACGCAGACAGAGACAGGCAGGCAGACAGAGAACAAGCAGACAGAGAGAGAGAGACAGGCAGGCAGACAGAGAACACGCAGACAAGAGACAGACAGAGGCAGGCAGACAGAGAACACGCAGACAGAGACAGAGACAGGCAGGCAGGCAGAGAACACGCAGACAGAGAGAGAGACAGAGTCAGGCAGACAGAGAACACGCAGACAGAGACAGGCAGGCAGGCAGAGAACACGCGGACAGAGACAGGCAGACAGACAAAGAACACGCGGACAGAGACAGGCAGACAGACAAAGAACACGCAGACAAGAGACAGGCAGGCAGACAGAGAACACGCAGACAGAGACAGGCAGGCAGACAGAGAGACATGCGAACAGCAACAAAAAGCAAAAGGTACGATAACCGCTTTGTCGTTGCAATGACGCCCTTGTCATCAGCACGTCATCACAATTGCCTGGCACGTCAGTGACGGTGCAGGCTGTTTGGAAGGTCAGGAACCCTTTGATTGGGCTGGCGACAGCGAGGCGCGAGCTGCACCCCTTCCCGCCTGCTGTGATGGGCCGTGACAGGCTAGTTTACCTCAGTGAAAATAGGGAGGGTGAGGGTTAAATGTTGTGCTGATGGATGTCGAAATTGGAGTCGTGATTAAAACACACAAACACACAGCAAAAACACACAGAGAGAGAGAGAGAGAGAGAGAGAGAGAGAGAGAGAGAGAGAGAGAGAGAGAGTGTTGCTGTAGACGAGAGAAATAAAAAGGGAGAGAACTCGAACTCCAAAACTTTACTGGGATTTTCGTTTAGATTACACCGAAGGTCACACACACACACACACACACACACACACACACACACACACACACACACACACACACACAGGCTTTTAATAGCGTGTTTTGAATATCCACCGAAGTGGTGTTCGGTTGATATATGGCTGATGCATTCTCAGCGCACGTTCTGTGCAGACCATAGCACCATGCA
>JABMCL010000740.1:617500-625000 GCA_018857735.1 Alviniconcha marisindica
AGCAGCAGCAGCAGCAGTAGCAGTAGTAGTAGCAGTAGTAGTAGTAGTAATAACAATAGTAATCAATAAATAAAACAAGAAGAAGAAAAAGAAAGGTAAACAAAGACTCCTGAAATATAATTAAGCGGGGGAAAAAAGTTCCTATAATATTTGTAAATAGCGAGGGAGGGAAGGAGGAAGATGGGGGGCGTGGTTCTCAGCCACTGTGTTACCCAATCATTGTCCGAACAGAGATTGACATACCACACGTAACTAACATACAGTGAGGGAACTCTCGCTAACATATCTCCGTTGTGCCGGTCGTGGTCCGGTAAAAGGTCAGCCGGCTACGAAGTCCGCGAGATGTGTGTCAGTAATGGCCGTGTAATAAAATAAATGCTGGCTGCTGAGGTCAGATTCCCGGGATGTTAACGGCCGGAGATGAAGCAAGCAGTTGTCATTGTGCGTAAACACCCATCCCATAGCCACAGGGCCTGGCAACGGAGCTTTTTGAAACATACAGCTCGTGGGCTTTCCGCTCAACTTAACCCACTTTGGCTGTATTATTTACCGAGTAACAGTCATAAACACAAGAAACGAGAAAGTGCCCGCCGGCTTAGTACCGCAAAACCCTTCAATAAGTGTCTGTGTTATCATCAGAAATACTACAGCCAGTGTTTGTGTCAAATACTACAGCCAGTGTCTGTGTTACTGTTAGTGTCAGAATTATTACAGCCAGTGTCTATGTTGGTGCCAGAAGTACTACAGTCAGTGTCAGAAGTATTACAGCCAGTGTCTATGTCATGTTAGTTCAGAAATACTACAGCCAGTGTCTATGTTATGTTAGTTCAGAAATACTACAGCCAGTGTCTATGTTATGTTAGTTCAGAAATACTACAGCCAGTGTCAGAAGCCGTACTACAGCCGGTGTTTGTGTTAGTGTCAGAAATACTACAGCAAGTGCAGCATTAGAAATACTACAGGAAGTGTCTATGTTAGCTTGCTAAATACTACAGCCAGTGTCTGTGTTAGTGTCAGAAATATTACAGCAAGTGTAGCATTACAAATACTACAGCCAGTGTCTATGTTAGCTTCCTAAATACTACAGCCAGTGTATTAGTGCCAGAAATACTACAGCCAGTGTCAGGTATATTAGAGTCAGAAATACTACAACCAATGTCTGTGTTAGTATCAGAAATACTCCAGCCAGTGTCTATGTTAGTGTCAGAAATACTACAGCCTATGTCTATGTTAGTGTCAGAAATACTACAGCCAGTGTCTGTTAGTGTCAGAAATACTACAGCCAGTACCTATATTAGTATCAGAAATACTACATGGCAGCCAGTGTCTGTGTTAGTATCAGAAATACTACAACCAGTGTCTGTGTTAGTATCAGAAATACTACAGCCAGAGTCTGTGTTAGTGTCAGAAATGCTACAGCCAGTGTTTATGTTAGTGTCAGAAATACTACAGCCTATGTCTACGTTACTGTCAGAAATACGACAGCCAGTGTCTGTGTTAGTGTCAGAAATACTGCAGCCGATGTCTATGATAGTGTCGGAAATACTACAGGCAGTGTCTGTGTTAGTGTCAGAAATACTACAGCGAATGTTTATGCTAGTGTCAGAAATACTACAGCCAGTGTTCAGTATTGTAGTAAAAACTGAGTATGCGTGCAGTAATTATTAGCTGTATCAAGGACTATTTTTCACACTTTCTTAATCTTAGTGTGTGTGTGTGTGTGTGTGCGTGCGTGCGTGCGTGCGTGCGTGCGTGCGTGCGTGGTGTGTGTGTGTGGTGTGTGTGTGTGTGTATGCGTGCGTGCGTGCGTGCGTGGTGCGTGCGTGCGTGCGTGCGTGATTGTGTGTGTGTGTGTGTGTGTGTGTGTGTGTGTGTGTGTGTCTGAAGCACTCTCTGTAATGAGTCGCTCATAACTTCAGACTTGTTTAACACCAAGTTACCTTCGGGAATATACACTGGCGGGAACCGAAATCCCATGAGGTGGAATGAGGGGTAATGTGTGTGGAAGGCTCTTATCTGTTTTCACTGTGTAGGTTACTCTCTCACGAAAACATGGAGTGTGAAGAATGGGTTGAGAGATGCATGTCATAAGCCCTCAGCTCATCTCATCCTTACCATTCTCTCGTTAATTTCACCAACGACAGACATGTGTAAGGTGCATCTAATCTCGGTGTTTATAGTATCGAGGCTTGGTCACAACCACTCCTCGTCCAGGGATCTGATTGGCCGGTGACGAAATGGCGCTGAAGTCATTAGAAAATGTCCCCCTACTACCAAGGAATGGCCGGTATGAGATCCACAGCCCATGCTTAATGCCGTTTGCATTTCAGGCACAATTTGTGGGCCTGTCTACACCAGCTAATGCCGATTTAACAGCTGTGTTTCACGTCACTTGATAAACTGACCACCAAGCTTGCTACTGACCGGAAGTCCATTTGCTGCGTTCCTGGAACAGTGGTGTCGTTATCTATGGGACAGCGTGGTCACTGAAATCGCTTCTGACGTCAGCGGACATGTCATCTCCGAAGCCGACTCGCCGAGACTGAGAACCATTTTCTGTTAATCAGTGTCAATAGGACAGTCTGGGATACTATCGTGATAAAGATGTAATTGGATGCTAGGCAGGGGAAATGCAGCTTTTTTCGTGTCTACCACACCACCGCTACTCCCCTCTCTCCCTCCCGCCACCCCCCCCCAGGACAAGTTGCCCGACAGGCATTTATGCCTAAACCGTTATCTTTGTAAATCAAGTTCAGTCAGTCAGTCAGTCAGTCAGTCTCTGTCTGTCTGTCTGTCTGTGTGTCTGTCTGTGTCTGTGTGTGTGTCTCTCTCTCTGATTATGAGGTAAAAGTGTTTATCACTGCTGGCAAGTGAGCCAGAGGCAACGGAATTCAATACAACAGAATAAATAATAATTATGTAGGGTATAACTATATGACAACGAATCAAGACTGACAGAAATAAATAATAATTATGTAGGGTATAACTATATGACAACGAATCAAGACTGACAGAAATAAATAATAATTATGTAGGGTCTAACTATATGACAACGAATCAAGACTGACAGAAATAAATAATAATTATGTAGGGTATAACTATATGACAACGAATCAAGACTGACAGAAATAAATAATAATTATATAGGGTTAACTATATGACAACGAATCAAGACTGACAGAAATAAATAATAATTATGTAGGGTCTAACTATATGACAACGAATCAAGACTGACAGAAATAAATAATAATTATGTAGGGTCTAACTATATGACAACGAATCAAGACTGACAGAAATAAATAATAATTATGTAGGGTCTAACTATATGACAACGAATCAAGACTGACAGAAATAAATAATAATTATGTAGGGCATAACTATATGACAACGAATCAAGACTGACAGAAATAAATAATAATCATGTAGGGTATAACTATATGACAACGAATCAAGACTGACAGAAATAAATAATAATTATGTAGGGTATAACTATATGACAACGAATCAAGACTGACAGAAATAAATAATAATTATGTAGGGTCTAACTATATGACAACGAATCAATACTGACAGAAATAAATAATAATTATGTAGGGCATAACTATATGACAACGAATCAAGACTGACAGAAATAAATAATAATCATGTAGGGCATAACTATATGACAACGAATCAAGACTGACAGAAATAAATAATAATTATGTAGGGTATAACTATATGACAACGAATCAAGACTGACAGAAATAAATAATAATCATGTAGGGCATAACTATATGACAACGAATCAAGACTGACGGAAATAAATAATAATTATGTAGGGTATAACTATATGACAACGAATCAAGACTGACGGAAATAAATAATAATTATGTAGGGCATAACTATATGACAACGAATCAAGACTGACAGAAATAAATAATAATTATGTAGGGCATAACTATATGACAACGAATCAAGACTGACAGAAATAAATAATAATCATGTAGGGCATAACTATATGACAACGAATCAAGACTGACAGAAATAAATAATAATCATGTAGGGTATAACTATATGACAACGAATCAAGACTGACAGAAATAAATAATAATCATGTAGGGTATAACTATATGACAACGAATCAAGACTGACAGAAATAAATATAATATGTAGGGATAACTATATGTAGCTAACTTTGACAAATCAAGACTGACAGAAATAAATAATAATTATGTAGGGTATAACTATATGAAAACGAATCAAGACTGACGGAAATAAATAATAATTATGTAGGGCATAACTATATGACAACGAATCAAGACTGACGGAAATAAATAATAATTATGTAGGGCATAACTATATGACAACGAATCAAGACTGACAGAAATAAATAATAATTATGTAGGGCATAACTATATGACAACGAATCAAGACTGACAGAAATAAATAATAATTATGTAGGGTATAACTATATGACAACGAATCAAGACTGACAGAAATAAATAATAATCATGTAGGGCATAACTATATGACAACGAATCAAGACTGACAGAAATAAATAATAATTATGTAGGGCATAACTATATGACAACGAATCAAGACTGACAGAAATAAATAATAATTATGTAGGGCATAACTATATGACAACGAATCAAGACTGACAGAAATAAATAATAATTATGTAGGGCATAACTATATGACAACGAATCAAGACTGACGGAAATAAATCCTGTTTATCCGAACGACGACGACATGATGATGATGACAATGATGATGATGACAATGATGATGATGGTACTGACTCTATAGATACCGCTGGCGATGCCCTGACCACTGATACAGCCATCAAAATGACTCACAACGGGCTGTCCGTGAATCCGTGCCTCTGGGGTAACTCCCGCACTGATGGCTGACATCAACACAGTTCTCGCCCCTTACAAGGAGTCGTCCACTCAGCAGTGATACAACGTTCCGGAACAACAACAGCGCCATCAATATCTCCAGCTCTTTGATGGCACCAGCCAAATCAGTCCCGGCACCTCCGATGCAACCTCCGGTCTGGAACCCCCCACCGAGGGAGATAATTGTGTCAACAACTTTGCCACCGATCTCAGAGATACGCGTAGCGAAGGGTGAGCCAGGCGAGAAGATCTCGCGCCGAGTCTCGCTCAGCAACAACAGCAGCAGCACCAGCATCTCAAAGTGGCGTCAGTTTTTGATGGCTGGATATCGCGCTTTGATGCGCCGGCATGGTTAATGCGAACCGGATTCCAGCAACTATCATCCACGCCGCTCTGGGTCTCCCGGTGCGATACCGAGGGACCCAGATCTGCAGGAGTCGCCGTGTTTGTTTTCTCTGCACACTACCCTGACACTGACCGGAACCGGTAGTGACGCAAGCGTTCCCACGATGCCGCGCGCGTCCATGGCGGACTTGTTATCAGGGACAACAGCGCAGAAGTCGGGCCATCCCTTAATGACTCGCACATTGTGGGAATAAAATGCACGCTTTATTCTCAGCCGACGCAAGCAAGAAACTGTCACCTTTCATTGCTTTTCCTTCCCCACAAGTATTGTTGTTCCATTGTGGACGGAGACGTGTAGCGAGAGGCGAGGGAAAAGAAAGCCAAACAAGATGGCTATCAACACCAGATGGTGCAGCTTTCACGCAGCCAGCTCCCACCTCCGCGTCCCCAGACACCTCCTCCGTCATGACATTTCGCTGTATTGCCAAAACTAATTGTTACACGTGCAGTCATAAGATCTGGTGCGGATCATGTCTTCTGGCAAAAATGTCAACCACGACGTCGTTCTGTGAGTGCCAGCCTCTCCTGCTGATGAAACACGACCCGTGTAAACCGATGAGTCAGGAAGTAAACCACTTCCTCTTGTCTCTGTAGGTTTTGTTGGATCACATTTCGACCACGAGCAGAAAGAAGGAGGAGGGTTCCAGAAGAGATCAAGAGGAGGGAGTGGAGCTGGACCCTCAAGTTAGCCCAGAAGAGATCAAGAGGAGGGAGTGGAGCTGGACCCTCAAGTTAGCCCAGAAGAGATCAAGAGGAGGGAGGTGGAGCTGGACCCTCAAGTTAACCCAGAAGAGATCAAGAGGAGGGAGGTGGAGATGGACCCTCAAGTTAGCCCAGAAGAGATCATGAGCAGGGAGGTGGAGATAGACCCTCAAGTTAGCCCAGAAGAGATCAAGAGGAGGGAGGTGGTGCTGGACCCTCAGGTTAGCCCAGAAGACATCATGAGTAGGGAGGTGGAGCTGGACCCTCAAGTTAGCCCAGAAGAGATCATGAGCAGGAAGGTGGAGCTGGACCCTCAAGTTAGCCCAGAAGACATCATGGAGGGAGGTAGAGCTGGGCTGCGAAAGTTGGACTTCTTTCGCTTGGGGTTGTTCCTCAACAGCAGTGCAACGGACATTGTCCTTGTGACTCTGCACAGCACGGCAGTTGAAACAGTGCACTAGTCGCTGCGCAATGGCGAGGGGACACCGCCTTAATACTTCCATTGTTCTGGCGGCGGTCCACGGTCTCTCCGGTCTTTTTCGGGCGGTATCCGCGGTCGAGCCTTCACTCTCTCGCCCTCTTCCCTGTCCCCTCCCTAATAAGCAGCCTCGCTTCTGTGGACGTGAAGCAACATGGTCAAGAAGAAAGAGGAGTGATAGGAAATAGAAAAGGCGTGAAAGGGCGCGGGGATAGCTCAGCGGGTAAAGCGTCCGACTGAAAAGCCAGGCGCAATACTGACGCGGGTTCGAGTCCATGGTGCGGCAAGGGATTTTTCTCCCAGAGTCAATTCAGTTCAAACTCTCTTGCGGTGTTCGTGCAGCCCCCGTGTGCAATCGCATGCATCAACATCTGTGCGCACGTTAAAAATCCCAAACACTGGCATGGCTGCTCTTTGGACACACGAAAACACTACACACACCGATAGGAATGGGTAGCGCTGCTCTTGCGGCAGTTGTGCTTTGCCTGGGGAAGGCGACCCAAATTTCCCGCTAGGAACAATGAAGCATTAAAACAAATACGTCAGCATGTTTTTGTTGTTGTTTGTTTTTTGTTTTTTCCTCCACTTCTGCCGTCTCTCCTGTAGGTCCTCTAGGAGAGAAGGCAAAAGTGGAGAGAGAGAGAGAGAGAGAGAGAGAGAGAGAGAGAGAGAGAGAGAGAGAGAGAGAGAGAGAGAGAGAGAGAACCAGGCCCTGTTCTCACTGCTTCTTACAACGTATCTTGGTATCCTTTGCTGACGAAGAGAGAGAGAGAGAGAGAGAGAGAGAGAGAGAGAGAGAGAGAGAGAGAGAGAGAGAGAACCAGGCCCTGTTCTCACTGCTTCTTACAACTTATCTTAGTATCCACTGTTGACGAAGGGCTCTACCTGAAGTATTCTTTTTCTTTCTTTTCCTAATGAGGGCTTCACCTTCCTCCTTCATTTTACCATTCATGTCATAACATGTACATGTTCCCATTCATGTGATAACATGTACATGTTCCCATTCATGGCATAACATGTACATGTTCCCATTCA
>JABMCL010000740.1:642500-657500 GCA_018857735.1 Alviniconcha marisindica
CCCCCCCTGCCCCCAGCCACCCCACCCCACCCCACCCCCACCCCACCCCCTATCCCTTGCCCTCCTTCGGGGTGGGGCGGGGAAGAAGACTTAAGTTATTGAATGGGTTGCAGTGGCGCATGCGCACTGAGTGATGACACTGGCTGACCAAACAAAAGGTCCGTTTCCCAGGCTTACCAGCGGCGTTTGTGTTGGCTCCTCACCAAGTCACCGTGCTAAAAAGATCTATGAAATTTAGCCCCGGGGAGAGTGTGTGTGCACACGGGGCCCACTTCCAAACAAATCATTTTCCCGGCTGGTTCGAGAGACAGAAGTGTTTTGACACTGGTGTCGCAGTAAATCGAGTGGACACGAAGTGGTCTCTCGGGTCGGACGATGTGAGTGTGATAAGGGTGTATGGAGGGGGGGGGGGGGGGGGGGGGGGGGGGGGGTGAGGGGGGAAGGGAAGGGGGGGGGGGGAAAGGGGGGGGGGGGGAGTGAGGGTGAGAATTGGGCAGGGTCTGAAGGATGTTTTCAAAAAGCCGACGACAATAAATTAACAATGATTGTGAAAATATGTGTAAGTAAGTAAGTAAACATGGTGCTTAACGTCCACAGAAACCATGAATGAGGCTTATTAGGGACGGGGACAATATGTGTAAAGTAAAGTAAACATGGTGCAATATGTGTAGTTAGGTTCGTGCTTATGTAGTTAGTGCTCCAAGCTGCTTTCACCTGGTGTACTGTACACTGTACTGCGTTGTAGCCTACTGGTGTATTGTATTGCACAAAGTGTAGATTTCATAGACTCAGAAAGTATAGAGCCAAAAAGTATAGATTTGGTAGAAGCAAATAGTATAGATTTGACCGAGAGTTAAGAAGTATAAATTTGATAGAATAAAAACAAAAAAACAAAAACAACTGAAAACAAAACAAAACAAAATTAGATTTGATAGAATCAAACAGTACAGCTTTGATAATACCAAAAAGTATAGATTTGATAAAATCGAAAAGGGAGTTAATATTGCTCAACTGACGTCACACGTATGGCAAGGGACATACCACAGAGATATGAAACGGCTACGAAGGCTGTCAGCAGGCATACGATTCAGTCTGAGACAGTATCTGTAGGTACAAGGATAGACTCAATCTGAGACGGTATCTGTAGGTACAGGGATAGACTCAGTCTGAGACGGTATCTGTAGGTACAAGGAAGGAGAGACGGGATCTGTAGATACAGGGAGAGACTCAGTCTGAGACGGTATCTGTAGGTACAGGGATAGACTCGGTCTGAGACGGTATCTGTGGGTACAGGGATAGGCTCGGTCTGAGACGGTATCTGAAGATACAGGGATAGACTTAGTCTAAGACGGTATCTGTAGGTACAGGGATAGACTCGGCCTGAGACGGTATCTGTAGGTACTGGGATAGACTCCGTCTGAGACGGTATCTGTAGGTACAAGGATAGGCTCGGTCTGAGACGGTATCTGTAGGTACTGGGATAGACTCCGTCTGAGACGGTATCTGTAGACACAGGGAAGGAGAGCGGTATCTGTAGCTACAGGAAGAGACTCAATCTGAGACGGTATCTGTAGGTACAGGGATAGACTCAGTCTGAGACGGTATCTGTAGGTACAGGGATATTCCACAGTGAAACACGTCAGTATCAGTGAGGCGAGACGCAGGTAAGTATTCCTTTTACTGTATCATTATCACAAGCAGTAGGAGTAGTAGCAGTAGTAGCAGCAGTAGCAACAGCAGCAGCAGACTGATATGGTAATAGTAGCAGTAGTATCACGATATCTTCACAGTTATATGATTACTGATGTCCTGTACAGTGTAAATATGTACATACATTTTTGTGTGTAAAGCGCTTTGAGCTAAGTCATGCTTTGGACATTGCGCTATACAAGTGTTGTATATTAATGTTATTAGTAGTAGTATCTTTCTAATTTAGATTTTGAGTCTGTCTGTGGTGCTGAAACGCTCGGACGCTCCAAAAAACAACAACAACAACAATAAAATTAACCTTTTTGTCGAACGTTTGTCCAAAACGCGCGTGGTTTCATGTGGTCTTCATAAATGCAGATCCTGAAGTTGGTACTTAACCCGTCAGCCACGATGTTTTCGATCCGCTTTTGCATTGATCACCTCAACCAAGGTGCCCCCCCCCCCCACCCCACTCCTCCCCTACCTCACCCCCCGCACCCAAACTCCAACAACAGCCTGGGTGCTTCACTGGTAATCTTACGCTGACGGGAAAGGCAATAACACCACGGTCAGAATTAGGTCGCTCGGGGCCTGGGTAGTTTTCCCTTAATGCCCTGTGGGCAAAACAGCTTGAAGAACGGAATTGTACAGCTGTTTATTGTCATAGACCAGTCGATTAGCACTGACGGAGCGGCTAGCCCAATCAGGACGGACCTGAGGGCGGACACTCACTGAGTGGTACCCCAGGTCCGGTCGCCCCGGCGGGCTGTCGAAGCAACTGGCAGAAGAATAACAAGTTAGGTTTGTGGCCGAGTCCACTGTGACCTGTTTGGCCCCCGGCTCAAGTCCTTAACCCCCCCCCCCCCCCCCACCCCCCCCCCCCCCCCCCCCCCCCCCCCCCCCGCCTGCCCCCCCCCCCCCCCCAATCTCCCTCCACGCCGGTCAAATCGCTGTCTTTGCACTGACCCGGCCGCTTGACCTAACAAGCGTTTGCTGCACCCATTCGTTCGCTTCCCTAGCCCCCCCCCCCTCCCCCCCCCCGCCCCCCCCCCCCCCCCCCCCCCCCCTCACGGCCTCGTCCTCCCCGAACTGCTTCGCCTCGTCGTTCCTTGAGCTAACATGGGACCCCAACATGTCCAATCGCCAAATTGCGCAGTCTGAATGTTCATGGGAGAGATTGTTTTCGCGGTGGCGCCGGGGATAATAGCGTTCTCATTTGATGAGCTTTTGGCAATAACTGGACTTCGTCTCTTTTCTAATTTGTTTTTATTCGATTTTTTTAATTTGTTTGCCTTACGCCTTATTTGTTTTTAATATATTTACTACTACTACTACTGCTGCTGCTGCTGCTGCTGCTGCTCTGTCTGTCTGTCTCTGTCTGTCTGTCTGTCTGTCTCTCTCTCTCTCTCTCTCTCTCTCTCTCTCTCTCTCTCTCTCTCTCTGTCTCATTAAAAAAAAAAACTATTTACACTGAGTGAATACGAGGCTGCGGGCAAGAGGCACACAAGCTGTTTAATATTTGATTGCTTTTGAACAGGTCACAACTGTGATCGCTGACCCGAGTTTCTGTACCAACTCTCGCGGTGGGGACTGAGAACAGAGAAACTCATCACGGCCCACCCTGCTGAAAATCTTCAGTTTCCAAGGGCTCTCTCTCTCTGTCTGTCTGTCTGTCTGTCTGTCTGTGTCTCTGTCTCTCTCTCTCTACCTCTCTCTCTCTGTCTCTGTCTCTGTCTGTCTGTCTGTCTGTCTCCCCCTCTCTCTCAGTCTGTCTGTCTCTGTCTCTCTCTTTGTCTCTCTGTGTCTCTTTTGTCTGTCTGTCTGTCTGTCTGTCTGTCTGTCTGTCTCTCTTCTGTCTCTCTCTCTCTCTCTCCTCTCTCTCTCTCTCTCTCTCTCTCTCTCTCTCTCTCTCTCTCTCTCTGTTTTCTTTTCCGATACTAGTCATAATTATGAACTGACCGGATGTTTTGCTGCTTTATTTGCTGGTTGTATGCTCATAATATGTAACTGAATGATGTATGGCATGTGTTCATCTGGCGCTGTGAACACGCTATGTTTGTGTGGAAATTCTCACATATAACGTTTCACTCGCTCATTCGTGCCTATATGTATATAAATAATGCCTGTAATTTGATATCTACTCATCAGTAGCTTAGCAAGGAATAGTTGTTAGACAGGTTTTTTGACTGAACCTAAACTACAATCCTAAAATAAAGTTTTCGAGTTCGAGTTCGAGTTCGAGTTCTCTCTCTCTCTCTCTCTCTCCTCTCTCTCTCTCTCTCTCTCTCTCTCTCTCTCAGTCTGCGACGCATTACCCCCGGAAACGCACCCACTGCTCCATGCAGTGTTACAGTTGGCAGAAACAATGCTTCCTTCTTCGGAGGAACTGTGTAGAAGGTTAATGAAGAAACTCGATATGTTTGACATTATGGAGTATAATCTGTCCAACACAGCGTAATCAGGATTGTGCGACAGCTTTTCAGGGTTGTGCGTGCGTGCGTGCGTGCGTGCGTGCGTGCGTGCGTGCGTGCGTGTGTGTGTGTGTGTGTGTGTGTGTGTGTGTGTGTGTGTGTGTGGTGTGTGTGTGTGTTTGTGTGTGTGTGGGTGGTCTGTGGTGTGTGTTGTGTGTGGTGTGTGTGTGTGTGTTGTGTGTGTGTGTGGTGTGTGTGTGTGTGTGTGGTGTGTGTGTGGTGTGTGTATTAGTGTGCGTGTGTGTGTGTGTTGTTGTGTGTGTGTGTGTGGTGTGTGTGTGTGTGTGTGTGGTGTGTGTGTGTGTGTGTGTGTGTGTGGTGTTTGTTTGTGTGTGTTTGTTTGTGTGTGTGTTGTGTGTGTGTGGGGTGTGTGTGTGGGTGTGTGGTGTGTGTGTGTGTGTGTGTTTGTGTGTGGTGTGTGTGTGTGTGTGTGTGTGTGTGTGTGTGTGTGTGTGTGTGTGTGTGTGTGTGTGTGTGTGTGTGTGTATGTTTAGGGTTGTGTGTGTGTGTGTGTGTGTGTGGGGGTTTTTGGTGTGTGTGTGTGTGTGTGTGTGTGTGTGTGTGTGTTTGTTTGTGTGTGTGTGTGTTTGTGTTGTTTGTTTTTGTGTGTGTGTTTTTTGGGGTGTGTGTTTTTGTGTGTGTGTGTGTTTTGTGGGGGTGGGGGGTGTGTGTGAGGGGGGTTTGTTTTTTGGTTTGTTGTGTGTTGTGTGGTGTGTGTGTGTGTGTTGTGGGGTGTGTGTGTGTGGGGTGTTTTTTTTGTTTGTTTGTTTGTGTGTGTGTTGTGTGTGTGTGTGTGTGTTGTGTGTGTTTGTTTTTGTGTATGTGTTTTTTGTGTGTGGTGTGTGTGTGTGTGTGTGTGTTTTGGGGGTTTGGGGTTTTTTGTGTTGTGTGTTTGTTGTGTTGTGTGTGTGTGTTTGTTTTTGTGTGTGTTGTGTGTGTGTGTGTGTGTGTTTTGTGTTTGTTGGTGTGTGTGTGTTTTTTTTTTTTTTTGTGTTTTACCCATGCCCTGGTTGACAGGTGAAATCGGGTAAAAAAGCGGGACGGCAGGATTAAACTTTAAAATGTATTCGGACGGGGTTTCCCGTGGAAAGTCAATCCTTCCGCCTCATTATTCTCCCGGTCTGGCAAAGGACTTGTGTTTCTGCAAGACACTCCATCAATCCTCCCGGACAAAAACAATGGGGCGGGTGGGTGTTGGGGGGGGGGGGGGGGGGTTGAGTAAGTGGGTTTAGGCAAGGTGGGGGGGGCGGGATTTCCTTTGGTTTTAAAAAGAAGGACCGGGTGGGGTAAAGGGGAAAAAGTGGGGGGGGAAGGGGGTTAAAAGAAAGGGAAAAGTGGGGGGTTGGGGTGGGGAGGGGGTGGGGGTTGGGGGGGGGGGGAGCGGGGGCCCAACCTTTGTCACGTTGCCAATGGCCGCAGTGCAGGACGATCGGTTCCGTTCAACTAAAGCGAAGGAAATGAGCAGCCCAGCTGCTGCGGAAAATGAAGAGGAGGAGGTGGTGGGGGGGGGGGGGGGGGGGGGGGGGGGGGGGGGGGGGGGGGAGGGGGGGGGGGGGGGGGAGGGGGGGGGGGAGAATAGTGAATTAACCGAGAATACAAATTCTACAATCGGTAGTCATCCTCACAGCCTAGAACCATGAACTGGCGTGTTCTTCATTTAGTGCTGGATTTCCCAGTACCTGTTATAAAGGAACTGGCCCTGTCAAGATCCAAACACGAAAAGGTTCAAAAGAACGCTGATTTATTATGACACGGACACACAATATGCAAATTTTCGGGGAAATCCCCTTCGTCAAGCCACAAAACGACACTTAAACAACAATTAAACGGTTAAAAACGATGAAAAATGAGAAAGAAACTTTTTTTTTTTTTTTTGGGTGGTTGATCTGTTGTCGCTTGTAGGAAGATTGTAGGCATGACAATGACGTGCAACATGTGTGATGTAATGAATATCATCAGTGTGACGTAAAACTTAGAACGCTAGCAGTACTGCATTCTGTTTCAGATTTTTGTCCCCATCAAAACAGGTGTCGGCGAAGAGGGGGGACAACTCCAAATAAAAACTGAAAAATCAAAGAATTTTGTTTCAGATGCTTCCTTGGTTTTGTTTCATTTTCTAAACTTAGTTCCGCTAGCGACGGGTGCTCACAACGATGACAGACAGGTGTCCCAGATATCCCGTGTTGCACGCACCGCCTCTTCGACATCGGGCACGAACGTTGCCTAGTCCGAACAAGATCACAGAGGCTGTGGGTAACTGTTGTGACACTTGGCGCTGTTTTTGTACGACCGAGGCCGGCTAAGCGTCACTAACGCAAGATACTTCTGAATTAAACAGAGAATCACAGAGTCAACGGAGCACTGTTAAAGTAAAAGTTGTTTTGTTTTGTTTTTAAACTCTTTCACCTTCAAGTTTGGAGGATGTTCGGCGATCTTGAACAAAACATTTTTTGGGAAGGCTAGTTCCTTTAACACGAGCAGTACTGCTCTACGACACTGTTTTGTGAGACTGCGTCTTGTTGCATTAGGGTTACTGTAATGAAAATGTAATGTAAATAGAGTAATTTATAAGGCGCTTATATCTACCGTGAGCCCGAAGCACACAAGACCAGAATATTAAGGCCAACAAAATGTATACACAGCCTAGAGCACAGTGCATCCTATTAACTGTAGAAACACACTGCAACACTTCATTCAACTTTTTTATTTTTTCCCCAAAACACACACACACACCCCCACACACACACACACACACACAAAACACACCCCACACACACACCCCACACACCCCAACACACACACACACACACACACACACACACCCCAAAACACCCCCACACACACACACACACAAAACCCCACACACACACACACACACACACACCCCCACCCCGCACGCACCCCCGCACGCCCCACACTACGCACACACACCACCACCATCACCACCACAACCGCTACCACCCCAACACACCACACAGGCAAGACATTCGAGTCCAAAAAGGAAAGGAGGGTCCGAAAGGAGAAAATATGCTTTAAGAAGAGGTCGGAGAGAGTTGGGTAAGTAAAAAAAAAAAAAATGCTTAAAGTCCACAGAAACCATAAAACTTTGGGACGGGGGGAAAGGGGGGGGGGAAGGGGGTATGGAGGGAGGGGGGGGAGAGTATACCTATTCGCGTCACCCAGAATGATCCCATTAAGAAGGCAGCGTAGAGCCATTTTTTAAGTTTTATTAATTGTGGGGGACAAAGTCACAAGACCCTGTCCACAACCCAACCTTTTTTAAAAGAAAAAGACCAAATGGATCGAAAAGAGGTCCTTCCCTTTTCCAGCCTGCCGCCTTACCGCTAGGCCAAACCGGCTCTCGACAGTTGGGTAAGTAAGTAAGTGAACATGGAGCTTAACGTCCACAGAAACCGTACGGCTTATTAGGGACGGGGACATTTGGGTAGATTAGTGGACCTATATATAGGTCCATGGGTAGACTGTTCCAGGTTAGTGAGCCAGTTTGGCCTAGCGGTAAGGCGTTAGGCTGGTAAGCGGAAGGACCTCGGTTCGATACCGCTTCGGCTCTCCTTTCTCTTCAAAAAGGTTGTGGTTTGTGGACACTGTCTTGTGACTTTGTCCATCGCTTCCTACTGAAACATTAAAATGGCTCTCATCGCTGCCCATCTTAATGCAGAAATCATTCTGGTGGTGACAGTGTAGCGATGGGTATATAATCTCCTCTCCCCCACCCCCCCCCCCCCGCCCCATCTCCCCGTCCCTAATAAGCCTTATGGTTTCTGTGGATGTTAAGCACCATGTTTACTTACTTACTGTTCCAGGTAAGAGCTCAGGAGCTGTGTGAATGTCGAGGTGGACGTCCTGAGCTCCCGTTCCTGATAAACCTACGGTTTCTGTTGACGTAAAGCAACACTTCAACAACAACAACAACTGTTCCAGGGTAATGGTGCTTGATAAACGAAGGCGCGTCGACCAGAAGACTCGAGGTGAGCGTGTCACCAAGTCTGCAGGGAGAGAGACAGCGCATCGTGAAGTGTACGGTTCAGAGATCGCTCGGAGTACAATTCTGAAATGGTAAACTACACCATTCCGGATCCGTACACTAGCCAAAGCGTCTTATGTCAGAATAGTACGCTGCATGATTAAGCACTGATTCAACTATTGAGACAGCCTTTTAGCGAGCTCTGAAACCACGCAGAACAACACCTTGACTGGTCCCACCGAACTCACACAATGACATCAGTTTGAAAGAATACTTTACTAAACGGATGCAGGTAGGGGGAACATGTCAATTTCTAACTGGTGGATATGTGTCTTGTATGAAAGTGAAATTGTTATAGTAGATATGAAAAAGAAGTGTGAATGAGTGAGTGAATGTATGCATTGTAACGATGTCGGATGCATGCTATTTGATTAAAAGCCCCACAATGGGCGGGGGGGGGGGGGGGGGGGAGGGGGGCACCTTGTTTGGTGTTAGTCAGACAGCAGTTCCGAGGATGTTGTTCCTGGTAGTTCTCATTTTGTCTGCAAGCGATCTGACCGGTAGAAACAACAACTGAAGACCAAAATTCTTGCGTCGGTAGCGAACAGCGGCTGGATTAAGCAGCAGAAAAAAAGCAAGAAAAAAAAAAGCGGCAGGTGTTATGGCGAGACTAATGTTGCATATGCTCGCACAAACAAGCCGCAGTTCGTTACGCCTCCTTCTTACCTCAGCGGAAAGAGTTTTCTCAAGACACTTACGAGGATCAGCCTTCGACACGCCGCTTCATGAATCATACCGGAACCGCCAGTACACCTCAGCGAGCGATACCACGACGCGCTCTGTCTCACGCTTTGATTGGTTGAACGGTCGCTGGTGTTTTCATTGGCTGGCCTTCAACTTCCTCTCGGTTCCGTAGCCCGGACAGTTTTCCGAGACCTATGGCGTAATCAATTATGGTAGTGGTTGGAGAGAAGATGTCGTGAACCAGCTGGTAGGAGTTTGGCTAAACAACTGGTTTCCCACAGGCAAAGGGGGTCAGATCTCAGGGGCTATGTGAAAGTCGAGGTGGCCATCCTGGGCTACCCGTCCCTAATAAGCCTGACGGTTTCTGTGGACGTAAAGCAACATCAAAGAAGAAGAAGCTGGCAAAGGGGAACAAATCTTTGCTGTTGGTGACGGAGTTCCCCAAAGCCTGTTGCTCTAGCCCCTCAGCGCTAAGCCATCTGTGCTGTACCGACTGTCGACAGGTGTCCCCATCACAGCCGTTAAAGATTTTCGGGAAATAAATCAACATTCTGAGACTTGTGCTTTCTGCTCCTTCCCTCCTCCTAGTCCCCCCTTTCTCCCCAGACCTCCACCCCGCCCCAGCTCTTGTGTGTGTGTGTGTGTGTGTGTGTGTGTGTGTGTGTGTGTGTGTGTGTGTGTGTGTGTGTGTGTGTGTGTGTGTGTGTGTGTGTGTGTGTTTGTGTGTGTGTGTGTGTGTGTCCCGCGCGCTCCTCTGTGTGTGTGTGTGTGTTTTGACTATGTGTGTGTGACTGTGACTGTGTATGCGTGTGTGTGTGTGTGTGTGTGTGTGTGTGTGTGTGTGTGTGTGTGTGTGTGTGTGTGTGTGTGTGTGTGTGTGTGTGTGACTATGTATGTGTGACTGTTACTGTGTGTGTGTGGCTGTGACTTTGCGTGTGTTTGTTGTTGTTGTGAGCATGTCAAATGACCCATCCTGCTCAAAAAGTGTTTTGACTAACAGGACGAAGAGACCGAATTAAAAATAAAATAAAATAAACAAACAAACAAACATCAACAACAAGTAAGCATCAAGGTTTTAATTTTAAAGACTCTCTTAATTGTTTTGGCCAGTGACGATTAGCTGGCTTGGCAGGTGGTAGGTGTCCCAGCTCACCTGTGACGCACGCACCGCCCTTTTGATATTGGACACGAAACTGAGTTGCGTGTTCACCAGACTCAGTGAGGCCGCGAGTAGTCGTTAGGCCAGCTGTGACGCTAACAAAAAATCAACAGATATTTAAAAAACAAAATCCCCCCCCCCCCCCTTTTTTTTCTTTTTTTTCTTTTCTTCTCTCTCTTCTTTTTCTTAAATCGGTTTGAAAAAGTTTGACCTTCAAGGACTTCATCTATTTTGAGAGCGCGAGTATCTTTAATAGAGCTGAAATCTCGGTCAGACACGGTGTCACACAGTTCTGGCTTCGTAATGGGAATGGAATTTAAAAAATCCTATGATCTCTCAGGTGAGAGAATTGGAAGTAATCAAAGTTAATTATTGCAGTGGAACAGGTGTTTTCTTTGAGCAAACAAGCGTATCATCTTTCTGATACAATGCGCAGTTTGTTTATTACAACGAACCTCGCTTAATTGGAAGGCTATTGGGGATTTCCATTTCCCATACAAGTGGCGCGGTGGCTCAGTGGAACAGCGAGCAACAGACCGGAAATCCAAAGATCGAGGGTTCAATCCCCGCCAGGGGCACAAGACACAGGTTCCGCCTACCAGGCCCTCCACCAACGTCACACTCTGTCGACTCTTGCTACCCTTGTCCCCGTCCCTAATAAACATTCTCGTTTCTGTGGACGTTAAGCAAAACAGTTCCCGGTCGAAAACTTTCAAATCGATATTATAAAACAGCCACAGCGTTCGCTCACTGGGTCGGAGCTCAGGAGCTGTGTGAAAGTGGAGGTGGCCGTCCTGGGCTTCCGTCCTTAATAAGCCTACGGTTTCTGTGGACGTAATGCGACACCCAACGGGGTGGAGTCCTCAGGGTGGAGTTCACAACACGGCGGAGTCCTCAGACGCTGGTCAAGGTCTGCTTGTGAAACCGCAGGTGCGTGGAATCTGCAGCTGCAAGGAAACATCGTCTGGGTAGCGACAGCGCCGTTAGCAGTCCTGCAGTGATTGACTGATGTTACTACCTGCCAAGTCAAAGCCCGGAGGCCGTGTCATATGAAGGCCAAAGACAAGCCATCAGATCACAATACACAGTTTCATTCACTGTTGCCACGCATTATCTCATCACACATCATCTCACATCTCACACATCATCTCACATCTCACACATCATCTCACATCTCACGCATCATCTCGTGCATTGAAGCGGCTTGGGCAAACACGAAGTCGTGGTTGTAAGCCGGTGGGTTCAGTTTGCTGGTTGAGTGTTGCTTTACGTCCACAGAAACTGTCGGCTTATTAGGGACGGGAGCCCAGGACGTCCACCTCGACTTTCACACAGCTCCTGAGCTCTGGTTCAGTAAGCTACTTGTGGGAATATATATAGTCCCCCCTCGCGCTTTCTGCGCTGTCTGTCTGTCTGTCTGTCTGTCTGTCTGTCTGTCTTCGTCTCTCTCTCTCTCTCTCTCGAGACAGACAGACAGAGAGGAAACTGAGGGAGGGTTGAGAGAGAAGGCGTGGGGGAACTGAACGAGAGGGAGGGGTAGGAATAGGAGGGGGGATTAAAAGGGGCGGGAGAGACATAGCCAGATAGACGACAGAACGGATGAGAGGGGAGAGAGAGTTGAGGGGGGGAACTAAACGGAGGGAGAAGTGGAATAGCGGAGGGGTGGGGGGGGGGGAGTAGAGAAAGAGAGAGATGTGCTGCGTTGACTTTTAGCCGCAATCTCATGACTGTCGTAAATAGCTTAACACGCAACCTGCCACACACACACCGACATAAAAAATTGAACGTTTTTTTGCGATCAGCGGCAAATGCGTTTCAGTGCAAAAATGTCAACAACTGCTAGTTAGTTTTTGATAAATGGGTTCTCGTCAAATCACTGATTGAGGTCATGTGATGCAATGCCTGCGGTTATCTCGCATCGTATTCCATGACTCAGAGAAACACACAGCAGCTTGTTTGTGTGTGTGTGTGTGTGTGTGTGTGTCTGTATGTGTGTGTGTGTGTGTGTGTGTGTGTGTGTGTGTGTGTGTGTGTGTGTGTGTGTGTGTGTGTGTGTGTGTGTGTGTGTGTGTGTGTGTGTGTTCCACAAAAGACATTTGTTTGCTCTTAGTATGTTTCGAAGTGAAGAGGCAGAGAGGTGAGAATATAATGTGCGAAGCCGTTTCCTCGTACATGGCATGTTACTGTACACACACACACACACACACACACACACACACACACACAACACACACACACACACACACAAACCCTACATATCATACACACACACACACACACACACACACACACACACACACACACACACACACACACCACACCATCAAAACACACACACACACACACACACACACACACACACACACACACACACACACACACACACACACACACACACACACAAACACCACAGCACACACACACACACACACACACACACACACACACACACAAACACACACACACACACACTCATACACACACACACACACACACACACACACACACACACTCACACACACTATAAAGTTGTACCAATAGCAGTCATTTCTGTCATAAGCTAAAACCGACATTCTTCAGTGGAGTTGGTTCGGGTGAGTGCCCCCGAAAGTCGGGCACCACACGCTGTAAGGAGCACGTACAAAACCGACATAGTTCTTGCTTCCCCAACAACAAACACAACAACAGATGCATGTCGAGAACACCTGCTGTATGCGAACGGATTTCACATCGACGTCAATGGCCACACAACGCTAAAGGACTGTTCGCGACGTGAATCTAGCTGTCAACATGTCTCCGCCTTCTCAGAATATGTCAAAGATGTGGAATAGGTTCTCTCGGTTCGGTTGTGTTGCTTAATGTCGGTTGACATATTAGGGACAAGCTGAGACCAGTGCGGAAGCATGGTTCAATATAGCTTTACGTCCACGGAAACCAGAAGGCTCGTTAGGACGGACAGCCCAGGACGGCCACCTCGACTCTCACACAGCTGCTGAACTCTGATAGTTTCTCTATAGTATAGTCTGGTATGTACTCTTCAGCCTGGTATTTGTACTCTGTATAAGTGCGCTCTTTGACTTCGGGATTTACATTCCTTACATGGCAATATTTTGAGAGAAAAAAAATCTGAAACAAGAACCCGAACTCGAACTCGAAAACTTGATTTTACAAGGATTGTAGTTTAGGTTCAGTCAAAAAACCTGTCTAACAACTAGTCCTTGCTAAACTACTGATGAACAGATATCAAATTACAGGCATTATTTTTATACATATAGCATGAATGAGTGAGTGAAACTTTATACATGAGAATTTCCACACAAAACCCAGAGTGTTCACAGCGCCAGATGCACACATGCCATACATCATTCAGTTACATATTATGAGCATACAACCAGCAAATAGAGCAGCAGAACATCTGATCAGTTCATATGACTAGTATCGGAAAAGAAAACAGAAGCAGTCAATGCTTATCCTATAAAAACAGTAAGGGAGAGGGAGAAGAAGAAGAAAAAGAAAAAAAGGAGTGGGGGGGGGGGCACTCTCACAAGCAGTCGAAGGACAAGAATGATTGCTAGCGTTCTAAAACAAGATCCAAAGCATAAAAGGTTCACCAGGGCGCTATTTTCATCGTTTTTCACCGTTTAACTGTTGTTTAAGTGTCGTTTTGAAGTTTGACATAGGAGATTACCCCGAAAATTTGCAGATTGTATTTTTGTCCTAATAAATAGCGTTCTGTTGAACCTTTTATGCGTTTGGATCTGGCAATATTTAGAGATTTTGATTTCCTTGTTTGGGCTTTGCATGAATCACGGGTTGGGAAACCCTTGTTTCACCCTTGTGTGCATGAGCACCCTAGGGAAAAACCCATTGTTTACAGATCTTCGCAATGGCACTCGTGTCTTTCGGTGTCAATTCTGTAGCTCATGTATTACCCTTGTCAATGCGAAGGTATACATACATCAGGCAGCTTGACGAGAAAAATAGCCTCGAACACTGCGCTTCCCATGAACACAAATTTCGCAAACCACAGTGCGAAGAAAACACTGATACAGAAGCCACAAAACAGTGATGTTCCTCCATCTGAGATACTCGTCACTGCACCGGCCACCATAGCATCCAGTCAGCAACAACTTACACTGTGGGCTCGTATTATAAAAAGCGCGAGAAACTAAGCAAGTAAATAAACATGGTGCTTAACGTCCACAGAAACCATGAGGCTTGTTAGCGACAGGCGCGCGAAAAACCAGCGGGAAACCCAATATATACTGACCAGCACGAGGCAGCCTGGGAGTTCCCAGACCAATCAGAAGGTTCTAGATTAGGCGCCATCCGCCATCACAAGTTTTTTTTCCATGCGGAAACTTTTCAAGGTCATACAAAGCTCGGCGAGATAGAGAGTATTGCAAATACCCAGAGGTGTAAGTTGTTGCACAAGAGTGCAATTTTTAAAATTTTATTACGTTAACGCTACACAATTTTACTATTATTCAACACTGTCCGAAAGTCACAACTTGACTTGAAATTCAGTCGCATTGTCAACGCATGTGGCATGGCAGCGAGGCTGTCTATCTGTTTCCTCAGCAAGCAGCACAATTATCAATCAGTCAGTCAAGATGGTATTAGTATAGCGCAAATCCATATACGTTCTAAACGCCTCACACGCTGCAATACTGTAATGTAATAATAATACAATATATATTTCTCTGGTTATATAAAAGAAACGTATAGACACACTCACACATGTGTAGGCTTATCTGTGAGTGCACCAACTTACACTGTGGACTCGTATTACAAAAAGCGCGAGAAACTAAGTAAGTAAGTAAACATGGTGCTTAACGTCCACAGAAACCGCACGGCTTATTAGGGACGGGGAGAAGAGGGGAAGGGGGATGGGAGGGGGGGGGAGAGGGAGATTATATACCCATCGCTACACTGTCACCACCAGAATGACT
>JABMCL010000740.1:667500-670000 GCA_018857735.1 Alviniconcha marisindica
CCATCGCCATCATCATCATCATCATCATCATCATCATTACCACAGTTACCACCGCCATAAGCATGGACAGTTACCATGTTTTGCCCTCACAGGGCTGAAATCCGGGCTGTGCTGTTCGTGGACAGCCATTACCGCCGCTACATCACGCTCCAATAACTCTGTCTTACTTTATGGCATTCTTTGGCTCCTCCATTTCCATACGACGTCCATCTACGTTGGTGTCTCTCAGACATCTACGTTGGTGTCTCTCAGACATCTACGTTGGTGTCTCTCAGACATCTACGTTGGTGTCTCTCAGACAGCGGGCTATTGTGGAGCCCGTCTTGGGTCGCCGCTACATCCACAGGACGGTGGTCCGCGTGTATCAACGAATCCAGTGAGTCCCGGGCAAAGCCATCACTCACCAGGCTGTCACACACAGTTGAGTGGCTGCAGTCACGCGCGTGCGATATCTTGAGCAGGAAAACGGCTGCGCACGCAAGGTCTTGCCTGGCGTGATGAAGCTCCATGTTCAAGCGGTCAATGGTCGGAGAAACACGTTGTGCCTTTGGTGTTTGTCTGTGACGGCGCCGTAAACAAACGATACGTGGCGGGGGTGGGGCGTAGGGGCGGGGGCTGTAATTAACCCCTTCACTGCTCCAGCCTGTAAAATTTCCGGGGTGAAAGCTGCACGGACGCGCCTGCAAACAGCGTACTTCCCTGTCCTATAACATCCATTTTCAATACTATGCGTACTGATAAAAATCCTTTTGCGTGCCTGTGCAAAAAAAAGAAAAAAGAAAAAAAGGAAGACATAAAGGTTTAAGGATTTTAAATTTCGCGCTTTTATTGGTCGTTTTCAAATGGCATCATCGCAGTGAAGGGGTTAAGGATCTATTGAAAGCCTGGCCCTTCTGCACCATAATAATTGTTTGTTTGCTACTATTACACATGAAGACATTTACAGGTTCCTGCGTGTGTCGTGTGTGTGTGTGTGTGTGTGTGCGTGCGTGCGTGCGTGCGTGTGTGTGTGTGTGTGTGTGTGTAACTCTATGTGTGTGTGTGTGTGTGTGTGTGTGTGTGTGTGTGTGTGTGTGTGTGTGGTGTGTGTGTGTGTGTGTGTGTGTGTGTGTGGGTGTGTGTGTGTGTGTGTGTGTGTGTGTGTGTGTGTGTATGTTGTTGTTGTTGTTGTTGTTGGTGAGTGTGTAGGTGTCTGTGTGTAATCATAGTGTGGGTGGTTGGGTGTAAAATTCTTGAGTGTGAGCACTTACAGCGCTTGTCCTTAAAGAAAATCTGTATATTTTGTTGTTGTCATGTTGATGTTGATAATGTACAGCGCCGCGAGCTCGTAAAAGTTTACGGGGTATAGCGCTATGTTGTAGTAGTAGTAGTAGTAGTAGTAGTAGTAGTAGTAGTAGTAGTAGTAGTAGTAGTAGTAGTAGTAACAGCAGCAGGAGTAGTAGTAGCAATAGTAGTAGTAGTAGCAGCAGCAGCAGCAGCAGCAGCAGCAGCAGTAGTAGTAGTAGTAGTAGTAGTAACAGCAGCAGGAGTAGTAGTAGCAATAGTAGTAGTAGTAGTAGCAGCAGCAGCAGCAGCAGTAGTAGTAATAGTAGTAGTAGTGGAGGCTATGTTTTGCCGAGTTGTGTGTTTCGTGGTATGCAAACAGTCTTGGAGAACACGCCACAGCAACATTAACACACACAAAAATATATTTATTACCCCACGGTGATCTTCGGGAAATAAATCGTTTGAGCTATTCATTGTCGTACGCAAGCAGATTCGAGAATGGAGGCGTGTCCGACTATGAATCGAAGAAAAGCTCTTTTTACGATCTTTGCTGACGTCAAACCATTGTGACCCTTGAACTCAAATCGAATTGTGATTCAGCCAAAAACACCTGTCACGTCAGACACAAACAAAATGCACGACTTGCTGTGAAATAACCCGCCCCAGCTAAATCAGCCCGAAGCACTATTGTAAAAATAGCAATACGATGGGCAGTTTATCGGTACTGATTTCATGACCTTCAGATCTTGGGGACAGTATTGCTGCTAGCGAAAGAGCTCAGCATCCACGCATAAGCAATCATTAACAAGAGATACACCCCTAAACACACAGTCTGCTGTGTACGTTTGACTGGGATCAAGCTTTACTCTATCTGAATGAAAGAGAGAAGCTGTTGATGTTGTTGTTTCTGCTGCTGATGTTGTTTTTGCTGTTGTTGCTGCTGCTGTCTGCTGCTGCTGCTGTAGTTGTGTATTGTTCTTGCGTTCTGCTTTTCTTCCTCAGCTTGTGCTCGAAGATTCACGTTGAGGTTGATGAGATTTCGGTCGTGTACACACATCCAGACCAAGAGAATTTTAACCGACGAAGAAGTTGAAGTTATTTGAGTTCAGTTTCATCGAAGAGAATCCCAGTCGTTTCCTTTTCCATTACGGACTTTATATTTTCCAGGTGTGATCCCTTTTCGGCTTTTTCTTTCGTCTTGACAGCACACACACACACACACATTCACACACAC
>JABMCL010000740.1:682500-685000 GCA_018857735.1 Alviniconcha marisindica
TGGAATTGGTAAGCGCCGGCTCAGTAATCTCAGCTTGAAAAAAAGAAATGCGCGGGCGGTAAATAATTCACGGAATCTAACCATAACACTCGCATGCGATGAACAAGCTACTGGCAACACCGCCATCTTTTACAATATGGCACTGATGATTTGGCGCAGAGCGGAAAACAGACAATGCAATGGACCTGTGCTCTGGAACTCCCTTCCTCTCTCTGTCAGGCATTCGTCTTCACTCTCTTCTTTTAAGTCAAAACTGAAAACACATCTCTTCTCCTCTGCATGCTGATCTGCCGTTTTTACCAGTCCATCACCAGCAATGCATGTATTTGTTATGTGTGTGTGTGGGGGGGGGGGGGGGGGGGGGGGGGTGCGCACGTGCGTCTGTGTGTGTGTGTGTGTGTGTGTGTGTGTGTGTGTGTGTGTGTGTGTGTGTGTGTGTGTGTGTGTGTGTGTGATGAAATGGGTGTATCGTTGTATCTTTGTAAGTGCTCTGAGCTCTTACGAGATGGGGCGCCATAAATAATCTCTTATTATTATTATTATTATAGTAAGTGGATTTTAACGTCCTGTCAACCGTACCGGGTTACCTCAGGACAAGGTAAAGAGACAAACATCCCAACAAAACAAAACAAAACAAAAAGAAACAAAAAATGAAACTATAAAAACAATTTTAACAACACTGTTACATAGATAGATATAAAGTTTCTTTGATGACTTTCTGAGATTCTTTTTAATGCTTTTTAATTTTGTCTGTTTGACTAGTTTTATTGTTGTATTGCTGGCCCTGGCTATGGTGTTTCTGTTAAATAGAAGACAGAAAAACAAAAAGGAAAGGAAAGAAACACAAAGACAAGATACAAATATCTATAAAATATGCTTTGCTACAGACAGGATTCATACAAGGATGCTGTGCTACAGACAGGATTCACACAGGTTGCTATGCTACAGACAGGATTCGTACAGAATGCTGTGCTACAGACAGGATCCATACAAGGTTGCTGTGCTACAGACAGGATTCATACAAGGTTGCTGTACTACAGACAGGATCCATACAAGGATGCTGTGATACAGACAGGATCCATACAGACAGACTTCATACAAGGTTGCTGTACTACAGACAGTATCTATACAAGGATGCTGTGCTGCAGACAGGATCCATACAAGGATGCTGTGATACAGACAGGATTCATACATGATGCTGTGCTACAGACAGGATCTATACAAGGATGCTGTGCTGCAGACAGGATCCATACAAGGATGCTGTGATACAGACAGGATTCATACATGATGCTGTGCTACAGACAGGATCTATACAAGGGTGCTGTGCTACAGACAGGATCTATACAAGGATGCTGTGCTACAGACAGGATTCGTACAGAATGCTGTGCTACAGACAGACTTCATACAAGGTTGCTGTACTACAGACAGGATTCATACAATGATGCTATGCTACAGACAGGATTCATATAGGATGCTATGCTACAGACAGGATTCATATAGGATGCTATGCTACGGACAGGATTCATACAGGCTGCTGTGCTACAGACAGGTTTCATACAGGCTGCTGTTCTACAGACAGGATTCATACAGAATGCTATGCTACAGACAGGATTCACACAGGTTGCTGGGCTACAGACAGGATTCATACAGACAGGATTCACACAGGTTGCTGTGCTAAAGACAGGATTCATACAGGATGCTGTGCTACGGACAGGATTCATACAGACAGGATTCACACAGGTTGCTGTGCTACAGACAGGATCTATATGAGGATGCTGTGCTACAGACAGGATTCATACACGATGCTGTGATACAGACAGGATCTATACAAGGATGCTGTGCTACAGACAGGATCTATACACGGATGCTGTACGTGTTACAGACAGATGCTGTGCTACAGACGAGACAGACTGAGCGGCGTCTGATGTGAGTGTAGACTGACTGCTGGACCCGTCGTCAATTTGCTTTGTTTCAAAACATGATAGCTGTTGTTTGTCTGCCAGCTGTCACGTTCAACTCTATGTCACCTTCTTGGCCGTCTGCGAGTGAGTGCATTGCATGCAGAGCACCACCCACGAATGGTGTCAATTGGCAGAAATACGACACGCACGTAGCCTATGATTATTACTATCCAAATAACCAGTCTCAGTGAAGAGGCGTTTATAAATAGTACCGACTGATAATGATTGTAGCGTCGCCGATAACCGATATTTCCCACAACAGAATACTCGTTGTTCTTCCGACACCCCACCTCCAACCACACGCAATTCATTAATTTGTTTTGTTTTTGTTTTGTTTTGTTTTGTGATATGTTTTGTTCTCTCCTCTCTCTCTCTCTCTCTCCTCTCCTCCCTCCCTCCCTTCCTTCTCTCTCCTTCTCTTCCCTCTCTTTCTCTCTCCTTTCTTCCTTTTCCCTTTTCCCCCAAATGTAGTGTGCTCTCAAAAAACGATTAAATTTTCTATAAGAAGAGCCGGAAAGCAATCCTTTCCCGATAAAAAT
>JABMCL010000740.1:695000-700000 GCA_018857735.1 Alviniconcha marisindica
TGAAGTGTACAGCCATGTAGCAATCAGCCCTAATAAAGGGCACTGTACTGGGCTCCAAACCCTTGTGGGAGCCCGGGAGCCCAGCAACACTGTGAGCAGAGAGGTGGAGCTGGGCTTTCATAGTCAGTTGGATACTCAGTCCTTTGCTGCGGGTTTAACGAAAAGCTTTTGGAGGGACACTGTGTGTGACGGTATTTCGAACAAAACTTTTGTCGTGACAAATATATGTTGCAACAAATATAATTTTAACACGTCTTTGGTCGCAACAAAAGTATGCTTGTCGCGACAAAACCTTTGTCGCGACAAACATAATTTTGTCGCGACAAAAGTTTTGTTGCGACAAACATACACGTGTTTGTCGCGACAAACATACACGTGTTTGTCGCGAGAAACATACACGTGTTTGTCGCGACAAACATACACGTGTTTGTCGCGACAAACACAGTGATACTTGTAGCAGCTCCCGCCAATGATACTGAAAGAGCAACTTGCAAAGGATGTGCCTCTGGTGGAGTTTATGTATGTATACCTTGTATTCACCCGCATGCCAGCTGAGTTGCCGTAGGCGACTCCGGTCTTCGTCGTTGTGTTTGTGTGACGTCTTCAGTTTAAGCGCCAATTAACTCCCTCGTCAGTGTGTTGATTCGAACGACTTGCAAAGTACATACGTTGTTTTCCTGTGTGCTGGCCAGATCCCCACCACCTTAATGTCTATTGTTCTTGTGGTGGCAGTCAGTTTGTTTCTGTTTTCCCGGGTCGAAGTGCGTTGGACGAACTACTCATAATTATGTACCCGATACCACCCCACCCCACCCCACCCCACCCCACCCCACCCCACTCCACCGTCCGTTACAGACCGTATGTATAGTATTCTCTTGGGGACGTTACGCCTCAGTATTCCGTTTAAGCCCTTGTACCTTTCCTGACAAAGCTTTCCATCTGACCTGACCGATCTGAAAAACATGCCGCATTGTGTGGACGCGTAAATGCATGCTGTTTTGAGCCTGAGTCAGCCTTCAGATGATTGTAATTCGGCCTCATTTGATTGCAGTTGAAGCTACTCGTCATGAGCGAACGTGCGCCAGTCTTGTTCTGAAGGTTTTGTTCGAAATAACCAACGTGTGCCAATGCTTGTTCGGAAGGTTTTGTTCGAAATAACTAGTCTTTCGTTCCGTTCCTATGCTTTTGTTTGGGCTAAAAGCATGGCGGTCAAACTTCCGGTTTTGCGCGCCAAATACCAATTGTGACGTTGTGATTGGCTGAAGTGCGCGGACTGGCAACAAAAAGACTCTATTAACTGAACAGTGATGGGTTAACTGCCTAATTACGTAATTACGCCCTGAAAGTGACGCTGATGATCCCCGAGGTTACTGAAACACAGGCGTCTGATGTCATGTGCATTCTTTTCTTCTTTTGTTGTTGTTGTTGTTGTTTGTTTGTTTGTCTGTTTGTTTGTCTGTCTGTTTGTTTGTTTGGTCGTGGTTTGTTGTTGTTGTTGTTTGTTGTTGTTGTTTTAGTGTATTTTGTTTTGTTTTTTGTTTCTTTGTTTTTGTTTTGTTTCTTTTTTCCCTGCGGTAGGACTAATCACACAATCCAAAGCAAACAAACAAATAAACAACAACAACAGCAACAACAGAAAAAATTAAAAAAATTAAAGATGACGGCCAGCGTTTTGAAACATGATCAAAACACACAAAAGGATAAAAAGAACGCTTATTTTAATTGGACAGTTAAAATATGCGCAATTATTCAGTGCTAACACCCTTTACAATCAATAAACAGACACATAATACACCAAGAAACGATGAGAGGAATGAAATTTGATCCAAATAGATTTCGCTTGCCAGAACAGTCTCGCGAGAGAATGCCTCCACCAAATGAAAGCTAAGAAGCTCAAAGTTTTGGTGTGTTTTTTGTGTGCTGTTTTTTGTTGTTGAGACAATTGCTGTTGTTGTTGCTGTTGTTTGTTTGTTTGTTTGTTTTTAACTAAATGTGTGTTTACTTTCTTTTGTTTGTTTGTTTTTTGTTTTTGTTTTTGTTGTTGTTGCTGTTTTTGGCTTACAAAAACCCACCTTGTTTTGAATTTTGATCTGATCACACAATCACACTTCATGAACAGTGGCATTAAGAGTTAAGACAGGCAAAACAACAACAATGAAATAAAAACAACAACAATTGATTTCATCAATAAGAAATGGTCTGTCGACTGAATGTGCTCTGTACCGTTACAATACCTCATGCATGTCATTTTTTGTACCGTTGCAATAATTTATGTAAGTAATTTTCTGTCCCGGTAAAATAATTTTATGTCATTTTATGTACCGTTACAGTAATTTCTGTATGCCATTTTATGTCCCGTTACAATAATTTATGTATGTCCTTTTCTGTACCGTTACAATAATTTCTGTATGTCATTTTATGTACGGTTACAATCGTTTATGTATGTCATTTTCAGATCCTCCAAGATTCTGTTTATCATCACTTATCCCCCCACCCCACCCCACCCCCACCACCTACCCCCACCCACCCTCTCTCTTTCTCTCATTGCCTCTCTACGTGTGTGGACAAAGAAGGTCAAATGAAATCCTTCAAAGAAGTAACGAGAGAAGCGCATGCGAGAATACAATATTTGAAGATGCTAGCTGCTAATTATTTCACACGATACCTCATTGAACGAAATGTACAAGTGGACTCACACAAAAAGGAAAAAGGCAAGTAGCAATGCACATACTTTTCCTCCTTTGTAACGTGCTGGCTTTACTACTGATCACGTGTGTGTGTGTGTGTGTGTGTGTGTGTGTGTGTGTGTGTGCGTGCGTGCGTGCGTGCGTGCGTGCGTGCGTGCGTGTGTGTGTGTGTGAGGAGAGAGAGAGAGAGAGAGAGAGAGAGAGAGAGAGAGAGAGAGAGAGAAAGAGAGAGGGGGGGGGAACAGAAAACGTGCAATGGATCTCCCAGTATTCTATATCCTCGCTCGTTTATAGTGGCGCTTTATTTTTAATGAGAATTATTCATGATTGGATGCTTAAACGACTTTCGGAGCAACATTTGATACTTGCTGTGGCTGACAACCGACCTTCACGACATTGCATTCATTTTACCCACAGCTCTGCGTTTGAACCTTCAGCATAGCACGCAGTCAGCGAAGTTCTCAAGTAAGAAGTGGCACTGAAAGTGTTCTGATGGACAGCCGTGTGCATTACAAGCTATCAAAACCAGAGAAACAATCTGAAACCGCAAGAGGCCCAGAGCGCTCGTGCAGAATCGACACACAATGAAAGGGAGATGATTACCGCTAGAAACACGTCACACAAACACAACATCAAAGACCCGAATCGCCTACGGTAGCTCTCACCTGGCATGCGAGTAAATAAAAAGTACATAAACTACACCAGTAAACGCAAGGTCCATCAACTGGTGTAGTTTATGTCCATTGTATTTACTCGTATGTCAGGTTGAGTTACCGTAGGCTATTCCTGTCTTTGTTGTTGCGTTTGCGTGACGTCTTTCAAGCGCTAATTACCTCCCTTGTGTGTTGGTATCACAAACAAGATAATAACTAGACCAGAACAAAAAGACGAAGACAAGAAAAGCGTCTTTTCCGTCTGGTTCCTTTGATCGTGAGATGTAATCAAAATGGGACCTTAAATACACTTCTTCTTTTTTTAATACCTCATTTATCCTTCTGGGGAAATTCGGGTCGCTTTACCTGGGTAAGCCTACAGCAGCCGCAAGAGCAGCGCTACCCATTCCTATAAGTGTCTGCAGTATTGTCTTGTGTTCAAACAACGGAATAGCTGTCAGTGTTTGTGATTTGTAACGTGTGCACAGATGTTGATGCATGCGATTGCATACGAGGGCTGTACTGACACCGTAAGAGAGTCTGCACTGAAATTGTTGGTGTTGGAGGTGGAGTGGTGGTGATGACGGGTATTAATAGTGATGGTGTTGGTGGTGGTGTTGGAGGTAGAGTGGTGGCGATGGTGGTGATGATGGGTATTGATAGTGATGGTGTTGGTGTTGGAGGTGGAGTGGTGGTGATGATGGGTATTGACAGTGATGGTGTTGGTGTTGGAGGTGGAGTGGTGCTGATTGTGATGATGGTGGGTATTGACAGTGATGATGTTGGTGTTGGAGGTGGAGTGGTGGTGATGATGGGTGTTGATAGTGATGGTGTTGGAGGTGGAGTGGAGGTGGTGGCGATGATGGGTATTGATAGTGGTGGTGTTGGAGGTGGAGTGGTGGTGATGGTGGTGATGATGGGTATTGATAGTGTTGGTGTTGGAGGTGGAGTGGTGATGACGGTGGGTATTGATAGTGATGATGTTGGTGTTGGAGGTGGAGCTGTGGCGATGATGGGTATTGTTAGTGTTGGTGTTGGAGGTGGAGTGGTTGTGATGGGGGGTTATTGATAGTGATGATGTTGGTGTTGGAGGTGGAGCTGTGGCGATGATGGGTATTGTTAGTGTTGGTGTTGGAGGTGGAGTGGTTGTGATGGTGGGTATTGATAGTGATGATGGTGGTGGAGGTGGAGTTGTGGCGATGATGGGTATTGATATTGTTGGTGTTGGAGGTGGAGTGGTGATGATGGTGGGTATTGATATTGATGGGGTTGGAGGTGGAGTGGTGATGATGATGGGTATTGATAGTGTTGGTGTTGGGGGGAGGGTGGAGGGGTTTTGAGGGGGAAAGGGGATGATGATGGGTATTGATAGTGTTGTTGTTGGAGGTGGAGTGGTGATGATGACGGTGGTGATGGTGGTGGTGTTCTTTGAAACCACTTGCGGTTTTATATACACCATTGGATAAACAGTACCATGCCGTACACACTTCTTTGTGTTTCCCCTTTTAACATCGGACATCGGACATTGACTCTCTCTCTCCTCTCTCTCTCTCTCTCTCTCTCTCTCTCTCTCTCTCTCTCTCTCTCCCCCCCCCCCCCCCCTCTCTCTCTCTCTCTCTCTCTCTGGTTCATCACTCTACACAACAACACACATCTTAAC
>JABMCL010000740.1:707500-725000 GCA_018857735.1 Alviniconcha marisindica
TGTAAGTAGACCTCTCCCAAAGTACAGCTGTAAGTAGATCTCTCCTAAAGTCCAACTGTAAGTAGACCTCTCCCAAAGTCCAGCTGTAAGTAGACCTCTCCCAAAGTCCAGCTGTCAGTAGAGCTCTCCCAAAGTACAGCTGTCAGTAGAGCTCTCCCAAAGTACAGCTGTCAGTAGAGCTCTCCCAAAGTACAGCTGTCAGTAGAGCTCGCCCAAAGTACAGCTGTCAGTAGAGCTCTCCCAAAGTACCGCTGCAAGTAACTAGCTCTTCTTGTTAGTACAAGCAGCTGTAAGCCGACTTTTCAGTCATGCCGACAGTTGTGGTTAATATTAGGTTCTTTTATTCCTTTCTGTTCGTGCAAAAAGATAATCAACATTGTTTGGAATTCCGGATTATGAAATATATGTGAGATTAGAGGAGGGGTCCTTCACTTTGTTGAATTATTCATGAAGCAGAGTTGCTCGGCATACGAGGGTCACATTACTCTGGGGTTATGACCGCTGCAGTGGTCTTCGGTTTGTTCTTGCTAAGTGGGACTGCTTCGTTTAGTTAGTTTTCAAAATCGTGACTATGGTTGGTTGGTTTTTACTCCAGGAAAGTATCTTTTGTGGCATGTGTGTGTGTGTGTGTGTGTGTGTGTGTGTGTGTGTGTGTGTGTGTGTGTGTGTGTGTGTGTGTGTGTGTGTGTGTGTGTGTGTGTGTGTGTGTGTGTGTGTGTACATGGGGGAGACATAAATTTTGACACACGCACAGCGTAAGAAGGCCAATGAGTTAAGCAGAGAGGGTGGGGAAGGGACGGAGAGAGAGAGTGGGGGAGAGAGAGAGAGAAGAGGGGAGGAGGGAGGGAGGGAGAGAGGGAGGGAGGGAAAGAGGGAGAGAGAGGGAAGGGGGAGAGAGGGGGGGAGAGAGGGGAGAGAGAGGAAGGGGAGGAGAGAAAGGGGGGGGGAGGAGGGAGAGAGAGAGAGAGAGGAGAGAGAGAGGAGAGAGAGAGAGGAGAGAGAGAGAGAGAGAGAGAGAGAGAAGGAGAGAAGAGGAGGGGAGAGAGAGTGGGGAGGGAAAGAGGGAGAGAGAGGGGGAGGGGGGAGAGGGGGGGAGAGGGGGAGAGAGAGGGAAGGGGGAAGGAGGGAGAGGGGGGAGGGAAGGAGGGAGAGGAGAGAGAGGGAGGAGAGGAGGGAGAGAGGAGAGAGTGAGAGAGAGAAGAGGGGAGAGAGGGAGGAGGGAGAGATGGAGGGAGGGAAGGAGGAGAGAGAGAGGGAGAGAGGGAGAGGGAGGGAGGGAGAGGAGGGAGAGAAGAGGGGAGAGAGGGAGGGAGGAGAGAGGGAGGGAGGAGGGGGAGAGAGAGGAAGGGAGGGAAGAGAGGGAAGGGGGAGGGAGGAGAGGAAGGGAGGGGGGGGAGAGACGGGGGAGAGAAGGAAAGGGGAGGGAGAGAGAGGGGGGGGGGAGGGAAGGGGAGAGAGAGAGGGAAGGTGGAAGAGAGAGAGAGAGGGGGGGAGGGAGAAAGACAGAGACAGAAACACAGAGACACAGAGAGACACAGAGAAAGAGTAAAGAGAAGTGGGAAGGGGAAAAAAACAGCTACCATGAAAAAGTGTCTTGAGGGCAAACCGGAAAGAATGAATAGTCTGTCTCTCTGACGCTCCTGGGATGGGGTGATATATATAATTATCTGAAAGCTCGCTGGCCATATCGCTTTGTTTTACAGTCCTTGGGCACAGGAACGTCACGAAATTAATGACATGGGAAGCCACGATAGCTCAGTGGTGGTGCGCCGTACTCGTGATCGAAAGGTCGCGGGTTCGAATCCTGGCAAGAGCGGCGGGACAATTTTATTTTCCAAAGACAGTCTTCTGTGCCGACCCTCATTTCGGTATCCGTTCTGTGTTACTGCATTAGCGCTTAAAAAGATCCCGGTCACTCTGCCAAAAGGTGCAGGTGGCAGGTTACAGCTAAACACACATGTACCTTACTTATGTGGCTTCGAATAAAATGACACTGTAAACTGCATGGCTGTATGGTGTTCACAGAACGGGCACCGTGACTGCCTGCCTGCCTGACTGTCTGTCTGCCGTCCTGTCTGTCTGCATGTCTGTCTGTCTGTCTGTCTGTCTGCCTCTCTGCCTGTCTGCCTCTTTGCCTGCCTGTCTGTCTACCTGTCTGTCTGTCTCTCTGTCAGTCTGTCTGTCTGGCTGGCTGCCGCTCTGTCTGTCTGTCTGTCTGCCTCTCTGTCTGTCTGTCTGCTTGTTTGCCTCTCTGCCTGTCTGTCTGTCTATCTGTCTGCCTTTCTGTCTGTCTGGCTGGCTGCCTCTCTGTCTGTCTGTCTGCGTCTTTGCCTATCTGCCTGTGTGTCTGTCTATCTGCCTCTCTGTTTATCTGCCTCTCTGTCTGTCTACCTCTCTGTCTGTCTGCCTCTCTGTCTGTCTGTGAGTCTGTCGGTCTACCTGTTTGTCTGTCTGTCTGTCTGTCTGCCTGCCTCTCTGCCTGTCTGCCTGTCTGCCTCTCTGCCTGTCTGTCTGTCTGTGTGTCTGCCTCTCTGCCTGTCTGTCTGTCTGTCTGTCTGTGTGTCTGCCTCTCTGCCTGTCTGTCTGTCTGTCTGTCTGTGTGTCTGCCTCTCTGCCTGTCTGTCTGTCTGTCTGTCTGTGTGTCTGCATCTCTGTCTGTCTGCCTGTCTGTCTGTCTGCCTCCTTACCGGCGAGCCATTGATTTTTTCCACTGACTTTGTTGCTGATGACCTCGATATGCCAACATCAGTCTATTTAATGACGCTGTATGTAACTCTGGTATACATCTCGACGGGGTTTTCTTTTCTCCTTTTTTGTCGTTGATGTCATTGGTTTTCCTGAACGTGCGCGGCAAAGGTGCCATCCAAGTGTAAAAATGTAGGATTCGTGTAATTGGTTGGGTTTCCATTTTTCCATGCTGCTGGTTATCGACTAATTTACTTCCATAACCTTCATGCAATGCGGCGCTCGAAGAACTAACTGTGACATTTTCTCCTTCAGAGGATGATCGAGACGTTAAAAAAAGGGGTGGAAATCGAGGAAAACTAAACAATTAAAGGACACACCCTGAGATTTTTTTCTTCTTCTCTGTCACACAAACAGTTTGCATGGTGACACACTTTCGGGAGAAAAGAGCATCGGTCATTGACAGTCAGCTGCACCAGTGTCACAGTATTGAACATTAACTCTTGGCAACGGATTCAGTCCCACTTCATGCTCAGCTGTAGTTGTTCCGGCGTCCGCTGAAATTCCTTCCTTGGACATGTTTAAAGCCACGTGTTAGCAACCCAGAAAGAGACTATCTAACCGGGAGGAAAAACAAACAAGCAAACTGACAGCTTAAAGGGACCGTCAATGATATGATCAGCCGACCGTCAACCGCTGTGGTTCAAATTCAAATTCAAATTCAAAAAAACTTTAATTATCCCACCAAGGGCAATTTCCTTCCTTGGACATGTTTATAGCCATGTGTTGCTCTGGCGTCCGCTGTGGTTCAAATTCAATTTCAAATTCAAATTCAAAAAACTTTAATTATCCCACCAGGGGCAATTTCCTTCTTTGGACATGTTTAAAGCCACGTGTTGCTCTGTCGTCCGCTGTGGTTTCTTCCTTGGACATATTTAAAGCCACGTGTTGCTCTGTCGTCCGTGAGCCGGTTTGGCCTAGCGGTAAGGCGTTAGGCTGGTAAGCGGAAGGACCTCGGTTCGATACCGCTTCGGCTCTCCTTTCTCTTCAAAAAGGTTGTGGTTTGTGGACACTGTCTTGTGACTTTGTCCATCACTTCCTACTGAAACATTAAAATGGCTCTCATCGCTGCCCATCTTAATGCAGAAGTCATTCTGGTGGTGACAGTGTAGCGATAGGTATATAATCTCCCTCTCCCTCTCCCCCCACCTCCATACCCCCTTCCCCCCCTTCTCCCCGTCCCTAAAAAGCCGTACGGTTTCTGTGGACGTTAAGCACCATGTTTACTGTCGTCCGCTGTGGTTTCTTCCTTGGACATGTTTAAAGCCACGTGTTGCTATGGCGTCCGCTGTGGTTTCTTCCTTCGACATGCTTAAAGCCACGTCCACAGTGTCAAACATATGACAACGTACATATATGGTATGAACATTGCCAACAACAGCAACGTCGTATTACAAACGTTACATAACGGAATCATATAAATATCACTTAGTATTTTGTTTACGAAGTTCGTGTGTATATAGTTGTAGCAAACTAACCAAATTTAGTTCAAAACGAGTTACTCAGAACCTGCTTCATACCGTTCGTGGGTGGTGGTGGTGGTGGTGTGGTGGTGGTGGTGGTGATGGTGATGGTGGTAATGATGTGATGCTGCTGCTGCTGCCGCTGTTTGTGTTATAGAGGTCTTCCTCTTCTTCTTCTTCTTCTTCTTCTTCTTCTTCTTCTTCTTCTTCTTCTTCTTCTTCTTCTTCTTCTTCTTCTGTGCGTTCAAAACAAAAACCACTTAATTTCTTATTCTTCTCTTCCTCTTCCTTTTCTTCCTCCTACTTATCTTCCTCCTTTTTCTCCTCTTCCTCCTCTTTCTTCTCATCTTTCTCCCTCTCCTTCTTTTTCTTTTTCTGGAACCATGCACGAACCGTTTTTGTCAAACCACAAAGGGTTAATAAAATTCAACTAAGATTGTTTGTTCTGCAACTGTGAATCAAGACTCCTGCTATTCAGTTGTGACGACAGAAATGTCAAGAACGTCTTTTCAGGTGAATGAAGAAAATCAAATAAACTCTCCTCTCATTGTTTGCTGGTCGAAAGAAAAAAGAAAAAAGGGGAAAAAAGCGGCTGAGTCCCCCAGAAAATAACGACTAAGCATACAGTCTGAAAGGTGTGCGCAAAAACTGAAGATTCAGCTGATTACCACGCATGAAATGTCAGGGACTGATTAAGGATTCGAGTAGTAAAACAAACAAAGATCGATCTCAGAAACTGTTTTATAAACATTGCGTGCATGCAATTATGTGATGCGGAAGACTGACATTTACGGGGGGGAGAAAAGAGAAATTACACCGTCGATATGGAGCCTAGTTGAGATTTTATGTCGCAATTCTTATTCGAACGTGGTAAGGAAGGGGAAGAATTGTCTTCCTTTCCTTCCTTGGCTTCTCTCCCTTGCTTTTGGTTTAAACAAAGTTTATTTACATTCATAAAAATATGGACAATCAAAATCATTGTATGAGCATTAAACAAGCTAGGCTTATAGTAAATGCTCACAAACATAATTTACTAATTAATTCATTTTGCAACAACGGTATGTATGTTTATATTAAACAACATGAAAACAACAACAAAAATCAATCAAAAATCGGAGAGAGAGAGAGAGAGAGAATGCTCTTATGCGCTGCCAGTAACTATTTAAATGAGTTTGTCATTCCATGGCAAAACGGCAGGACTGGGTAATGAAGTCTTGGACAGCTTTAAATATTAATGAGTTCATATTGTTTGATATGTTTGGATCCCCTTGCAGGAGGGTAGTAATGTTTAGCAAATTTGCAGGGAGTCTGAATATGGTGTTTTGACGTACGTGTGTAAAACGTGGGCAGTGTAGAATGTAGTGTTCAGATGTTTCTTTTCTTTCTCCACAATCACAAGAGCTATTTGTTGTTAAGTGTCTGTTTAATAGCTCGTAATTTAGGTCGCTTATTCCAAGACGGAGTTTGCAATGTGTTATCTGTGCTTTTCGACTACCGTTGTAAAAGAAAGGCGGGGGATTTGTGTCATTTCTGGAGAGGAAGTGTTTAACTTGACTAATTGATTTTGTTCGCTGTATGTTTTCTGGTAAATTATTCCACAGTGTAGTTGTCGATGGGAAAAATGATTGCCTGTAAGTCTCAGTCTTATGTTTTGGTACCTGTCGTTGGAGTGGTCGTCGTCGATGGTATGGATTAGTTGAGGAAACAAGTGGGGGTAAATGTTCTTTCAAGTAAGTCGGGGTATTTTCTTGACAATCTTGTGGTACATAATAACTTTGTGTCTGAAGCGTCTTTCTCGTAAAGTCGTAAACCCTGATTCAGTGTATAGTTTCTGGTGACTTGTTCCGCGAACAGCTCCTATAATGGTTCTTATTGCATCGAGGTGTAGACTTTCCAGTTCTTCTGCTAATTTCAGACTACAAGTATCCCAAATGACGTCGGCGTAATCTAATTGCAGTAATATAAAAGACCTATACATGGTTTCAAGAGCTTTTCTGCTAAGACGATATTTAAATGATCTTAGGCAAGCGACTTGACATCTACATTTTGCAGTTAACATTTTAATATGACTCTCCCATTTACAGTTGTTTTGGAAAATGATTCCTAAATGTTTATGGCTATGAGTGTCTTCTAAAATAGTCCTTCCAAAATTCATGATTGAAATTGGTGGTTTTTGTTCCTGGTTATGTTCATCAGTTCTGTCTTCCTTTCGTTAAACTCAATTTTCCATTTATTTGCCCATTGCATTATTTTTTCAAGATCATTGTTTAGAATTTCAGCTCGGATGTGTGGATTTTCTAAGCACAAATACATACTAGTGTCATCTGCAAAAAGCTTAATAATTGACTCCCTTGCTTTTGTTGTTGTTGTTGTTGTTGCTGTTGTTTTATTTGTTTTGGTGTGTGTGTGTGTGTGTGTGTGTGTGTGTGTGTGTGTGTGTGTGTGTGTGTGTGTGTGTGTGTGTGTGTGTGTGTGTGTGTGTGTGTGTGTGTGGTTTTTGTTTGTTTGTTTGTTTGTTGTTGTTTGTCTGTTGTTTGTCTGTTTGTCTGTTTGTTTGTTTGTTTGTTTGTTTGTTTGTTTGTTTGTTTGTCTGTTTGTCTGTTTGTTTGTTTGTTTGTTTGTCTGTTTGTTTGTCTGTTTTAGATAGCCTCTTTCTGGGGCTAAGCAGCGGCTGCTTAAAGCCTGTTGTGTCTGCGGCTCTGATTGGTTGAAAAGGGATCGTCAATGATATGATCAGCCGACCGTCAACCTCCTTTTCATTCTGGTGTCTACTTCACCAGCGGCATCAATCAGTAACACAGATTTCTAGTCACTGTTTGCATCATATTTAATTGTCAAATAGGGTCAAAAGGTCAGGTTAAAGCTTTTAATATATGGATATGGATCACTCACCACATCGAGGTTATTTAAATTCTCCAACTGTTCATTCGTTACACCGAGTCTGTTTGAACTCCATACTCAGGAACTGTGTGAAAGTTGAGGTGGATTTTCAGAAGAAGAGGATTTGAGTTCCCCATCTCCAATAGTCCTTATGGTCTCTGTGGACGTAAAGAAGAAGATTTGAATTCCCCATCTCCAACAGTCCTTATGGTCTCTGAGGACGTAAAGAAGAGGATTTGAATTCCCCATCTCCAATAGTCCTTATGGTCTCTGTGGATGTAAAGAAGATTTGAATTCCCCATCTCCAACAGTCCTGATGGTCTCTGTGGACGTAAAGAAGAAGATTTGAATTCCTCATCTCCAATAGTCCTTATGGTCTCTGAGGACGTAAAGAAGAAGATTTGAATTCCCCATCTCCAACAGTCCTTATGGTCTCTGTGGACGTAAAGAAGAAGATTTGAATTCCCCATCTCCAATAGTCCTTATGGTTCTGTGGACGTAAAGAAGAGGATTTGAATTCCCCATCTCCAATAGTCCTTATGGTCTCTGAGGACGTAAAGAAGAGGATTTGAATTCCCCATCTCCAACAGTCCTTATGGTCTCTGAGGACGTAAAGAAGAGGATTTGAATTCCCCATCCCCAATAGTCCTTATGGTCTCTATGCACGTAAAGAAGAGGATTTGAATTCTCATCCCCAATAGTCCTTATGGTCTCTATGGACGTAAAGAAGAGGATTTGAATTCTCATCCCCAATAGTCCTTATGGTTTCTGTGGACGTTAAAAAGAAGATTTGTATTCCCCATCCCCAATAGTCCTTGTGGTTTCTGTGGACGTAAAGAAGAAGAGAATTTGAATTCCCCATCCCCAATAGTCCTTATGGTCTCTGTGGACGTAAAGAAGAGGATTTGAATTCCCCATCTCCAATATTCCTTATGGTCTCTGTGGACGTAAAGAAGAAGAGGATTTGAATTCCCCATCTCCAACAGTCCTTGTGGTCTCTGTGGACGTAAAGAAGAAGATTTGAATTCCCCATCCCCAATATTCCATATGGTCTCTGTGGACGTAAAGCAACATTTGACGAAGACCTGAATTCTCGAACTGCTCTTGACAGATTCATTGCGTCAGCTTTCGATTTTTATTTTATTTTTTATTGATTAAAAAATTAATATTTTTTTAACTCTGATCACGTTTTCTCTGTGTGATTTCAGCTTTAAACAAGGTCGTGTCATTTTTCTGGTGCAAGCATTGCACATTGATCAATTGCTTTCCCACAGATATATGCAATGTAGGGGGCAGACCCTGCCTTCCGGCCTGAAAATGGCGGATCAATATGGCTGCCACATACTGGCCTATATCTCGAAATCAAAGGTTATAGGTTCAGGAACAGGTTAGCATCCCTCTGCGTGCGTCAGTGCTCACGCGTTTGTTTAGTAAACAAATCAACCGAAGCTAACAGTAACAGCTTGCAGCAACCAAACAGCTCTGTAAGTACACTATTTCGGTGTATATTCAAAAACGCGCTATAAAAAAAGCTCATCACTCATTTAGAATCACATGCGAGCGCAGTGAGTCTGCTCGAGAGCGGAGAATAGTGCTATATGAAAGCGATCAACAAGCTGGAAAAGCACTTTTTCATTCTTCACCGTTTGAACTGTTGTCTGAATGTTGTTTTGTCGCCTGAAAAATGGGCTGGCCACGAAAAAATCGCATATATTTTTTTTGTTATATTAAATTAGCTTTCTTTTTCAACCTTTCATGTCTTTCGATTCTGTTTATCCGAGTTGGCCTTTTGCGTGTGAACAGTAAGAACCAAGTCCCGTTGACCACGTGCAAAATCTCATGCCAACCTGTCGGCAAGAGGACTGTGGCTGGTGACACAGAGCCACACAACTAACGCACATACCATTGTGGCTATTCATAAAGGTGGCTGGTGACACACAAATAACACACGTATCACTGTGGCTATTCCTAACGGTGGCTGGTGACACACAAATAACACACGTATCACTGTGGCTATTCCTAACGGTGGCTGGTGACACACAAATAACACACGTATCATGTGGCTATTCCTAACGGTGGCTGGTGACACACAAATAACACACGTATCACTGTGGCTATTCCTAACGGTGGCTGGTGACACACAAATAACACACATATCACTGTGGCTATTCCTAACAACAGAAGAAGAAAATTAATCAAGCCTGAGCAGACAAAAACAGCATGCACACAAAGTCAAAAACGAGGTTTTGGGATTGGCAACTCCTTTTGCCGGCCACAGATTTGCAAGAGTTGCTGATAACCTGTCGATAGACAATGAGTACCCCAGACAGCGTGACCCGGACGTGGTGGAAGTCAATGGATGCAGAGATAATGATTATGGCGGTGATTCAGCAAACAGCCTGGTTTATTTTTCCCCTGTGTACGCGAGGACCTGACCGTGGTGCAGTGTGTGTAGACTGGAGAGAGAGAGACAGCAGTCACGCACAAGCAGACAGACGTGAAGACAATTGTCACACTCATGCACAAGCAGACAAACGTGAAGACGATTGTCACACTCATGCACAAGCAGACAGACGTGAAGACGATTGTCACACTCATGCACAAGCAGACAAACGTGAAGACGATTGCCACACTCATGCACAAGCAGACAAAGGCGAAGAAGATTGCCACAATCATGCACAAGCAGACAAACGCGAAGACGATTGCCACACTCATGCACAAGCAGACAAACGTGAAGACGATTGCCACACTCATGCACAAGCAGACAAACGTGAAGACGATTGCCACACTCATGCACAAGCAGACAAACATGAAGAAGATAGCCACAATCATGCACAAGCAGACAAACGTCAAGAAGATAGCCACACTCATGCACAAGCAGACAAACGTGAAGAAGATAGCCACAATCATCCACAAGCAGACAAACATGAAGAAGATAGCCACCAATGCAGAGATGGTTCTTTATACCTACTTTGGCCGACGTGAATGCTATCTGAGCAAGTTGAAGATGTTTCAGATTGTGACGTCCTGCTGAGTGGGATGGGGTATAAGGGAGGGGGGGGGGGGGGGGGGGGGGAGACTGCGTGAAATGTGTGGATCAGACTGTCTGAAGAGTGTGGATCAGATTGCCTGAAGAGTGTGGATCAGACTGCCTGAAGAGTGTGCATCAGACTGCCTGAAGAGTGTGGATCAGACTGCCTGAAGAGTGTGGATCAGACTGCCTGAAGAGTGTGGATCAGACTGCCTGAAGAGTGTGGATCAGACTGCCTGAAGAGTGTGGATCAGACTGCCTGAAGAGTGTGGACCAGACTGCCTGAAGAGTGTGGATCAGACTGCCTGCAGAGTGTGGATCAGACTGCCTGAAGAGTGTGGATCAGACTGCCTGAAGAGTGTGGATCAGACTGCCTGAAGAGTGTGGATCAGACTGCCTGAAGAGTGTGGATCAGACTGCCTGAAGAGTGTGGATCAGACTGCCTGAAGAGTGTGGATCAGACTGCCTGAAGAGTGTGGATCAGACTGCCTGAAGAGTGTGGATCAGACTGCCTGAAGAGTGTTCGAGGCTCAGACAATGCTGAGCAAGTAAAGTAGCAAGTGAAAAACAAACAAAGGAGCAGAAAAACAGAGAAGGACGATGGCAGGTAGATAGACAAGAGATGCCGGTTGGTGCCGAGTCAAGCATGGCGGAAGGTGAAGAATAAAAAGAATGAGGATAGAAACAAAGCAGGGAATGGGGTGAGAGAGAGAGAGAGAGAGAGAGAGAGAGAGAGAGAGAGAGAGAGAGAGAAAAGAGAGAGGAAGAGAAGAGAGGAGAGAGGAGAGAGAAGAGAGAGAGAGAGAGAGAGAGAGAGAGAGAGAGAGAGAGAGACAGACAGACAGACAGACAGACAGACAGACAGACAGACAGACAGACAGACAGACAGACAGACAGACAGACAGAGCAGAGAGAGACAGAGAGAGGGACGGAGAAACAGACAGACAGAGACAGACAGACAGACAGAAGACAGAGGCAGAGAGACACAGAGAGACAGAGACAGAGAAAGACAGCGACAGAGAGACAGAGACAGAGAGAGAAAGAGACAGAGAGACAGAGACAGAGAGACAGAAAGAGGGACAGAGACAGAGAGTGAGTGAGTGAGACAGACAGAGAGACAGACAGACAGATAGAACTGAAAAACAAAACAACAACAACAACAAAACAAGTGCGACAAGTTAACCACAAAGGAGAACAAAAGGAGAAAAAAACGACATTGAAGACGATGACGATAACATTTATGTAAAACATGCTAAAACATGATGATGATGAACACGTTGATGATCAGGTTGATACCAATGATTTTAATAATCACTCATTCTTTCCCCTGCCTGTGTGTTGAATCCTGGGTGCACGAGGAAATATCGCTAGAAGTAGCAATCATTGTCAAAAATGATTCAGATGAGTGTAACAACGGAGATACAAACGGCAGTAGCAGTGATAACGACAAAGGTCATCTATAAGAGCGACGATAACGCAAACAAGACAACAAACGTCACGCCACGTCTGGGCAGACAATGCCACCGTGTTTATCTGTTTGCCCCTGTGCGTCTTCGTGTAATGAATAATCATATACGCAGCCGCTGTGAGTACACAAGGTTATATAAGCCAAGTGCATTATACCTTTATCAGTTCCTAGATACAGCATAGCGAAAGGACACGTGTAAGACGTAAAGATTTGCAAATAAGATAAAGTAACGATTGCAGCAGACATCGTAAACACGGTCTGGTAACATGAAACATTTTCACATCGAAAGTGCAGAAAAAACAAGTAACCGAATATTGAGGCGTGATATTTAGGTCTGGAAGACTTCAAGCGGTGGGGGAACTAAAGAAGAGAAAGATGAGAAAGGCCTGCCCCCTTCATAACTCGCCCTGATATAACCGTAATGGTTGACTGGGCGTAAATCACCAAGTTACATTTTTTTTTTTTTTTTTACCAAGCACATCATTGTGGGGCGTTTATTCAGAAACATTCAGCCATCCTTACAATATTCATCTCACTCACGCATTCACACATCTTTGCATGATTTTTTCCTCACATGTACATCCTGCACTATGGTTACAGTGTGCACAATTTTCTTTTTAAGCTTTTCAGAATAATTATTAAACATTTCGGAGCCTGAGCTGATTTTCAAATATCAACCAAGTTACTTACTTACTTACCCCTTCAGTCCTACCCATTAGTAACACAACAAACCGGGAGAACATTCTTTCAGACGTCTCACATCACATTCAGATAGAAAATGGAACCTTTCAGGGTTCTTTTTTAAGACTCTATTGTGTTCTTAAGTGCGGTACAAAACATCGAAAACGGGTATACACGTGAAAAGAGCTTCAGAAGTCCTTCATGGTTCAGGAGCTGTGTGAGAGTCGAGGTGGACGTCCTGGACTGTCCGTCCTAACGAGCCTTCTGGTTTCCGTGGACGTAAAGATTTATTGCACCGTGCTTCGGCATTGGTCACAACTTGTCCCTAATATGTCAACTGACATCTGAGGACATAAAGCATCACTTCATCATCATCATCATCAGAAGTCCTTATCATGCAGTGTTAGAGCTCTTACAGCAACATCCAGCAAAAGGGAAACATCGGAGAGATGGGACATGGAGAGGTTCAGTAAAGGCATGTCAAGACCTGCGAAAGAACTGAATGGCAGCCTAATGTTACTCAAAGCAGTGAGCCGTTTTGGCCTAGCGGTAAGGCGTTACGCTGATAAGCAGAAGGACCTCGGTTCGATTCCGCTTCGGCTCTTCTTTCTCTTCAAAAAGGTCGTGGTTTGTGTACACTGTCTTGTGACTTTGCCCCTCGCAATTAATGAAACATTAAAATGGCTCTCATCGCTGCCCATCTTAATGCAGGAGTCATTCTGGTGATAATAGTAGTGTAGCGAGAGTATTGTAATCTCCCTCCCGCTTCCCCCACATCATACCCCCTCCCCTCCCCCTCCCCGTCCCTAATAAGTCTTATGGTTTCTGTGGACGTTAAGCACCATGTTTGCTTACTTACTCAAAGCATGACGTTCATAATCATGTCCATTACATGTGTTACGAAACAGCAACACGCTGGGGTTCAAATGCAGTGGAACTTAATGTCAAACAGACTGACAGATGTTATCCTTTAGTTTCGTCTTTCTGCTGATTGGAAGGCTTCATGTGCTGCGCAAACCCCGAGTTTTCGTCCTTTCTCGTCTTGTTGTCACGCTGCCAGAGAAAATGCAACAGTTGGCCATGGATTTACGAGGACGCTGATGCACATAATCGATACCTTCTCCATCTCAGACCAAAACCACACACACACAAAAACTAAAACAAAGTAGCAGCATTCCTGCAGAATGAACCCTTTCTGTAGTTAATCGAAACACACAGAAGGTTGTCAGTTAAATGGGTGGGTTTCTTTGGAGAGAAAAAAAAATCAGTCAAGGTTTCATGGGAATGACGAGGAAATTTTGAGAATAATCAAACAGCTTATGAACGGCTTAACGAGATTTCTGACAAAGATGCTGTGTAATGTCTCCCAGTACAAAGCGGATCGTGCACATTGAACGAAAACGGGGATCACGATGCGAAATCTCGACTAAAGTTAAACGAAATAAAAATCATGGCAGCAGCTTACCGTGCACCACTTTTTTTGCTGGTGATGAAAATACTAGTGTGAACGTGTGAGTGTATAGTGCACACTCGTGTGTGTATTTTGTAAAATGTGTGTGTTGTGTGTGTGTGTGTGTGTGTGTGTTGTGTGTGTGTGTGTGTTGTGTGTGTGTGTGTGTGTGTGTGTGTGTGTGTGTGTGTGTGTGTGTGTGTGTGTGTGTGTGTGTGTGTGTGTGTGTGTGTGTTGTGTGGTGTGTGGTGTGTGTGTGTTTTTGTTGGTTTGTTGTCCTTGTGTGTGTGTGTGTGTGTGTGTGTGTGTGTGTGTGTGTGTGTGTGTGTGTGTGTGTGTGTGTGTGTGTGTGTGTGTGTGTGTGTGTGTGTGTGTGTGTGTGTGTGTGTGTGTGTGTGTGTGTGTGTGTGTGTGTGTGTGTGTGTGTGTGTTGTTGTTGTTTTGTGTGTTGTGTTTGTTGTGTTTGTGTTGTGTGTGTTGTTGTGTTGTGTGTGTGTGTGTGTGTGTGTGTGTGTGTGTGTGTGTGTGTGTGTGTGTGTGTGTGTGTGTGTGTGTGTGTGTGTGTGTGTGTGTGTGTGTGTGTGTGTGTGTGTGTGTGTGTGTGTGTGTGTGTGTGTGTGTGTGTGTGTGTGTGTGTGTGTGTGTGTGTGTGTGTGTGTGTGTGTATGTGTGTGTTGTTTTCCTTGTTTGTTTTTTAGTGTGATAGAGAGTTCAGGACTGAGCTGTTAGTCCCGCTTCTTTGCTTGCAAGCTTTCGATCTGACCATCATCTGGCACTGTGTTGACTGCTGAAATGCAGGATGATTTCAATCTGATCCAGCATTCAGATGAATGTATTCTCCCTCCTGTAACCGCAGCTGATACTTCTCGTCATCACTGAACGTGTATTGTTACTTTCTTTAAAGGCACTCTCTTTCGCACGCTAAAACCTTTCGTGTGCTTGGTGCAGGTTAAAAGAACATGATCCGCAGTAAATAATTTCGCGATTGAACGTACCGTTGATTTTTATATCGATTTTATTAGCTGACGTTTTTGGATGGCGTCATAAACACTTGTTTCGTGAGCTCATTACAGCGTTGTGCGGTCTTTTCCTGTGCTTCATTCTGACGTCATCAAAATGTCTTTCAGTGGCGTCACGGATAGAACATCAGAAGCTCGCAGCTTTGCGTACAAGGTCACGGCAGAAATGAATGTGGATTGGAATATCTTTGTCACCGATTGTTCTTATATCCGTGGAGTGATTTTTTGGATAAGGTATTGCAGCGTTCTTAAAATAGTGTAACTCCACTAGTAAATGTGCGGCATATTGGGTTTTATCCCAAACAAATTTTTTGTCTGATTGATAACGGTTTTGATAAGATTAGTCGGCAAATTATAAAATAATACAAGAGACAAAACATGACTAAAATAGCCAAGATTCATACAAAATTCCCCTTTTCTTCTTCTTTTTTTCTTCTTCTTTTTTTCTCTCTTTTCCGTCAAATCTGAGGAGGCTAGTTCCTTTAAAGGTTTTGTTTGGAATTCATCAGTCTTTCCCTTCCTTGTTTATGGATTGCTTGGGAGAAAACATGGCCGCCACTCGTCGGGTTTCTCATGCAGAATATTAATTGTGACATTTAGGTTTCGCTAAGTGCTCGGGTGACTGGCAGGCCGAAACACCCCATAATATAGTGTTGGTTTAAACAATAACATAGTGTTGTGTTTTGCTTGGGAGTGCTCGGGTAACTGTCAGCCCAAAACACCCGGTAATACAGTGTTATGCTTCTCTTCGGAGTGCTCGGGGGAGTGCCAGCCGGAAAACACTCCATAATATAGTGTTATGCTTCGCTTGGGAGTGCTCGGGTAACTGCCAGCCGGGAAACACTCCATAATATAGTGTTATGTTTTGCTTGGGAGTGCTCGGGGGACTGCCAGCCGAGAAACACTCCATAATATAGTGTTATGCTTTTCTTGGGAGTGCTCGGGTGAATGCCAGCCGGGAAACACTCCATAATGTAGTGGAACCAAACCAGTTAATTCGGAAAAAGTGTAAGTCTGATGTGTGTGTGTGTGTGTGTGTGCGTGGGCGTGCGTGCGTGCGTGCGTGCGTGTGTGTGTGTGTGTGTGTGTGTGTGTGTGTGTGTGTGTGTGTGTTTAAACATGGTATCGATAGATTAGACAAAAATTAATGATCGAAGATACCAGCATGGCCTGGCATGATATTGTGTGTGTATGTGTGTGTGTGTGTGTGTGTGTGTGTGCGTGCGTGCGTGCGTGCGTGCGTGCGTGCGTGCGTGCGTGCGTGCGTGCGTGCGTGTGTGTGTGTGTGTGTGTGTGTGTGCGTGCGTGTGTGCGTGTGGGGGGGGGGGGGAACAAGGGCAATACAGGAGTTACTAGCCTAACTCCTCAACAACAAAAATTGTTATATATTAGTGTATGTATGTTTTGTTTTATAATTGCGTATGGACTGATTTGATGGATTTGACTCGAGAAAGGGTTTACATATGAGAAGATTTTATTATTTTCTATCTCTCTTCTACAGCAGACGAAGACCGTGTGTCGAAAGCTCTTGTGTTTTTAATTGTTCTTTATGTGTCGTCGTATAGGTCAGTACATCTCTCTAGAGCTGTTCTATCATAGGAGAAGAGTTTTTTGCTTATGACACAATTTCGTAGTCCTGGCGTGAGCTTTGTGAGGTTGACAGAACGATAAACTCCAGTTAGTAATTAGCTACCTAATTAATTTCTAGCGTAAATTTAAAAACAAACAAACACGGTAACACCACATTCTGTTCAGAATTTTCTGTTTTCTTGAAGCCTTTCTCAATGAACTGTAACTGAAGAAACTAACGAACTCATATTATTCTACTGTTGCTGTAGTTAGACAATGTTTCTCTCAGTTAGCCTGCGTTTCTGAGTTGAACTCTGTCTCTACCTACGTTGTGTTGTGGAGTCCTGTTACGTGTACGTAAAGCGAGGCGGATGTCCGTTATCCTACAATGTCGTGGTTTTGATTTCGTTTTGTCGCGTTTTGTTGCTGCAGCGTGGGTGCTGTCAGACGGAGAATGGATTACGCAGAATCTGTTGTGTCTACCTCGTACCGGGCACATGATATAAAAATTTAAAAAATGGTTTTTTTAAAAACAATGTCACGAAAACCACGCAGGAACTCGTGTGCAGTTTGAGACTTTGATGAATGATCATTGATGATCATGTAAATATGTGCTTAGACGAAAGACGGGTTCAGACAGTTTGCCTCACTTCTACCAGAGGGTTTTCGCATGCTTTCTTTGCTACCGGAGCAGGGTGATACCGCCATGCAAGAGGGTTTGTTGCGAGATTTAGATTCCTGTCATGTTTGTTTGCTGGCTGGCTTGGGCTCCATGCTGCTTAATGGGTAGGCTGTCTTCGTTCCTGTCCCGGGCATCAGGTACTCACGCGGGCGTGTGAGATACACACAACACACACACACACACACACACACACACACACACACAAAAAGCACAACAATAAATACAAACGAACAGAGAGAGAGAGAGAGAGAGAGAAGAAAAAGAAGAGAGAGAAGAGAGAGAGAGAAGCGAGATAGAACAGATCACTGAGAAGAGAGAGGAGAGAAAAGAGAGAGAGAGAAGAGAGACGAGAGGAGAGAGAGAGAGAGACGAGGAGAGGGGAAGAGAACAAAAAACAGAGACAGAGAGGAAGAAAGAAAAAAGCAGAGAGAGAGAGAAGAGAGAAAAAAAAGAGAGAGAGAGAGAGAGAGAGAGAGAGAGAGAGAGAGAGAGAGAGAGAGAGAGAGAGAAAG
>JABMCL010000740.1:742500-760000 GCA_018857735.1 Alviniconcha marisindica
ACTAGGCCTACAGCCTACACATGCACTAGGCCTACAGCCTACATATGCACTAGGCCTACAGCCTATACATGCTCTAGGCCCACAGTCTACATATGCACTAGGCCTACAGCTTACATATGCACTAGGCCTAGGCCTACACTCTACAGCCTACACATGCACTAGGCGTACACCCTACACATGCACTAGGCCTACACCCTACACATGCACTAGGCCTACAGCCTACACATGCACTAGGCCTACAGCCTACACATGCACTAGGCCTACAGCTTACATATGCACTAGGCCTAGGCCTACCACCCTACAGCCGACACATGCACTAGGCGTACACCCAACACATGCACTAGGCCTACAGCCTACACATGCACTAGGCGTACACCCTACACATGCACTAGGCCTACAGCCTACACATGCACTAGGCCTACAGCCTACACATGCAGCGCTTAGGACCAAGGGGCCACGTTGTCGGGATGTAGATCAACACCAGTTTCCTCTCCTCGCGCGCTGCCTTGGCAGACTTCCAGACTGTGGAACAATGAGGCCAGTGTTCTTCCTCAAGCTCGCCGTGTCAAGTTGACGTGACTGTGGTGTACTATAGCAGTGAGAATAGCCATGGCTTGGCGAACGAAAGTCGTATCACTTAGGGACAGTTTCCGCACGGCTTCAGTTCTCCTGCAGTTTGCTTGGCTGTAGGCCAGCCGTGAGGCCCGCAGTGTCAGCAGTGTCGAGAGACAGAGGGTCTGTGGCATGACGTGAGACAAGGGCTATGGTACGGTAGGCTGTGCTGTCGAGTAGCCTACAGTGTCGTTTGATTGGCCACTTACCGCACAGTCTATGTTTAGAGTCTCTCTCTCTCTCTCTCTCTCTCTCTCTCTCTCTCTCTCTCTCTCTCTCTCTCTCTCTCTCTCTCTCTCTCTCTCTCTCTCAACACGTATTGAGTGTTGCTGTGTTTGTCATCAGGAAAAGATTTGTAAAAAAAAAAAAAAAAGCCCACTTGTGCTTAAATCTTATCCTTGTGTAATAAAGTATTCTCTCTTCTCTCTCTCTCTCTCTTCTCTCTCTTCTCTCTCTCTCTCTCTCTCTCTCTCTCTCTCTCTCTCCCCTCTCTCTCTCTCTCTCTCTCTCTCTTCTCTCCTCTCTCAACACGTATTGAGTGTTGCTGTGTTTGTCATCAGGAAAAGATTTGTAAAAAAAAAAAAAAAAGCCCACTTGTGCTTAAATCATTATCCTTGTGTAATAAAGTTCCTCTCTCTCTCCTTCTCTCTCTCTCTCTTCTCTCTCTCTCTCTCTCTCTCTCTCTCTCTCTATCTCCTCTCTCATCTCCTCTACAACACACACACACACACACACACACACACACACACACACACACACACACACACACACACACACACACACACACACACACACACACACACCACACACAACAACACACACACACACACACACACACACACAAAACACACACACACACACACACACACACACACACACACACACACACACACACACACACACACACACACACACACACACACACACACAACACACACACACACACACAACAACACACACACACACACACACACACACACACACACAACACACAACACACACACACACACACACACACACACACACACACACACACACACACACACACACACACACACACACACACACACACATACGCGCGCGCGTAAGTCGATAGCCTCCTCTCGGGACACTAAAACGTCTCCACTCCTATCTAGTGACAGACGACAAACCAAACTAAACCTGGCGGCAGTTAAATCCCACCATCCGTTGCGAATAGCTGCACTTTCAGAATGTAAGGGCCCTGATGTCCTCTGGGGCTATCCCTATGCCATTCCCTTACGTCATCGCCAGCTGGTATAGCAGTCAGCACTGTGTGCATCTGGTTACGGGGTCAACGTCTGTCACCGTTGCGTATGTACCAGACTGTGAAACAGCCAACGCAGGCATTGATAAAAATAATAAATATAAAGTGAAAACATGTGTCGGACAAAGACGTTCTGTTAAGGCTGAAGTTTTGAAGCGAAAGTGCTTCATAGATTTTTTAAAAAAAAGTTTAGGTTTATTGTGATAGGTGGTGACGGGTGTGTGTGTGTGGGGGTGGGTGGGGGTGGGGGGGGTTGTGTGCGTGTGGTGCGTGGCGTGCGCGCTGCGACGCGCGTGGTGCCTGCGCGCGTGGCTGTCTGTGTGTGCGTGTGGTGTGTGGGTGTGGTGTGTGTGTGTGTGTGTGTGTGTGTGTGTTGTGTGTGTGTGTGTGTGTGTGTGTGTGAGTGTGTGTGTGTGTGTGTGTGTGTGTGTGTGGTGTGTGTATGTGTGTGTGTGTGTGTGTGTGTGTGTGTGTGTGTGTGTGTGTGTGTGTGTGTGTGATGTACCGATTTTTCTCTGAAGGGAAGCTGATGTATATACATGAACAGTCACAAGGCCTGTTAGCAAACATTCATTGGGATGTTGACTTTCACCGGAAAGCGTATAATATCCGGAAAACGTCCATTGACTTCCGTTCCGTTCATTGAAGTAGGCCCCATCAAAGATCGCTTATTGACAGAAGTTTGTTTGTATGTTTGATTTTGCGACAGCAAATAAGTGTATACCCTCTTTCTTGATATCTGTTATTGTTTTGGTGTAACCTGCTGACGTATGTTATTATCTTGATAATTGTAAGATCAGTTTAATATCACTTATGTAAAAAGACTTTGAATAAGATCCAAACGCATAAAATATTCAAAAGAACGTTATTTGTTAGGACGAGACAAAACCAGCAAATTTTCAGGGTAATTCCCTTTGTCAGGCTACAAAACGACACTTAAGCAACAGCTAAACGGTCAAAAACAATGAAAATGGAAAAAAAGACTTCTTGAATAAAAAGGAAAAAGAGGTTATTGACGGACACATATGTAAGCCTAATGTTGTGTGTGTATGTCAGTAAAATCAAGCCCTCATTCGTCGCGTCCGACATCAGTCAGATCATCATGTGTGTATTAACTAATTAAGACCAACAATGTGTGATAGAACAACAGCGTGTAGACCAAAAATAATATACAACGATGTGGTAAAGACTGATGATATAATCTCTAAAGCTCTGAATAAACAAAATCACTCTTTGTGAATGAGAAACGATTTTGAATCAAGTCTGTAAGTGTGAAAATCGCTCATGAATCTGAACTCTGGAAGTCTGAAAATCTCTGAGTCTTAACTCTGTAAATCGGAAAGTGCTCGTGTCTCAGATCTCTTGGTCTGAACGTCTGTGAGTTCCAGTATAAGTCCGGAAGTGTGTGACTCAACTCTATCAGTCTTAAACTAGTGTATGAGTCTCGCCTCTGTCGGTCTGAAAGTGTGTAAATTTCGACTCTGTCTGAAAGTGTCAGTCTCAACTCTGTCAGTCGGACAGACTTTTGAGTCTTCCAGCTTTGCAAGTCTGCAAATCAATGAGCCAGGAATCTGTAAGTCTAAAGGTCTGTGAGTCTCACCTCTATAAATCTGAAAATTGTGAGTCTCAGATCTGTAATTCTCAAAGTCTGAGTCTCAGTTCTGTCAGACTGAAAGAATGTGTTTCAACTGTAAATCGAAAAAGTCTTGAGAGGTGCATTTTTGCCTGAATGTATCAGTCTGGTAACCCTGAAGCAAATGTCTGTCTGAAACTGCCAGTCTGGTTACCCTGATACAATTGTTTGTTTGAAAGTACCAGTCTGGTGACCCATTGTCTGTCTCAAAGTACCAGTCTGATAACCATCAAACAATTGTCTGTCTGAAAGTACCAGTCTGATAACCATCAAACAGTTGTCTGTCTCAAAGTACCAGTCTGGTGACCCATTGTCAGTCTCAAAGTACCAGTCTGATAACCATCAAACAGTTGTCTGTCTGAAAGTACCAGTCTGGTGACTCATTGTCTGTCTGAAAGTACCAGTCTGGTAACCATCAAACAATTGTCTAAAAGCACCAGGCTGGTGACCCATTGTCTGTCTGAAAGTACCAGTCTGGTAACCATCAAACAGTTGTCTGTCTGAAAGTACCAGTCTGGTGACCCATTGTCTGTCTGAAAGTACCAGTCTGGTAACCATCAAACAATTGTCTAAAAGCACCAGGCTGGTGACCCATTGTCTGTCTGAAAGTACCAGTCTGCACGTCTGTGCCGACGGATTCTCGCTCATGTGTGTGTCCAGCTGACTTGCTGAGTAACGAGAAAGGACACGTGAAAACAAAGTGTGCGATTGAATGACCCGGGCTGACGATGACCAGTCCACGTTACACTGACCGCAGCGGCCTGGGTTTCTCTCCACTGAGACCAGCCAGACGTCTGGCACTGGTCAGACAATGGTCGGTAGTCACATCTGTGTAGGTTGGTTGAATCAGTTTAAAGTCTGGAGTCACATTACACTTTCCATTGAACACTTGCGGGAAAGTGGGTTGCCTCAACTGCCCTGGATAAGCCTTCTACAAGTGGCGAGTGCTTTGCCACACCACAATGATTCTACACCAGCACGGACAGCGACATCAGCCATTTTGTCTAACGCTGGAGGCCAAAGGTTCCAGCGGGAGTGTCCACGGCGCAATGCAGTACAATTTCATGCAGTACGATACAGTACAGTGACAAGTACATTGCACAAGTATGTGCATTGCTTCCAAGCACAGGACACGAAAACAAGATAGCTCAACCAAAAAAGGATCTAGGTGTCAGTTCGACAGCTCAGTTTCGCCGGTTTAATTATTGTTTAAGTGTCGTTTTGTGGCTTGACACAGGGGATTGATTACCCCAACAATTTGCATGTCATGCTGTAATGTAGTAATGTAGGTTTTTACGTTGAGCTTGATCCCTACCCCCCATAGCGACTGTTCACAAGTTTTCAGTTTGACCGCCATGTTGCTCTGTGCTGTCTGGCGGAAAGTAAGATGATTCGGGTCTGGTTCCAGCGACCAGAGGAGTGTAATTTGCCTCATTTGATGGCAGATCTGAGATAATGATAATAATTAATAATTAAAGTACTTTTAAAGCGCAAAATCTTGTCCCTAGAGACTATTCTAAGTGCAAACACACACACACACACACACACACACACACACACACACACACACACACACACACACACACACTACACACACACGCACACCACACACACACCACACACACACACACACACACACACACACACACACACACACACACACACACACACACACACACACACACACACACACACACACAATAACACACACACACACACACACACACACACCACACACACACACACACACACACACACACACACACACACACACACACACACACACACACACACACACACACACACACACACACACACGTGCGCAGAGGCACCGGCCCACACAAGCATTGTGACCATTACAAAACTAAATATACACAGCTTCAAACGGGCAGCAAACGCCCGGGAGACTTGGAATTCTTAAAGACGCACGGAACAGAAAACATGGCAGGTCTACAATTTTGAGAAAAGAAATGTTTTTAGATTAGATTTGAATGATACCAGAGAGGGTTTCTGTCGGAGAGGAAGGGGAAGGTCACTCCATGTTGATGGACCGAAAACAGAAAAGGCGCGGGAACCAACACTTGGAGAGTCTGGTGCGCGGAATCTGGAGGCTGAGAGTATCAGAAGCGGAGCGGCAGATCTCTCGTCACCAGTGAGCGTGTGCCAGCTATTACTTATTCTGAAGGTTGGGTTCGGAATCTGCCAGTCTTTCTCTCTTTGCTATGCTTCAGTCTGTTGTCCCGACAACGCCACCACTCTTCGGGCTTTTCGCGCGGAATGTTTCTTGTGACGTTCTGTCTGACTAAAGTTGTCGGGTGATTGGCAACCAGGAATTAACCCTCTATGTGTCCTGGTGCTATCCACTCACACACGCATTCACGCCATCAGGTTCCACACCAGTTGGAGAACATTAGAAAAGAGTAAATGAGTATTATACAGGGTACAGACTATATCACACAAACCACAACTTTTCAAAGGTCAACATATCATATTCGGGATTCGAACCTGTAACAGCACAGATCCGTTGGCTAACATGGCCATCCAGCACCCTACTACTGTACTGGGCCACCAAACCAATTCTCTGTGTCCACCAAGCCAGCTCTCTGTGTCCATCAGACACACTTACCACTAGCCTACCAAGTCGGTTCTTTGTGTCCACCAAACGCCCTTACCACTGGTCCACCAGACCGGTTGGCTGTTCCGACAAGGGCCGAGAGCACCGTATGTGTGGTGTAGGTATTACAGCCTTTGTGGAAGAAGTATCAATGAGGACGGAGCGAAGCGGCTTGGCCAGCTCCGTGGTGTAACGTGTGTGTGATCAAGACCCAAACATTGACACAATCACCTATCGTCTCGCCTGGCTCTGGACATTACACACTCCGGCAAACCTCAGCCGGAGAACCCGGCCGCTACCTCTTCTTTACCTCGGCCTTGCTTCTGGTGTTGAGCCGGTTTGGCCTAGCGGTATGTCGTTAGGCTGGTAAGCGGAAGGACCTCGGTTCGATACCGCTTCGGCTCTCCTTTCTCTTCAAAAAGGTTGTGGTTTGTGGACAGTCTTGTGACTTTGTCCATCACTTCCTCTGAAACATTAAATTGCTCTCATCGCTGCCCATCTTAATGCAGGAATCATTCTGGTGGTGGCAGTGTAGCGATAGGCATATAATCTCCCTCTTCCCCCCACCTCCATACCCTCTTCCCCCCCTCCCTTCTCCCCGTCCCTAATAAGCCTTGCGGTTTCTGTGGACGTTAAGCACCATGTTTACTTACCTTTGCTTCTGGTGACAAAGGACAGTGACCTACCAGCGATGAATTGACGGCTTAACTCTTGGCGGAGTCGGCACGCATAATGTTCATCTCTCGTTTCATTCTGACCGAAGTTAACAGTCTGTAATTGCTTGCAAAATGTATGCAGATGGATACGTTTGGTGTAAATTACAGTGGTATACATTCACTCCATTTTAGGCACACTCGGCGACACATTACTATTAGGGTGCATTGCCATAAAAATTATACTCCAAGTAATAACGCGTGTCAGTTTTAACCTTGCCTGCACGTTAGAGTGCAATCTGGTAATGTGAATCTTTTATGCATGTAGATATTGTTTCTTTGTTTGTTTGTAATTCATGTGTGGCATCCAAGCTTTTCTTTCAATGGAATAAAGAAGTACTTGACCTGAAATGACGACTTAATATGTGCGTACAGCACCAGTTTTTATTTAAGATCGGACATAGTTCTTTGATCCGAAAATTAGTTCAACATATAAACACTAATATAAGCAATTTTAACTCTTTGTGTGTTTGTAAATTAACCGTCTGATCGTGATCATTTCAATGAAGGATCAGAGGAAAGACCTACTGAGCAGGAACTGCGACACGAGAATACAAGCATACAAGGATGTTTGTTTGCCACTGACATTAACATGTGCACAACAATTTGTCACACACGCCAGTTGCAAAGGATGGAGGGGAGGGATGGGGGGGGGGGGGGGGGGGGGTTCTGACTGACTGAATGAAAATTCCGTCCCAAATGAAGCCTCGTGTCCTCAACGTAATTCATGAATGGGGTGGGGATGGTATGCGCTGGTGTGTGTTTAGGGCGGGGGGGGGGGGGGGGGGGGGGGGGGGGGGGGGGGGGGAGCGGGGAGGTTGTATTGTGGCTGTGTTTGAAGCCATGAAATCTGTTTATCACCGTGCAAGCTACAGCAAGAACAAGTTCGTGTTCGTGGTAATTGCTTGGTCTCAGCTGTTTACTTCTGGCTGGCTGCCACACGTAGGCAGGTGTTTAACGTATGGCCGATATTTCAGAAACTCTGACGCAAAAGAGGGAAAAACTCCGTCATCGTCCACAACAGAGCGTTTATAAATCCAGATTGCGGGTATGATTGAGGTAGGAAGTTTGCGTGCGCGCGTGAGAGAGAACATTTGTATCTGTATGTGAGCGTGTGTGTGAGTGTGCTTGTGCGCGTGCGCTTAAGTCAGTGTGTGTGTGTGTGTGTGTGTGTGTGTGTGTGTGTGTGTGTGTGTGTGTGTGTGTGTGTGTGTGTGTGTGTGTGTGTGTGTGTGTGTGTGTGTGGTGTGTGGTGTGTGTGTGTGTGTGTGGTGTCGTTTTCGGTGCTGTGCGTGTGTGTGCGTGTGTGTGTGTGTTTTTGTGTGTGTGTGTTTTGTGTGTTGTGTGTGTGTGTGTGTGTGTGTGTGTGTGTGTGTGACAGAGAGAGACACAGAGAGAGAGGGAAAGTGCGTACGCGCGTGCGACCATGGTGGTGTGCCCAAGTTTGTGAGTCTGTGCGTGTGTATGTGTGCGTACGTGCGTGCGTGTGTGTGAACTTTATGAACTTGACTGAAAAGAAAGGAGAACCGAAGCGGACTTGAACCGAGGTCCGTCTGCATACCAGCCTAACGCCTTACCGCTAGGCCACATGCACACCCGCTCACACTGAACGTATCTTAAAGAGCGAATATTTAAAGGCCCTGAGTTGTCCGCAATGAGGAAGACCTTCATTTAATTTCTGCGTCCTTCTGCCCCGCTTTAGGTCACCGGTGGCCCCGCGGTCTGTTACCGTGGTGTAAAAACAGCTCCAGCATGAAAACGCCCGATGAGCCGGTTTGGCCTAGCGGTAAGGCGTTAGGCTGGTAAGCGGAAGGACCTCGGTTCGATACCGCTTGGCCCTCCCTTCTTTTCAGAAAGGCTGTGGTTTGTGGACACTGTCTTGTGACTTTGTCCATCACTTCCTACTAAACATTAAAATGGCTCTCATCGCTGCCCATCTTAATGCAGGAATCATTCTAGTGGTGACAGTGTAGCAATAAGTATATATAATCTCCCTCTTCCCCAACCTCCATACCCCCCCCCCCCCCCTTCTCCCCGTCCCTAATAAGCCTCATGGTTTCTGTGGACGTTAAGCACCATGTTTACTTACTTACTAAAACGCCCTGTGGTCGAAGGAAAAAGGAATGAATAATTATAGCTTCCTACAATTATACCGTGTTTAGAAGACAACATGTAACAAACAATAATAATAATGCTGCTCGATCGGACCAATTAACTGAAGTCCCTTTATCAGTAAGATTCAGGGCAAATGATGAGTGGACCATTTTTCGTGAGGTTTAGCGTATGGCCGATATTTCAGAAACTCTGTCGCAAAAGAGGCAGAGCTCAGTTTAAAATGTGCTTCAATGCTGATCGAACCATTTTTCTCGGTGTCCTTGTCCTCTTGAATTCAAGGGAAATGTTGATCGAACCATATTTCTTAAAATCTCCTTGCCGGTTAAGTTCAGGGAAAATGCTGATCGGACCATTGTTTTGAAGTCTCTTTGTTGGTTGAGCTCAGGAAAATGCTGACTGGACCATTTGTCTTGAAGTGCCTTTGGCCGATGAGTCGCGGGGAAATGGTGATCAGACCATTTGTCTTGAAGTGCCTTTGGCCGATGAGTCGCGGGGAAATGGTGATCAGACCATTTGTCTTGAAGTGCCTTTGGCCGATGAGTCGCGGGGAAATGGTGATCAGGCCATTTGTCTTGAAGTGCCTTTGGCCGATGAGTCGCGGGGAAATGGTGATCAGACCATTTGTCTTCAAGTCTGTTGGTTGAGGTCAGAGGAAATGCAAATGGGACCGTTTTTCTTGAGGTTTCTTTTCTTTGTTGGTTAAGTTCATAGAAATGCAAATGGGACCGGTTTTTTTAAGGTTTCTTTTCTTTGTTGATTAAGTTGATAGAAATGCTAATCGGACCATTGTGAGCTGGTTTGACCCAGCTGTAAGGCGTTAGGCTGGTAAGCAGAGAGACCGCGGTTCGAATCCGCTTCGGTTGTCCTTTCTCTTTAAAAGTTGTGGTCTGTAGACACAGTCTTGTGACTTTGTCCCTCACAATTGATGAAACCTTAAAACGGCTTCCATCGCTGCCCATCTTAATGCAGGAGTCATTCTGGAGATAGCAGTGTAGCGATATGTATATAATCTCCCCCTTCCCCCACCTCCACCCCCCCCCCCCCCCCCCTTCTTCCTTCCCCCTAATAAGCCTTATGGTTTCTGTGGACGTCAAGCACCATGTTTACTTACTTACCGTTTTGCACCATGTTTACTTACTTACTTACTATCGGACCTTTTCTCTTTTTTTTTCTTCTTTTTTTCTTTTTCTTTTTCTTGAAGTCTCCTTGTTGGCTGAGCTGCTGGAAAATGCTGAGCGGTCATTTTTTCTTGGAGTCTCTTTCCCGGTGGAGTTCTCGAAGAGTGTCGGCCCTGCGAACTGACCACGAAACTGGCCACAGTGACACGCGAAAGTCGTCGAGTACGCCCAAAGTACAACGAGTCCAGACATTATACCCACCCAGCCAATGAAGGACTCCCCTCAGCACGTCCGCGATTAGGCTAGCTTGCCAACACGCTCTCGATCAATCGACCAATCGATCAATTAATCAATCAGAACAAGACCTACAACCTCCACCTCCTTACCCTGTCACTCTTATACGGCTGTTACGTGGCTGCCGAGTGGGTGGCGGCGGCTGTTAATGGTGTTTTCAAAACAACTGGCCAGTCCTAAGTGGGCGAGTCGTGGACCTTTTGCTGCAAGACTGGGTTGGGGGGTGTAACTGTTCAATAACATGGGTGCAGTGTGTGTGTGTGTGTGTGTGTGTGTGTGTGTGTGTGTGTGTGTGTGTCTGTATGTGTGTGTGTGTATGTGTGTGTGTGTGTGTGTGTGTGTGAGATAGAGAGAGGGAGAGAGTGTGTGTGCAAGTGGTGTGTGTGTGGCTGTGTGTGTGTGGTGGTGTGTGTGTGTGTGTCTGTGTGTGTCTGTGTCTGTGTCTGTGTCCGTGTCTGTATTGGTGTACGTGCGTATATGCTCTCTCTCTCTCTCTCTCTCTCACTCTCTCTCTCTCCTCTCTCTCTCTCTCTCTCTCTCTCTCTCTCTCTCTCTCTGCCCCCAGTATAAACCTATCCAGCTCTGGGTGTCTGATGTTGCGAAATCTTTCGCAGACTACTTATTTTCGGAGGATAGGAAAAAGGCAAAACCACCGCCTCTCTCTCGGAAGGGATGGTCTTGTCCCTAATATGTCAATTGACATCTGAGGACATTAAGCAACACTACCTACCTAGGCTGCATCGCCAGATCTCAGGAGCTGTGTGAGAGTCGATGTGGACGTCCTGGGCTCCCGTCCCTAATAAGCCTATGGTTTCTGTGGACGTAAAGCAACACTTCAACCAACGGCTGCATCGCCAGATTCGGCAAGCAGTTAGCATGCACATTTGAGCATGCAAATTTTATAACTGGTTTTAGTAGGAGGACATGGCCATTTTTACAACGCAGACTTGATGACAAGCAAGTTTGGTGTGATATGTCCTGCTTTAATGTCGGCTGGATCCGTTATGTATTTATTGATCATTTGCCAATATTTGCAGTTGTTGTTGTAATATAACTTGTCGTCTTATGATTGGCGCTAATGTGTGAGTTGGTGAGTGTACTTGGCATTCCTGGTGCAATAACACTAACACTTACTTGCCAATGAAATTCTATTGTGTTGGATTGCTATCCGGCTAGCGTCCGGAGCTGCTGACTACCGGATGTCGTCATTCATTGTTACACGGCCATTTTGTTGTTTGTTTATTTGCCTAGTTATAGCCGAATGTGTAGCAATCTCGGTGGGTATATGCCCGCACGTGTTATTGACAAAATCGTTACGTTTCGTATTGATACTGTAATACAATATCAATACACATTGACTGTGACTGAGTTGTGCACATTTTAGTGAAAATGTGGGTGAGTTTTTTCGTGTTTTTTTTCTTCTTCTTTTTAACCCACAACGTACACCGAAAGTGAACATCCGCCTGTACATTCATTTCTCATGTCGTTTTAATAATAATAATAATGTACATTTAGCATGCGCTCATCAACGCCCTGAGCGCTCACATGATACATATTAACCTAAATATGATATTCTATACACATGTACAGCACAGTCCTACCAAAACAATTGTCGCCTTTTGGAATGGTATGGAGAGAAGAACAACAACAAATGCGTTGTCACACTTCAGATCACCTCTTTTACCGGGCACTTTTACATGAACTGACAATGTACTTCATCCATAAAGCACTGGAGTGTCAGATGGCAGTCTCCGAAGACTTATTGCTTTCTTTGACATTTGCGAACTGCACGTTTGTGGGTTGGGTTATTCATTGTGTTGACTGTACAATAGGTACATTGTTGGTGAAACATGCATTGAATTATGCAGAATCTTTGTCTGGAGAAGGTCAGTGTACTTACTTTCGATTTTGCTTTTCTGTCTTTCTTATTTCATCCAGTGTTGTGTGCTTTTTTTCTCCATCTCCTGTCTTTGCATTATGCATACACTTTTCTCTCTTCTCCCCTCACGCAGTGGGTTACTTTGATCTGAGAGACGGGGCACACGGTCTGTGTGTAGCATTCTGTACCGAGAGACGGGACACACGTCTGTGTGTAGCATTCTGTACCGAGAGACGGGGCACACGGTCTGTGTGTAGTATTCTGCACTGAGAGACGGGGCACACGGTCTGTGTGTGATTCTGTACCGAGAGACGGGGCACACGGTCTGTGTGTAGTATTCTGCACTGAGAGACGGGGCACACGGTCTGTGTGTAGTATTCTGTACCGAGAGACGGGGCACACGGTCTGTGTGTAGCATTCTGTACCGAGAGACGGGGCACACGGTCTGTGTGTAGCATTCTGTACCGAGAGACGGGGCACACGGTCTGTGTGTAGCATTCTGCATTGAGAGACGGGGCACACGGTCTGTGTGTAGTATTCTGTACCGAGAGACGGGGCACACGGTCTGTGTGTAGTATTCTGCACTGAGAGACGGGGCACACGGTCTGTGTGTAGTATTCTCTACTGAGAGATGGGGCACACGGTCTGTGTGTAGCATTCTGCACTGAGAGACGGGGCACACGGTCTGTGTGTATCTGAGAGAGACGGGGCACACGGTCTGTGTGTAGCATTCTGCACCGAGAGACGGGGCACACGGTCTGTGTGTATCTGAGAGACGGGGCACACGGTCTGTGTGTAGTATTCTGCACTGAGAGACGGGGCACACGGTCTGTGTGTAGTATTCTGTACCGAGAGACGGGGCACACGGTCTGTGTGTAGTATTCTGTACCGAGAGACGGGGCACACGGTCTGTGTGTAGCGTTCTGCACTGAGAGATGGGGCACACGGTCTGTGCGTAGTATTCTGTACTGAGAGATGGGGCACACGGTCTGTGTGTAGTATTCTGCACTGAGAGACGGGGCACACGGTCTGTGTGTAGCATTCTGCTCCGAGAGACGGGGCACACGGTCTGTGTGTATCTGAGAGACGGGGCACACGGTCTGTGTGTAGTATTCTGCACTGAGAGACGGGGCACACGGTCTGTGTGTAGTATTCTGTACCGAGAGACGGGGCACACGGTCTGTGTGTAGTATTCTGTACCGAGAGACGGGGCACACGGTCTGTGTGTAGCATTCTGCACTGAGAGACGGGGCACACGGTCTGTGCGTAGTATTCTGTACTGAGAGATGGGGCACACGGTCTGTGCGTAGTATTCTGTACTGAGAGATGCGGCACACGGTCTGTGTGTAGTATTCTGTACCGAGAGACGGGGCACACGGTCTATGTGTAGTATTCTGTACCGAGAGACGGGGCACACGGTCTGTGTGTAGCATTCTGCACCGAGAGACGGGGCACACGGTCTGTGTGTATCTGAGAGACGGGGCACACGGTCTGTGTGTAGTATTCTGCACTGAGAGACGGGGCACACGGTCTGTGTGTAGTATTCTGTACCGAGAGACGGGGCACACGGTCTGTGTGTAGTATTCTGTACCGAGAGACGGGGCACACGGTCTGTGTGTAGCGTTCTGCACTGAGAGATGGGGCACACGGTCTGTGCGTAGTATTCTGTACTGAGAGATGGGGCACACGGTCTGTGTGTAGTATTCTGCACTGAGAGACGGGGCACACGGTCTGTGTGTAGCATTCTGCACCGAGAGACGGGGCACACGGTCTGTGTGTATCTGAGAGACGGGGCACACGGTCTGTGTGTAGTATTCTGCACTGAGAGACGGCGCACACGGTCTGTGTGTAGTATTCTGTACCGAGAGACGGGGCACACGGTCTGTGTGTAGTATTCTGTACCGAGAGACGGGGCACACGGTCTGTGTGTAGCATTCTGCTCTGAGAGACGGGGCACACGGTCTGTGTGTAGTATTCTCTACTGAGAGATGGGGCACACGGTCTGTGTGTAGCATTCTGCACTGAGAGACGGGGCACACGGTCTGTGTGTATCTGAGAGACGGGGCACACGGTCTGTGTGTAGCATTCTGCACCGAGAGACGGGGCACACGGTCTGTGTGTATCTGAGAGACGGGGCACACGGTCTGTGTGTAGTATTCTGCACTGAGAGACGGGGCACACGGTCTGTGTGTAGTATTCTGTACCGAGAGACGGGGCACACGGTCTGTGTGTAGCATTCTGTACCGAGAGACGGGGCACACGGTCTGTGTGTAGTATTCTGCACTGAGAGACGGGGCACACGGTCTGTGTGTAGTATTCTGTACTGAGAGATGGGGCACACGGTCTGTGTGTAGTATTCTGCACTGAGAGACGGGGCACACGGTCTGTGTGTAGCATTCTGCCCGAGAGACGGGGCACACGGTCTGTGTGTATCTGAGAGACGGGGCACACGGTCTGTGTGTAGTATTCTGCACTGAGAGACGGGGCACACGGTCTGTGTGTAGTATTCTGTACCGAGAGACGGGGCACACGGTCTGTGTGTAGTATTCTGTACCGAGAGACGGGGCACACGGTCTGTGTGTAGCATTCTGCCTGAGAGACGGGGCACACGGTCTGTGCGTAGTATTCTGTACTGAGAGATGGGGCACACGGTCTGTGCGTAGTATTCTGTACTGAGAGATGCGGCACACGGTCTGTGTGTAGTATTCTGACCGAGAGACGGGGCACACGGTCTTGTGTAGTATTCTGTACCGAGAGACGGGGCACACGGTCTTGTGTAGATTCTGACCGAGAGACGGGGCACACGGTCTGTGTGTAATTTTGGGGAGACGGGGCACACGGTCTTTTGTGTATTTCCCGAGAGACGGGGCACACGGTCTGTGTGTAGTATTCTGACCGAGAGACGGGGACACGGTCTGTGTGTAGTATTCTGTACCGAGAGACGGGGCACACGGTCTGTGTGTAGTATTCTGCACCGAGAGATGGGGCACACGGTCTGTGTGTATCTGAGAGACGGAGCACACGGTCTGTGTGTAGTATTCTGCACTGAGAGACGGGGCACACGGTCTGTGTGTAGTATTCTGCACTGAGAGACGGGGCACACGGTCTGTGTGTAGTATTCTGCACTGAGAGACCGGGCACACGTGGGAAGGGGTGAGGGTAAAACTAGGATATGTCCCACAATGACACGAACATCAGATAAAACAAACTGCATATGTCTGACTGTCCTCATCTGTCGCACTTCCTTGACTCTATCATCTGGCGGACATGTCGGCGTGTCGTCCGTCGCCCCGTACCCCCCGGGCGTTCCGGGACCCGGCCCACAGCGACCAAGTGCACAGGCAGACGTAAACACGTGCTGACGTAAGGTCATCTCTATGCGCCAGTTGATGTCATCTCTGGGTGACTAGAAACAAGGCAACTCCCTGGCCGTTCAGCATAGTGTTTTCGCCTTCCCTTTTAAAAAGTGTGTGTGGGGTTTGTGTTGTTTGTGTGTGTGTGTGTGTGTGGTGTGTTTGTGTGTTTGGGGTTGTTTTTGTTTTGTTTTGTTGGGTTGTTGTTTTGTTTTTTGTTGTTTTTTTTGGGGTGTAAAGGTTTTTTTCCGCGGTGGGGTTATTGTCAACACACACACACCACACACACACACACACCACACACACACACACACACCACACAAAAACCCACACACACACACACAACACACACACAGTGTATCCCCTTTTAGTTTAGCCCCCTATATAGCCCTTTATTGGGGGGTATATAACGCTTTTATAACGTTTTTTTTTTTTGCACGAGTGAATGCCCTTCGAATCTTTCACGCAAGAAGTCGCAAAAGGTCGCAGCTTCACTTTCCGGGCCGTTTCTGATAGGCGTTGGTTTTACGCTGTGTTTAAAATGGAATTTAACCTAAATTCCCCCAACATACAAATGCCACCACTGTTGCATTTTTAAAAATTACCCGGGAAAAGGTAATGGAGGGTAAAAAAGTGCCCTTGCGTCGTTTTTCGGGGTGACCAGAAGATCGCGTGTTGTGGAAAAAAAAACGGGTTTTGGGGATCCTATAGCACGAGCAACAGTTTTTGTTTGTTGCCAGACACATTCTAACTACGTGCCTTCAAAAATGTCCTTAAAATTGGCAGTGTAAACTTCGCAAATTCATTGTCACCGCCTTCCATTGTGAAGAAAGCACCGGAAGTAAAGCGATGCCGGGTGAAAATCAAAGGGGGTTAACAACCTGCCTAAAACCCCAGTTATAAGTAACAGGTGCTTACTTTCCCCAAAACCATAAGGCTTATTAGGGCGGGGAAAGGGGGGGGGGGGGGGGGGGGGGGGGGGGGGGGGATGGAGGTTGGGAGAGAGGGAGATTATATACATATCGCTACATTGTTACTCCCAGAATGATTCCTGCATTAAGATGGGCAGCGATGAGAGCCAGTATGACCTATGGCGCTTTTATATACCGCTGTATATAACGCTTTTAGATGGCGCTCTATATCACCCTTTGATATAGCGCTCTATATACGCTTTTATATAGCGCTCTATATCACACGTTTATATAGCGCTCTATATATATATACGCTTTTGTATAGCCCTCTATATACGCTTTATAGCCTATAACATTCTATATCACACTTTTATATAGTGCTCTATATACGCTTTTATATAGCGCTGTATATACGCCTTTATATAGCGTTCTGTTTATATACGCTTGTATATAGCGCTCTATATCACTCTTTGATATAGCACTCTGTATGACTCTTTTATATAGCGCTCTATATGACTCTTTTATATAGCGCTCTATATAGGTGTGATTCACTGCTATTAAGACAGGTCGAGCCCTTCAATGCAGCTGCGTACCTCTGCCCGACATACAATCTAAAGATGCACTGCGATGTTTTCTCAGACATGTGAATGAATGCACGTTCTGTGTGCGTCTCATTTTCCATTTTCCCCAGAGTTTGGCGAGTCTCATTCCAATTTTCCCCAAAGATTGGCCAGTCTCATTCCCATTTTCGCCAGAGGTTGGCCAGTCTCATTCCCATTTCCCCCAAAGATTGGCCAGTCTCATTCCCATTTCTCCAGAGGTTGGCCAGTCTCATTCCCATTTTCCCCAGAGGTTGGCCAGTCTCATTTTCCATTTTCCCCAGAGTTTGGCGTCTCATTTTCCATTTTCCCCACAGTTTGGCGAGTCTCATTTTCCATTTTCCCCAGAGGTTGGCCAGTCTCATTTCCCATTT
>JABMCL010000740.1:765000-772500 GCA_018857735.1 Alviniconcha marisindica
ATTAAGATGGGCAGCGATGAGAGCCATTTTAACGTTTCAGTAGGAAGTGATGGACAAAGTCACAAGACAGTGTCCACAAACCACAACCTTTTTGAAACGAAAGGAGAGCCGAAGCGGTATCGAACCGAGGTCCTTCCGCTTACCAGCCTAACGCCTTACCGCTAGGCCAAACCGGCTCACCGGCCAGGGAGAAACAAAATTACAGCTATGTCGTAATTCGTTGTGGAAATATGATAAGTGTGATGTATTCGATGTTCATTTGCAGTAACATCGTAATTAGCTATATTGATGGTTCTGTTTCTAAATGATCTAATTTTGTTTTCTTCTTAGTTAAAAGTGCGCGTTGCTACTGACATGAAAATTTAGTAGTATCCTCAAAATAAAGTCATCTGTTTACAAAATAAAGAAGTATAGAACCTGTTCGCTGTAACTGAGATTGTGACACAACATCCCCCATGTTTTGCAAGTCAGCGGAGTTGCAACAGTTGTACACTGCACTGTGTTTTGTGTACTGCATCGTATCAGTGTGTGTGTGTGTGTGTGTGTGTGTGTGTGTGTGTGTGTGTGTGTGTGTGTGTGTGTGTGTGTGTGTGTGTGTGTGTGTGTGTGTGTGTGTGTGTGTGTGTGTGTATGTGTGTGTGCGTGCGTGTGGTGTGTGTGCGTGCGTGTGTGGTGCGTTGTGTGTGCGTGCGTGCTGTGTGTGTGTGTGTGTGTGTGTGTGTGTGTGTGTGTGTGTGTGTGTGTGTGTGTGTGTGTGTGGTGTGTTTTCTTGCACTGTTCCCATTTGCACCTTTTCCATGTGGGATCTTTAACATGCGCAGTCCTGCAGCACACCCGACCTCTCCGGAGACAACTCAGCATTAAAAAGTCTAATAACAAGGGGCGGGTACGGGTGGGGGAGGGGAACAAAATAATTTCCTTAATCGGGATTTGAACCAACAACACCTCGACGCTGAATCCAGTGCCTCAACCATTCACCCCCTGCATTGGTAGTACTCGGAACTGGGCTAACAACAGGTTAAGGCTGTAATTGAATCTGAACGTCCCAGCAAAGAGCAGGGGGCAGAATGGAGGAAGAGCTCCATTATGATGGTAGCGAGAATAGCAGGAGGCTGGGGCGGGGGCGGGGCGGAGGGAAATATGAGGATGACGACGAACTTGTTCGGGATGCCTTTCTGTCCATACGTGCGACAGTTCTCTGACCTGTCTCTGTCGTCTCTGTCTGGGCTGTCTGTCTGCTGTCTGTCTGTCTGTCTGTCTGTCTGTCTGTCTCTTTTCTCTCTCTCTCTCTCTCTCTCTCTCTCTCTCTCTCTCTCTCCCCCTCTCCTCCCCTCTCTCTCTCCCCCCCCCCCCCCCCCCCCCCCCCACACACACACACACACACACACACACACACACCACGCATCACACACACAACTCCCCCACACACACACCCCACACACACACACACACACACACACACACACACACACACACACACACACACACACACACAACAACACACCGCACTTGTCCCTGTCTCTGTCGGGCTGTCTGTCTGTCTGTCTGTCTGTCTCTGTCTGTCTCTGTCTCCCTGTCTCTCTCTCCTCTGCCCTCTCTCTCTCTCTCTCTCTCTCTCTCTCTCTCTTAAACCCCCACACACACACACACACAACACACACACACACACACACACAACCCCAACCTCTCTCTGCTTTTCTGTCTGTCGTCTTCTCTCTGTCTCTGTCTGTCTGTCTGTCTGTCTGTCTGTCTGTCTGTTTTGTTTTTCTGTCTGTCTGCTGTTTTGTCTGTTCCCTCGTCTCTCGTCTCTCGTCTCTCGTCTCTCTCTCTCTCTCTCTCTCTCTCTCTCTCTCTCTCTCTCTCTCTCTCTCTCTCTCAATGTTTGCTAGAATCAGAACTGGAATGTCTGGATTGACATGTCATTATCCACAGATCCTTTGCTTGCGACAGGGATATAAATTGTCCAATCTGTAATACGTCAGAAACAGAAGTGCATTTATTTGTTAATTATTGATATGTCGAAACTATACAGCCTTGTTAGATGAACGTATTCTGCCAAAGTACCATAGACAGTCGTCTATCTTTACGTTTTCCTTATTATTAGCCAGCGTAAATGCACCCACACAGACAAATTGCCCTCCGTCTTTTCAAAGCTTTAAACATTGGAAAAAAAATCAACACACAGAGTTAATTAGCGCTCGAAATACGTAACACAAGTACCACAACAAAGACCTGAGTCGCCTACGGTAACTCTCACCTGGCATGCGTGTAAATACAAGGCACATAAACTCCACCAGAGGTACATCCTCCCGGTGAGTTACCGCAGGCGACTTTGTTGTTGTACTTGTGTTACGCATTTCGAGCGCTAATTAACTCCCTTGTGTGTTGATTCTGCACGAGCGCTCTGGGCCTCGTTCTGTTTCAGATTTATTAGAAACCAAAGTTCAAGTCGGTCACTGAATCGGTGAGAACTGAAACTGCGTGAATGTTCACTCCTGTTGTTATGGGCCGGATGCCTGACAACATAATAATCTTGCCTTGCCTTGTCTTCTACCCCTCCACCCCACCTCCACCCCTTCTGTCTGTCTGTCTGTTTGTCTGTCTGTGTCTCTCTCTGTCTCTGTCTTTCTGTCTGTCTGTCTGTCTGTCTATCTGTCTGTCTGTCTGTCTGTCTGTCTGTCTGTCTGTCTCTCTCTCTCTCTCTTCTCTCTTCTCTCTCTCTCTCTCTCTCTCTCTCTTTTCTCTCTCTCTCTCCTACTCTCTCCCCTCACCCCACACACACACAAAACCACACAAACACACACGCACGCACACGCACGCACGCACGCCACGCACGCACGCACCGCCCCCCCCCACCCACACCCACATACACATGTCGAATCAGTTAAGTTGTGCAGCGTGCTTTCTCGCATGAAACTTCCTGCTTGCTAGCTGTTCGCTGATTGGTCAGAAGCTTCTACAACCCGTGGCGCCCCGTGCTCAGTTTGCTATCTGTATTGCTACTGACCCTCACAGTTCAGGAGCTGTGTGAAGGTCGAGGTGGCCGTCCTGGGCTTTCCGTCCTAATGAGCCTTACGGTTTCTATGGACGTAAAGAAACAGTGAACCATGCTTAAGCCTGTTCTTAACTGGGCGAATGTTTGTTCGCCGAACATACTTCGGACACTTCGACGAACTATGATTCGTTTCTTAATTGAACTTTTAGTTCGCCAATATGGTTCGGACAGTCCAAACTTTACTACGTTCTCAACTGGCTTGTAATGAGATGCAAGCTTCGGCCCGAACTTGCGGCAAAACGCGCAGCAGACAGCATGATCGAAAATGTAGGCTAAAGTCCCAAGTCAAGTCAAGTCAATATACTTTTAAACATCCCTCAGGGGAATTCAACTAACTACTATCTCATTCTGGGTCTCCGAGACAAGGGTGCGCCCCCCACAATAAACAAATAAATAAATTCCCTCCCAAGCGAGTGAAGAACCTAGCGACACCGTCATCATTTTGATTTTGATTTTTTCTTCATCGACAGGAGAGATCTGCTCTCAGCCAATCAGAGGCAATGATCGTCGAATAGGGCGAATGTTCCCAGAACATGTTGAGCGAAACTTTTTGGACCCCGAATATAGCTTCGACGAATACTTCCAACTAGGTTCGCGAAGAAAAGTTCGCCCAATTAAGAACCAAATAGGTTCGCCGAATACTTCCAACTAGGTTCGCGAAGAAACATTCGCCCAATTAAGAACGGGCTTAAGGCACTGGTCACAGTTTGTCCTTAATACGTCAACCGACATCCGAGGACATGAAACTCTACATCATCATCATCTACTGACCCGCTCCACTCTTCTCAGTTCCCATCCCACTGTGGGACAGGCTGTTAGTGTCTGTGTAGTCACATGGTGTGGTCTGACCCTGAGAGTGTGGTTGCGGGTTCAAACCTTCGTTCCTGCAATAGTGTTGTCATCTCCCCCCCCCCTCCCCACCTCCCATCTAATACCTCCTTTGTATATCACAGAGCTTGACTGAGTGCCTAGTCCGTCGGGTTTGTCTCCCCTCCAAGGAAAAAAGAAAGGGAGAAAAAAAACGGAATTTGTATTCGAGTTAAACCGCCAGCACTGGAAGTTAAGAAAATCGATTCTGGCAAACATATGTTTAAAAAAAAACAACTTGGAAACAAGTAGACTTCGTAAAGCGACCATGGCGTGGTTGGCTTTCCTCGGGAAGGACAACCTAAATTTCCCGCGGAAAAACAAACAGCAACAAAAACAAATAAGACAATAGCATGAACACAAAACTTAACTCTGCGTGCAACTACAGTGTAACCATGGCTGATAATGAGCCGTATATAATTATATGCACGCGCATAATAATGTCAGATTGCTGTGCCGCTGTTCGCATTGTTGGACTGAAACCGCTGTTGCACATGCACTGGGCCATCAGAACATAAGTCATTGAACGAATTGTTTGTCATGGGTCCTGTTTGTGGGATGACACCGGCTGGTGTCTGGCCACGTAATCGGAATGTTCGTTGTGTGGCTGCTTCACTGCACTAAAAGTGCACACTGACTGTAAATTGCCTGAATGCAGGTTAGGAATCGACCAGATTTCAGCCAATCGCTGCCGGCTTCACGGTGCAAACGCCGCACGCACCGGATGGTGTGTGTGCGTGCGTGCGTGCGTGCGTCGTGTATATGTGAGTGTGTGAGTGTGTGTGTGTGTGTGTGTGTGTGTGTGTGTGTGTGTGTGTGTGTGTGTGTGTGTGTGTGTGTGTGTGTGTGTGTGTGTGTGTGTGTGTGTGTGTGTGTGTGTGAGTGTGTGTGTATATGTGAGTGTGTGTATGTCAACAGCAAATTGCTGGTAAGTTAGTTTTGTATAATGTTCCCCTCTGCGTACCAACAACAGTGTGTGTGTTTGGGTCTGTCGGAAGAGCTCAGGAGCTGTGTGAAAGTCGAGGTGGACGTCCTGGGCTTCCGTCCCTAATAAACCTACGGTTTCTGTGGCCGTAAAGCAACACTTCATCCATCCTTGGGTAGACTCTCAGCCGTCTGTGTTCCAGAGCCACATCCTAAACCTCGCTCTCCGGCAGCCTTAGGAAGTATGTCGTAAACCGGTGCTTGGAGTTTGTTCCAGATCTTCATAATACTGCTACAGTCGTGATTCTACAGCAAGCTAATAAATAGTACAGAAGTAATCAGTGGTATAACCTTGCTTGTCGAAAACGCTTGAAGTCTGAAAAAATATAAATGTAAGTGTGTGTGTGTGTGTGTGTGTGTGTGTGTGTGTGTGTGTGTGTGTGTGTGTGTGTGTGTGTGTGTGAGTGTGTGTGTTGTGTGTGAGTGTGTGTGTGTGTGTGTGTGTGTGTGTGTGTGTGTGTGTGTGTGTGTGTGTAGAGAGGAGAGAGTGTGTGTGTGTGTGTGTGTGTGTGTGTGTGTGTGTGTGTGTGTGTGTGTGTGTGTGTGGTTTTTTCTTTTTCTTTTTCTGTCTGTCTGTCTGTCTGTCTGCCTGCCTGCCTGTCTGTCTGTCTGTGTGACAGCATCGTCACAACGCTTTCACACATCCATGCAGCTGTACGCTTTAGCAACATTTTGAGCAGTAAAAGAATGACGACAATAGTCGCCCTGACAGACAAACGTGGACGTCGTAAATCAACGCTTGGAGTTTGATGCCAAATGTTATATATGTATAGTCTATGTCTCCCAGTTCATTCAACTTCATTTTTCTCTGGTGGAAAACATAGATCAAGTAGCACGTAAAAGATCCCGGTCATTCTGCCAAAAGTGCAGGTGGCAGGTTACAGCTAAACACGTATGACATGGTGCATGGTTGTATGGTGTACTCAGAACTTGCGCCGAGACGGCAGCAGTTTCATGCGGCACCAGCCATGCCAGTGCTTAAGTACACCACTTCGGTGGATATTTAGAAACGCGCTATAGAAAGCTAGTCACTCATGTAGAATCACATGCGAGCGCAGTGAGTCTGCTCAAGAGAGCGCAGAACAGCGCTGTATAAGCGATCATCAATCAATCAGAGCATTTTAAAGGCGAACAGACATTTTAAAGGCGAACAGACATTTTAAAGGCGAACAGACATTTTAAAGGCGAACAGACACGAAGGCGTACGCTGACCTCACGGCGTAGAAAATGTGGAAATACTTTCAGCTGCAGGCTTCGTTTGACCGTTCTATCAATATTCACACAAAAGTAGCACATACAGCTTCGAATCACACACACACCACACACACAACACACACACACACACACACACCACACCACACACAACACACACACGCACGCACGCACCACTCACACACACCAACACACACACACACACACACACACCACACACACACTCACACACACACCCACACCACACCACACACACACACCACCCCCACTACCACGCACGACGCACGCACACACATACACACATCACACGCACAACACAACGCACACAGCACACACACACACAAATACACACAACACACACATACCACACACCACACACACACACACACACACACACACACCACACACACACACACACACAACACACACACACACCACACACACACCACAACACACACCACACACCACACACACACACACACTCATAACGTAAAGTGTGAGAGAGAACGGGGGTCAAGCACTGTTCTCATCATCCTCGCTTCAGATTGCATCCAGAACCTCCTCTCTCCCCCCCCCCCCCCCCACCCCCCCCCCACCTTACACATATACCAAACCGCTCTCTCTCTCCCTCGGGCCAGTCAACCAGTTTCCGTTCGTCACTTTTCCGTTTCCTGAATGCCAAAAGATGAAAAAATATGGACATAACTTTTGATATAGTCATCAACGACGAAGATCGTCAACTTCCTCCTTGTTTTAGGATGTGGGTGAGAGTCCAGGAAAGGGGTAAGTAAGATCTGTTCTCGCTGATAGAGAAGAGCTGACTTCAGCCAGGCGTGTCTGTCACGCAGCTTGCACAGTTGACGTCAGCAAGTACCCGGCTGTGAACTAACCGACAGTGCTAAACTCTTCCCGTAATTGCCGCGAAGCAGTGGCGTGAAACAAGCCGAGAGAGACTCGCTTTGACTGCATGTCCATAAACAGGCCGTTGAACCCTGTCACAACAAAGGTGAAGTGTCAATATAAATAATACACTGCTTATTCCCCTGCAGGCGACTGTGTCAGGAAAAATGGGTTTGGGGTGAGTGCTAAGTGGACATTGGTTGCGTGAAATCAGACAGCGGAGTTTGTGCCCACCTTGTAAGACCCACTGATGGCGGTCGGTTGTCGAGGTTTATGGCGTTCGGCAGAGTTAAGACTATAATGCTAGTTCTGATAGGGACCTTACCTTACCCCACCGTTATAAACCATACGGTTTCTGTGGACGTAAAGCACCATAAAAGAGGAAGGGACCTTCTCAGAGCTCAGGAGCTGTGTGAAAGTCGGGGATAGCTCAGTGGTTAGAGCGCCGGACTCGTGATCGAAAGGTCGCGGGTTCGAATCCC
>JABMCL010000740.1:780000-815000 GCA_018857735.1 Alviniconcha marisindica
GCTGACACCCCGTGACCACTGCACTGACCGGCCGTCGCTGTTGCCACTTGGTTGAGTGTTGCTTTACGTCCACAGAAACCGTAGACTTATTCTCTTTAGAATCTGAGGACATTAAGCAAAAAGATAGAATAGAACAGGCTTAATAGGGACGGGAGCCCAGGATGTCCACCCCGACTTTCACACAGCTCCTGTATGTGTGGATGTTAAGCACCAAGTTTACAGGATGTCCACCTCGACTTTCACACAGCTCATGTTTGTGTGGATGTTAAGCACCATGTTTACAGGATGTCCACCTCGACTTTCACACAGCTCCTGTTTGTGTGGACGTTAAGCACCATGTTTATTTACTTTATGCCACCACCAGAATGACTCCTGCATTAAGATGGACGCAGCGATGAGAACCATTTTAATGTTTCATTAATTGTGAGGGACAATGTCACAATGCAGTGTCCACAAATCACGACCTTTCTGAAGAGAGAGGAGAGCCGAAGCGGAATCGACCCGAGGGCCCTTCTGCTTACAGCCTAATGCCTTACCGCTAGGCCAAACCGGCTCACTACTCCAGTAATTAATGTTTGGCTTTTAAAGTCCTGTCCACCACTTAGTCAGCTCGGGACGGACAAACACTGCAAAATGTCAACACAGTCTTTGAATCTTTTTGGTTTAAACACTGTTTTATTAACGCCTTCACTGCCCCAGCACGTACAATTTCCAGGCTGAAAAGTGCGCTTACGCGCCTGAAAACAATGTATTTCCTGCTCCTATAAGAATTTTAATTTCAATAATTGTGGGTTTTGATGCACAAATCACCTTTCACATGTGAATGCCGAAGGAACACATACAAAAAGGCTTAAGGATTTAAAATTTCCTACATTTAATGGTTGTTTTCAAGTGACACCATGGCAGTGAAGGGGTTAAGTACACAACGGAAAGTGGCGCTCTTTGAACTGCTTTGGTTTAAACACTGTTTTATTAAGCACACAACGGAAAGTGACAGTCTTTCAACTACTCTGGTTTAAACACTGTTTTATTAAGCACACAACGGAAAGTGACGCTCTTTGAACTGCTCTGGTTTAAACAGTTTTATTAAGCACACAACGGAAAGTGACACTCTTTGAACCGCTTTGGTTTAAACACGGTTTTATTAAGCACTCAACAGAACGTTTTCAAGAAGAAGAAAAAACTCATTGGACAACGTAAAAGTTAAAACTTATTTGGAGCATTGCCCATTTATAATATACATTCACTGGCAGTTAGGTTAAATAAAAGTGTGAAATAGTGAAGTAAACAAAACGCAGGCAATATTTCTGTGTGTGGAGAGAGAGAGAGAGAGAGAGAGAGAGAGAGAGAGAGAGAGAGAGAGAGAGAGAGAGAGAGAGAGAGAGAGAGAAAACTCGAAAACTTTATTTTCCGAGGATTGTAGTTTAGGTTCATTTAGTCCTTGCTAAACTACTGAATAAGTGAAAAATGGAGACAAAAAGAAAAGAAAAAGAGAGAGACAGAGACAGAAATAGAGAGAGAGAGAGAGAGAGAGAGAGAGAGGAGAGAGAGAGAGAGAGAGAGAGAGAGAGAGAGAGAGAGAGAGCTTCTTTAGCAGTAGTAGTGGTGGTACAGATAGGTAGTAGTATTATAAACATTACTGTCATCATTGCACGGATTGTTACAACCAATAACGTTATCATCATCATCCTGATTGACTAATACAGACTGTTGATGTGGTCGCCATCGACATCATTGTCATTCACCATCACTGACTGAACGTTAAAATTCAAATGACTGACTTACTATCATAATTATCATCTCACGAAACTCTGGCCTATCTAATACATCCACAAGTCAAAAAACGTCCCCAAGTCGCTATGCAAGACAGTTCAGGAGCTGTGTGAAAGTCGAGGTGGCCGTCTTCTTTTTACTTCAATGTTGCTTTACGTCCACGGAAGCGAGATGGCTTATTAGGGACTGGGGCAGAGGGGGAAGGGGACGAAAGAGTGAAGGCTCGACCGCGGATACCGCCCGAAAAAGACCGGAGAGACCGTGGACCGCCGCCAGAACAATGGAAGTGTTAAGGCGGTGTCTCCTCGCCATTGCCCAGCGACTTGTGCACTGCGCAATTGCTGTTTCAACTGCTGTGCTTGGACAGAGTCACAAAGACAATGTCCGTTGCACTGCTGTTGACGAAACTTGAAGCGAAAAATGTCCAACCGTCGCAGCCCAGCTCCACCTCCCTACTCATGATCTCCTCTGGGCCAACCTGAAGGTCCAGCTCCACCTCCCTCCTCTAAGATCTCGCCTGGACCTTGAGGTGGCCGTCCTGGGCTCCCGTCCCTAATAAGCCTACGGTTTCAGAGGACGTAAAGCAACACTCAACCAACCAGCTACGCAAGACCAAAGACTATTACTTACCAGATCGTCGTGTTATCCCCAACGAGAGTCAGATTATCCCCCAACGGAAAAGTATAAATTTACTCTTATCCCCGACGGGATAATCTCTGTTATTATCTGTTACTATTACCTCATTTGCTCACGGTTGTGAGTTCTGTGTTCGGCTGAATTGCTCTCTCCAGCCTTCCACTCTCGGAGGGCCACGAGCCAACATCAACTGTGTCAACAGTGCGTTGCGCAAGGCAAACATCTCGATGATGTGGACCTTAATGTCCTCACATGTCGTGCAAAAACGTAAACACGATGCTTAACGTCCGCAGATACCACGAGGCTTATTATTAACAGGGAGAAGGGGGGGGGGGGGGATGGGGGGGGGGAGGGGAGGTATGGATGTCGGGGGAGAGGGAGATTATATACCTATCGCTACACTGTCACCACCAGAATAACTTCCGCATTAAGGTGGGCATCGATGAAAGACATTTTAAAGTTTCATTAATACCTGTCTCTACACTGTCACCACCAGAATGACTTCTGCATTGAGATGGGCAGATATAAGAGCCATTTTAACGTTTCATTAATTGTGAGGGACAAAGCCACAAGACAGTGTTCACAGACCACAAGTTTTGAAGACAAAGGAGAGCCGAAGCAGATTCGAACCGAGGCCCTTGTGCTCACCAGCCTAACGCCTTACCGCTGGGCCGAACCGGCTCACGTGTTGTGCAAACATCTCATGCAGTTGATAATGAAACGAGGCGGCTGAGCCCAGTAATTGGGCGAAGACTTACCGCATGTAAAAGCCGAGTCCCCAGCGTCCAGCCCTTTTCTGACGTCAGCACTCCACCACGTGACCGCCATGGCTTTCCAGCGCCGCTGTTCTGATAGTCTCGCTATCATCTCTTATGGGTTAGTCTTTACAGCTATTTCCAAAGAGATGGTATTTACTGTTATGTCCTAAGGGGTCGTTTTATACTATTATCTCGTAAGTCGCAGTATTTACTATTGTTCGCTAAAGTATAGTCTTTATCTTCTAAGGGATGGTTTTTATACCATTATCACACACACACTCACACACACACACACACACACACACACACACACACACACACACACACACACAGTTCATAGACCCAGACTATGATCATGTCAAAATATCTAATAATAATCATAATCTTTATCAATGTTGATATTTCTATTAATTACAACGGATCAAAAGCATTTGAAGCAGGCATGGAGACCGACAGACCGGTAAAAACAGCATATGAAAAGAGGAAGTGGGGAGGAAGGCGTTCTCTCTCTCTCTCTGTATGTGTGCGCGCGTGTGTATGTACAAACAGCCTGTGTTTGCTTGGGCGGCGGGGGGGGGGGGGGTGTGTCTGATGCTTTGAATGGCATCCGTGACGGCTCAGACAGCATCAAGCAGCATTTCTACTTCCAACCTACATCCGCGCCTAAATAACTTGTACACTTGAAGGGATTCCACTGGCACTTAGGGATCGAAATCCCCCCCCCCCCCCCCCCCCCCCACATGAGTAGACATGAGTGAAGGCAGAGCTGGGGCGGGGGGGGGGGGGGGCTGGCGGAGGGCAAAAAGAAGGATGTTAGACAAAGAAGGGCTGGACTCGGCTTTTTAGCATGTAAGACTTCGCCCAATAATTGGGCTCAGCCGCCTCGTTTCATTATCAACTGCGTGAGATGTTTGCCTTGCGCAACCCATTGTTGACACGAGTGATGTTGGCTCGCGGCCACGGCAAGCCCGAGTGTCGGAGAGGGCTGGAGAGAGCAATCCAGACGCACACACAACTCCCAACCCTTTAGCAAATGAGGTTGCACCTCTAGAGGCCAGGGCCCACAGCGGCCAGTTGCGTCGTCGGCTCTTTTGATCAAGCGTGGCACAAAAAGCCGACAAGGACCAATTCTATCCTGGGCCCACCTCGTCAGAAAAACTGCAAATTGTCCACTTCCTTGAGGAGGGTTTACTCGTGACAAATCCTAACGCTAATGATTGGAAGGGTTAAAAGCGGCGTTGTCGGGGTTCCCTCGGTTACATTTTGCAAAGCTGCAATTTCTGTCCGTCTTCTTCTTTCTCTCTCTCTCTCTCTCTCTCTCTCTCTCTCTTCTCTCTCTCTAGCTTAGCAAGGACTAGTTGTTAGGTTTTTGACTGAACCTAAACTACAATCGTTGTAAAATAACGTTTTCGAGTTCGAGTTCTCTCTCTCTCTCTCTCTCTCTCTCTCTCTCTCTCTCTCTCCTTGCGTAATTAAAGTTCAAACAATCAATCAATCTCTCTCTCTCTCTCTGGTTTTGATCTGTTCTCTTCTTCCTTCCTTCCCACTACACTCCTTACTATCTGTACCATTTCTCTCTCCACCACAACCCCTTCCGTTTCTCTCATTGCAGCACTTCTGTATTTCACATCTCCTTCTCGTCTTCATTTCTTTCATCCTATCCTAGCCACTAACCGACGTCACTTCCGCTTCAAGTAAATGAGGTCCGTGCTCTGTTTTGTCTCCAAACCCAGCGACATGCATAAAACATTTACACAAAAACTTACGATTACGCACGAATTAAGCGGATTTTGTGTGTGTGTGTGTGTGTGTGTGTGTGTGTGTGTGTGTGTGTGTGTGTGTGTGTGTGTGTGTGTGTGTGTGTGTGTGTGTGTGTGTGTGTATGTGTGTGTGTGTGTGTGTGTGTGTGTGTGTTCTGAACATCTGGAATAGCGTACATTCTTATTTGATGCAGGCAGTCATTCTTGCTGTCAGCTTCTGCATGTTTATTTACATGCACATGTGTGTGTGTGTGTGTGTGTGTGTGTGTGTGTGTGTGTTTGTGTGTGTGTTTTGTGTAATGCGTGCTCACGCGCGCACCTATACGTGTGTGCGTGTGTAAGGGAGAGAGAGAGAGAGTGTGTGTGTGTGTGTGTGTGTGTGTGTGTGTGTTCTGTCAGACGGATTTTTAAAAACAAAACAAATATAATGTGGCCAAGTTTTCTTCCTCTGTCCCCCTTTTCGCTGGTGCACATCAAAGCGACGACAGAGTCTGGTAGAATTTACTGTTTTTTCTCCTCTCCGCCTCTCACGTTGAACTGAGCAACTTGTTCCGTGGACAGGTTTGCTTGCGTTAGCGAAAACTGCACGAAACTGACAAGTAATTACTTTTCTTTTTGGGGAGATGGAGGTGGGGGGTCGAGAGAGAGAGAGTGGGGGGTCGAGAGAGAGTGGGGGCTCGCAGCTTTAAAGAAAAACATTAACCCACCAAAGCGTTTGTTCTGTCAACGAAAAAAAAAGAAAAAAAAAGAAAACATGCTGAGGAAACAAAACACACTAGCGCTCTCTGCCCCTTTGTTGATGGGTGTAAGCCAACGCCGATCAAGCGTGACAGCAGTCATCCATAACCGTGTGGACAGTAAGATGCGGAGATGCGAATGAGCCTGGGGACTTCCTCGTGTTTTTTGTTGCGAGCACGCAGCTGCGCGGTGTGGACTGTTACCCTCCGGTGAAACGTTTTCTTTGTGTAACTGGGGTTTTGAAGACAAAATTTGTTGCCTTAGGTAAGTGCCAAATTGCAACGATAGGACATCAGTCTCTCTTCACGTCCTTTCACAGTCCGGGTGATGCTCCAGGTGACGTCACTCAGCGTGTAAAGTTGCGCATGCACGACTGAGTCCGCTGTTGTTTTCCTCCTCTTGTCCCATCAGTGGAGAGAGTGAGTAAAGTAAACCCAGCGTGATAAATCAACAACGTCACACTTAGAGAATCGTTTCCGGCACACACCTCCCCGACCCACCGACCCCCCTCCCCTCAAGTGTCAAACCCCAACTGGGTTTTTTCCGTGATGGCGTCACACACATGTTTGTCATTGCGTCATAGCCGGCCGGGTGATGACGCGAAGATAGAGCGCTGACACGGTTCAACGCTAGTCTGTAGATCTATGCAAATGTCGACGTGGACGCTCCGTGTTTTGCTGCCGTCTGCACTGACCGAGGGCTAAGATTGCATTGACGTTTCCTGCTGCAGTCACATAAAGACAGCACCTCCACTGACTTTTCAATGCCGACAAAGCCTCACTTGAGCTTCCAGCTCACACCTCTGAGGATTGCGAAGCCCGGCTGAAGCGACTGAAGCGTCTCCATGGATACGAGACACGAGGAGAGGTGCAGGCTGGGGAAGGAAGAAAGGACGGTGGGGCAGGGAACAGGGTTCCAATCAAAGTCGAGTGGTAAATCTTAATAGCTCTCCGTGAGGCTTTAGAGAGGGTGGGTGAGAGCCTGCCAGGCCACTATTATCGAGTATCCCAGCTTTGCTTCTCATTGCGTCAAGACCCTCCAACGCAGTCCGCAACTCCAGACCCCACCCGACCCCTCGGGGTTGTCCGGGTCACTGATCCAGACCTGTTTAGTCTACGCATTTGGCGTAGAAATCTACACATTTGAAGCCCAAACTACGCATCTACGCTTGCATTACACAAACTACGCAAATGACTTCGTTTCGGCTACGCGATAGCGACGAGCGTAATTCGGTCCTCTTTTTTGATGCGATCCTATTTTTGACACGGCCGCCGTGTTCAAAAGGTACGTGCGCCCGCTTATGATACGCGCGCATCAAGTCTTGCAATAGCAGCGCTTTTTTCGGCGCAAACATAGGTTCTGAACGCATCCGAACCTCCCTTCAGTTGGGAGAAAATGTCCGAGTCGAAGAAGCGAGCGTATGAAACTTCTTCTTCAGAAGACTCAGTGTTAGCTTCCAAAGGCTCTGCTGCTGCGATTAAAAGGAAGAAAGTTCCATCCCAGAAGTTTCTCCCAGCTGACCACTAAGCTTATCCGTGTTTGGTTCCTTCAAGGAAAGGCAGCGAACTTGTTCTTTGCACCACCTGCAAATCGGACTTTTATCATGCAAGCATGGTGGTCGATTTGACTGTAAGCAACCTGTTGAGAGCAAGTCCTACAAGGAGTTCAAGGCGACTGGAAAGTTTTTTCCAGCTTCAAGTCTGTCTCTTTCTCCGTCCCCCCCCCCCCCCTCATTTTAATGCAACAAACTGATATAGTTTTCCCGCACTTGTAAACATCGATAGCACTAGTCCGTAGAGTTACCTCCCTTGAGCAATTTTTTATCACCATTACAAAGAACGTGCGTTGTGATTGGCTACTTTGTTGGGGATCAGCCAATGAGAAAATTCGTTGCTCACACTGTTGTGAGGTCGGAAAAAAATTGTACTAGGCTGTTGAGTAGGGTGCTTGCGGCCGGGGTTGTTTGTACAGGAGGGGGGGGGGGGGCTGACTGGCAGACTGATCTGTACAACTGCACTTGGGGGGGGGGCTGACTGGCAGACTGATCTGTACAACTGCACTCTCATTCTGAGTCAAGATGTTGGCTTTACAATTTTTCCACATTCACATGTGCACGGCCCAGCAAGAGACCTGAACGGATCTACACCACTTGTGTGTGGCTGAGACCTTGGTAGCAGTGCCATGCTGTCGCCTTACGTTTATATTTTCAGGCACTGTGGTCTTCTGATTCTGAAAATTATATCAATTCAGTCAAGCTCATACGAGTCATAGAAAGGATGAGAGAAAGTGTGTGCTGTGGTGTGTGTGTGTGTTGTGTGTGTGTGTGTGTGTGTTGGACAAACTGATTATCTTGTCTAAATTTGTAACTGAGATAGAAAGAACATACTAAATTACAGTGTTACACTACAGCAAAATAATTGTATTTGTTGTTTTATTAAGTTTGTATAGACAAAGTTTCTTGTGTGTTATTTTGACTCGTTGAGTGAGAATGAGAATCTGAATGTGTGAATGATAAATCAGTCCAGTTTCAACTGATGCACTATGACTACACATTGTACCTCCTGACTACACATTTAGACTACCCAAACTACACTTGTGCATTTAGGGGGTAAACAGGTCTGCTGATCGTGAAGCGGGTGTGTCCAGACAAAATCTACCCCCTGGATCTCCCTTGGACAGAGCTCAGGAGCTGTGTGAAAGTCGAGGTGGCCGTCCTGGGCTCCCGTCTCTAACAAGCCTATGGTTTCTGTGGACGTAAAGCAACACTTCGTCATGGACGGCCACCTCGACGTTCACACAGCTCTTGTGCTCTGATACTTTTAGCTATGCTCTGGCGAGGTACTGTAGCTATGCTCTGGCGAGGTACTGTAGCTATGCTCTGGAGAGATACCATGTTTACTTACTCCCTTGGACCTTTCGGGCAGCAAAACCAGAGGCAGGCGAAGACTGCAGCAGGGCGGTGTGGACCTCTCTTTAGGATGAGGTGATACAGATTTGGCCAGCATTTCCAGTCAGGGATGGATGGTCGGCCGCTGACGTGTACTGTAGCCTTCTTCTTCAAATGTTGCTTTACGTCTACAGAGACCATAGGGACTATTAGAAATGGGAAGCCCAGGACGGCCACAGAGCTCAGGAGCTGTGTGAAAGTCGAGGTGGCCGTCCTGGGCTCCCGTCTCTAACAAGCCTATGGTTTCTGTGGACGTAAAGCAACACTTCATCAAGGACGGCCACCTCGATCGTCTCTGACTTTACAGCTCTCTGTGCTCTGGATACTTATTAGCTATGCTCATGGCTTTGAGGTACTGTAGTCGTGAGCTTCTAGGGAGGTACTGTAGTCGTGCTCTGGCGAGGTACTGTAGTCGTGCTCTGGCGAGGTACTGTAGCCGTGCTGTGGAGAGGTACTGTAGCCGTCCTCTGGAGAGGTACTGTAGCCGTCCTCTGGAGAGGTACTGTAGCCGTGCTGTGGAGAGGTACTGTAGCTATGCTCTTGTGAGGTACTGTAGCCACGCTGTGGAGAGGTACTATAGCTATGCTCTGGAGAGGTACTGTAGCCGTGCTCTGGAGAGGTACTATAGCTATGCCCTGGAGAGGTACTATAGCTATGCTCTGGAGAGGTACTGTAGCCATGCTCTTGTGAGGTACTGTAGCCGTGCTCTGGTGAGGTAGTATAGTGTAGCTATGCTCTGGAGAGGTACTGTAGCCGTGCTGTGGAGAGGTACTGTAGTCGTGCTCTGGCGAGGTACTGTAGCCATGCCTTCCCAGAGTTACATTACAGCGTGACAGCGAAGATCAGCCAGATGGTCTGCCATGATTACCATCAAACAGCAAGAGCCTGCGCCATGATCAGATCGCTAGGCTGGCCATCACTCCAGGCGAGACGAAAGAAAGCACGTACAGCTATCTAATTTTTACTGGTATCAGCACAACGTGATATCCATCGACAGAGATACCGACCGTTCACTACCCACACCCGCGAAGGTCACGTCAGAACCATCAGTTCAAGTTCAGTGTTTTTTTACGTCCACAAAGACCATAAGGGACTGTTAGGGACGGGGAGCCCAGGACGGCCACCTCGACTTTCACACAGCTCCTGAGTTCTGTACAAAACAACAACAACAAAAATCAGCCAGCATGAAGACTGCAACAGTACAAGTCATAGGGATTCAACCCCGAGATCCAGAACTAAAAACACTGAGGACACAGTCCTTCTTCTCAAAGACTTTTGCTGACTGGAACAACCACCTTTCTGGGGAAATGCCATCTACCGCGACCCTGAAATCCACTGACCAAGGCCCTGCTGCCCTAACCAAATCCCAGCACCCAGCCCCCTCCCCTCTCTTTCTCTCTCACTCTAACGTTTCACTCACTCATTCATGCCTATATGTATATAAATGATGCCTGTAATTTTATATTTACTCATCAGTAGCTTAGCAAGGACTTGCTGTTAGGTTTTTGACTGAACCTAAACTACAATCCTTGAAAAATATAGTGTTCGAGTTTGAGTTCTCGCTTTCACATTGCGCACCCCCCCCCCCCATACCCCCCACAGAGCTTTCGACCTGATGAAGCTTGAAGCTGGTCACTGCATGGAAGCAGAGGCGCGAGGGATGTGATTGATTTTTACAGCTTGGCGTAGGTTTCACTTGTTGTCTGTGGACAGTCTTGTGACTGTCCATCACAATTATGAAACATTAAGATGGCTCTCATCGCTGCCCACCTTAATGCAGAAGTCATTCTGGTGGTTGCTTTCTTGGTGCTTTACGTCCACGGAGGCGAGATGGCCTATTAGGGACGGGAATTTGGTGGTGACAGTGTAGCGATAGATATATATACGGTCCATGGCTGAATCCGAGTGCAACACCTCGCCATAGCCTTTCCAACTGACCCTTCTGCCTGCCGTAGCTTGTCCAACTGGCCTCAATGCCCGCCGCAGCCTGTCCAATTGGCCCCTCAGTGATGGGCCAGCCAGACAGGCTACACCTTGGTTCTGTGCCAGCAGAGCTCAGGAACTGTGTGAAATCAAGGTGGCCGTCCTGGGCTTTCCGTCCTAACAAGCCTTATGGTTTCCGTGGACGTAAAGCAACACTGAACCATGCTCACGCACTGGTCACAGCTTGTCCCTAATATGTCAACCGACATCCGAGGACATTAAGCAACACAACAGCAACTGTTATTAGAAACAATTCAGATCCATACCACAAAATCCCGACCCCCAAAAGTGCCCAGCTATTGTAGAAATACCTCATCTAAAACAGTTAACAACAACAAGCTTCGCCCTTAAATAACCGTAATGGCTGAATGGGCGTAAAACAAGTTATTTTGTTTGGTAGAACATCTAATAGCTTTCATACTGCTGTGGGCGACACTGATTTGACAAAATGTATTTTCTTCGTCACATAAACTATATAACAGGGACTAGCTGAACGGGAAGTCTAATTTTCAGTTCAGCTCCATGCGCCAGGATTTCCAACAGAGACCCCGTGCAAACAGTCAGCATGGGTTGTTCCAGAAATAGCCCTGGACACTAAACACATTTTTTTTTTTTTTTTTAACAGCCTAGCGTCCGTCTTCAGTCTGGAAACGCATGTCGTGTGGAGATCATTGATTTTCACAGCACTTATCTCCCAGAGTAGATGGTGTTGGAGCGAAGAGGCTGGGAGACAGATTCGTTCGACGGGGAATGCCACGGTGGGTTGAGTGGGGGGGTGGGGGGGGGGCGGAGTGATAACGTAGAATTATAACTAGGCTTATATGTAACAAACGTAGATCTGTTCAAGACGATTTCGCCCCATCACTGTGTAAAACCAAACAGCGAATCCGCTTTCCCTGCGACTGACAGGCAACGTAAGTAAGTAAGTAAACATGGAGCTTAACGTCCACAGAAACCATATGGCTTATTAGAGACGGGGAGAAGGGGGGAGGGGGTATAGAGGTGGGGGAAGAGGGAGATTATATACCTATTGCTACACTGTCACCACCAAAATGATTCCTGCATTAGATGGGCCGATGAGAGCCATTTGAATGTTTCACTAGAAAGTGATGGACAAAGTCATAAGACAGCGTCCACAAACCACAACCTTTTTGAAGAGAAAGGAGAGCCGAAGCGGTATCGAACCGAGGTCCTTCCGCTTACCAGCCTAACACCTTGGAATTATAAACCTACACTTCTCACCCGACGTGTGAATCCGTTTGGCCTAGCGGTAAGGCGCTGGGTTGGTAAGCGGAAGGACCTCGGTTCGATTCCGCTTCGGCTCTCCTTTCTCTTCAAAAGGTTGTGGTTTGAGGACGCTGTCCTGTGACTTTGTCCATCACTTCCTACTGAAACATTAAAATGGCTCTCATCGCTGCCCATCTTAATGCAGGAATCATTCTGGTGGTGACAATGTAGCGATAGGTATATATATATAATCTCCCTCCCCTCCCTCCCCCCCTTCAATACCCCCTTCTCCCCGTCCCTAATAAGCCTTATGGTTTCTGTGGACGTTAAGCACCATGTTTACTTACTTACTTACTTACTTCACCCGACGTAATGCGCCAACACCGCACTGTTCAAGCCGCCAACCAGAGCAAAAGCAAACAGCCGTGAGTGAAGTAGGCTTTCCAAGCGTCTGCCGTGCGTCAAGCCCTGCAGGACTCAAGCCCGTGCACATCGTGTTTCTCGCCAGGGTTTTTGGTTCGTGACAGCTTGTCAGTGCGGGCAAGCGTTGGCGGAACACTGTCCAGCCACTCCGCGTGAGAATGTGTTTGGAGTCGGCCCAGCATCAGGGTAAAAATACCACAGGCCTGTAATTACCGATTATAGGTCTGCGGGTAGACACTGGTTTAACCCCTTCACTGCCATGATGTCATTTGAAAACGACCAGTAAAAGTGCGACATTTGAAACCCGTAAGCCTTTGTTTTCTTTTTTGCATGGCTTTTGAAAGGATTTTTTTTTTTTTTTTTTTTTTTTAAACGCACAGCTTTGAAAGTAGATGTGTTTATAGGACCGGAAAACATACTGTTTGCAGGGGCGTTCGTGCATCTTTCAGCTCGGAAATTTTACAGTCTGGGGCAGTGAAGGGGTTAACAGACCCATAGGCACATAGTAACTCTCTCTCTCTCTCTCTCTCTCTCTCTCTCTCTCTCTCTCTCTCTCTCTATATATATATATATATATATATATATATATATATATATATATATACCGAGTTTAGAAGAGACTGCAGAACATGGTTCAGGAGCTGTGTGAGAGTCGAGGTGGACGTCCTGGACTGTCCGTCCTAACGAGCCTTCTGGACGTAAAGATTTATTGCACCGTGCTTCGGCATTGGTCACAACTTGTCCCTAATATGTCAACTGACATCTGAGGACATAAAGCATCACTTCATCAGACTGCAGGCAGAGGTCAGGAGCCGTGTGAACAGGGGTGTGGGCCCGGGCTCTCATTCCCTATCCCATTCTTTCCCCGAACCTAATAACGCTTATGGTTTCTGTGGACGTAAAGCACCATGGACTTAGATATATAGGTCCATGTAAAGTACCAAGAAAGACAAAAACTGCAGAGCTCAGGAGCTGTGTGAATATCGAGATGGCCGTCCTGGGCTCCCCCCGGCCCTAACAGTCCGTATGGTTTCTGTGGACGTAACGCGACATCGTTCAACGAAGACTGCAAATCAGAGCTCAGAAGCTGCATGAGAGTCCAGGTGGCCGTCCTGGACTACCACCCCCCCCCTCCTCCCCCCCCCCCCACCCACAAACACACCTCCCCGTCCCTAATAGTCCTTATGGTCTATGTAGACGTAAGGCAATATTTGAAGAACACTGCATGGTTGGCAAATAGACTTGTTTCGGTTGGTTGCCTTTGTAAGTGTGCGCAACATCGGGCTCTAACCGCCGAGACTGTATGGGGCTTCCGAATTCCACCGACAAAAACACCACCAAAATCTGACCATTCAGTCTGACGTCGTTGGTTGACCACGGTTCGACTGACCCCCCCCCCCCCCCCCCCCCCCCCCCCACACACACACCTTGTGCAGTGCTTTCTCGGTCCGGTTTTAACGGCATAGAACTACTCAGAGTAAAAAGAAGAGAGGGACAAAATCTGAAGAAAAGAAAAGAAAAGAAAGAAGACATATATAAGACATAATCAGACTTTTTTTTTGCCAAGCAACAAGTGAAGGAAAATTTTACACGCACACGCACGCACACACACACTAAAGCCGGATCACGGAAGCATCTGGCCGTTGCTGCCCGATGCTGACATGAATTCTGCAGATCCATGTTCAAGTTTAATTCAGCTTTACGTCCACAGTGACCATAAGGACTATCAGGGACTGGGAGCACAGGACGGCCACCTCGACTTTCTCACAGCTCTTGAGCTCTGCAGATCCATTTCAAGTTCAGTGTTGCTCTACGTCCAGAGACTTTATGGACTATTAGGGAGGCCATGACGGCCACCTCCACTTTCTCACAGCTCCTGAGCTCTGAAAATCCGTGGGCGTTCGCTGCAGCTATGACCGCCAGCTGTAACCCCCCACCGCCCCACCCCCAACCAACCCCCCGACAGTCCCCTTGTTTCCGTGAGAAACGTGTTACCGGCCACCGTTTACTGTTCTCTATAAACGTTGTCTGTGGATGAAACTGGCTTCCCGTCCCTAATAAGCCATACGGTTTCTGTGGACGTAAAGCACCATGAAAGACAGAAAGATAAAACTGCCCAGAGCTTAGGAGATGTGTGAAAGTGGAGGTGGCCGTCCTGGGCTCCCCGTCCCTAATCCATACGGTCTCTGTGGACGTAAAGCAACGCTGAAACTTGAAGCCAGTCATTCTAACATCCAGTCAGCCACCGTGCGTGTTACATAAGGAGAAACAGTCGCCACTGATAAGACAAATTGAAGACCATAAATGTTTTCAAGTCTGACTTCCCTACACATCTCTCAAAGGCTATAAAACAAAGACTCTCAGTTCAGCTGTGAATAACCGTGGACTGTCCACAGCTGCTGTAATCTATTAACTACGCTTGATGGGAATACTTTGACAACGTCCAAGGGCTATTCCTATTCTGAAGGGACTATAATGGGATCGTCTACTCGTCGAGGTCACTCATGCGTGCTTTTTGGGATTAGGTCTCCTGAGGCTGGCTGGTCAACACCTCCCCCGCCGAGGTCCGGCCTGATGAAAGCCCGGGCCTGGTGGGCTGTGCCCACTATGGCCCACGTCAGAGACAGTGGACGTGGTGAGGGGGCAGATCATGAGTGTCCGGGATGTTCTGCGTGCACTGACGAAACACAACGCACCAATTGTTCGCTGCCCAATAACTTGCCCAACAACATCCCGGGGCACACAAAGCAGCCATCACCTTCGCCATCTCTGATTGGCCCATCCGGAACCATGGTCAGTCAGTTGCGCCAGGGGCGGTTACTTCACAGAGATGCGAGAGTGGGCTCCCTTTGTTATGGCGGTACTTGCCAAGACCAAAGAAGACCCCGAGCGATGCTTTTGCTTGCGTGAATTATTTATCAATCACGACTAGTGACGTCAGATTACGGAGAAACGTGCCTGTGTCACGCCGGGAGGCCAGTGCAACCAGCTACGAATGGCTCATCCTGCCAGTCAACACCAAGTTGTCAACCGAGGAAGACTGACAAGGGTGACTCCGGGAGGTACGCTGATCCCTAGAGAACGGAAGAGAGAGGAAGCCTGTACACATGGTCACACTGTCACCACCAGAATGAATTGCTGTTGCTGCTCTCTCTGGGTTAATGCTGGTTTCAACAGGTGTGGTACCGAGACTGTAAACAACAACAACAGCAACAACAACAAAAACAAACCTTCCAGAGCTCAGCGGTCACATCACGACAAAAACTGAGTAAAAGACAGTGCCAGAATCTAGAGTCGTTACGAAATATAGTTCAGATCATTAGAAGACGGAAATGACGCCCAGTGATACGTAACCGTCGCATAAAAATAATAAAAAAATGACTGTGAGACAAATAACTTTGGAAGTGTGTCCACAAAACAACATTACAGCAAACTTCGAGGATGACTGTAGGTATCTTTTACCTGTGCACATGTTGCTGATTTTCGATGACTACAAATCTACACGCTATCCCGTACTTTACGGTCTACCGCAGACAGACGTAAAGTGAAGATCCCTCTGTTCAAAAATAAATACTCAGGCCAGAGTTCTTTCTCCTATGAATAATCTGCCTTTCTCCATCCGCCACACACAAACATACTCATCATTTAAGTCACAGTTGAAAACCCACTTGTTCTCCCAAACCTTCCAATACAACCCAGTTTTTTGTTTGTTTGTTTTGAGGCTTTGTTTTAATGCAATCATGAGATGTTTCCATGGTCCATGTATTGCTGCATTGCATGTCTGGGTTGCACTGATTGTTCCGGGATGTGTGCATGTTTGCCTGCGCTTTGTTGTAGGCGTCTGGAGTATGCATGTTTCATGTATTGATTCTGATGTCCATTCTTCTTTTGAATTGTAAAGTGCTTTGAGCCAATCTAGTTGGATTAGGCGCTATATAAGAGTTACGTATTATTATTATTACTCTGGTGTAATGGTGAAAGACATGGCTCGATGATCAGCCACCAGTCGGTCTGGATGGTGCGATGATACATCGCCTACAAGGAGCAAGTGTTTCCGCTGACGCCCAAGCTCCGGGGAGGAGTTGGGCTCTCTCATAGCTGGACGGATTGTCTAAGTAAACATGGTGCTTAACGTCCACAGAAACCATAAGGCTTAGTAGGGACGGGGAGAAGGGGAGGGGGGTACTGAGGTGGTGGGAGAGGGGGATTATATACCTATCGCTACACTGTCACCACCAGAATGACTTCTGCATTAAGATGGACAGCGATAAGTGCCATTTTAATGTTTCATAATTGTGAGGGACAAAGTCACGAGACAGTGTCCACAGACCACAACTTTTAAAGTGAAAGGAGAGCCGAAGCAGATTCGAACCGAGGTCCCTCTGCTTACCAGCCTAACGCCTTACCGCTAGGCCAAACCGGCTCACAGGATTGTCTCGCTGCCGAGTTGTTTTTCAACAGTTGCTTCTTCTGGACACTTTGTGCCTCTGTTCCGCGCAGCTGATGAAAGAGCAAATTGCGGAGTACACGAGTTGTTTCGCATCGGTGATGATGATGATGAAGTGATGCTTTATGTCCTCAGATGTCAGTTGACATATTAGGGACAAGTTGTGACCAATGCCGAAGCACGGTGCAATAAATCTTTACGTCCACGGAAACCAGAAGGCTCGTTAGGACGGACAGTCCAGGACGTCCACCTCGACTCTCACACAGCTCCTGAACTATGTGTCGCATCGGCGGTGTCCCCACCTCCTTAACACTTATTGTTCTGGCGGTGGCTGGCGGTCTCTTCGGTCTTTACGGGTCGGAGCGCAGGGACGAGTTATTCACAGGTATGACCCCACCATCCCCACTCCCCACTTCTCCCCTGCCCCTGCAGTCCAGTCCCTAATAAACCGTACGCGGCTTCTGTGGACGTTAAACAACATAAAAACAAGCCCATCTTAAAGCAGAATCCGACACTCATAGTTCAGGAGCTGTGTGAGAGTCGAGGTGGCCGTCCTGGGCTGTCCGTCCTAACGAGCCTCTGGTTTCCGTGGACATAAAGAATTATTGAACCATGCTTCGGCATTGGTCTCAGCTTGTCCCTAATATGTCAACTGACATCCGAGGACATTAAGCAACACTACCTATCTAAGCAGAACCCAGGAGCTGTGTGAAACCCGAGGTGGCCGTCTTAATAGTCCTTATGGTTCCTGTGGACGTAAGGTACCATGAAAGAATAATAATGTAGAAATAATTCTGGCGGTGACAGTACAGCGCAAAAAGGTATAGTTCTCCACTTCCTACCACCTCCAGGAAATACGGTCCCCACAGAGACAAGTCGGTGCCGCTAAACAAGTTGAATGAACGAACGAAAAAATTGCTGCCAAGGTTTGCCTCTTCCTTCTTGTGTGGATGTTGTTGTTTGTTTTGTATTTTGATCCTTTATTTGTTTGCTTGTCTTTGTTTGCTTGTCTTCCCAAGTCTCTTCAAGCGTGAGCAGGTACGTGCATGTGTTTCATGGACATCAAGCCAGGCTTGTTACTTGTGATTCGGTAGCTTGCCTTCCGCCCTCATATGACCTTCACGGTTGAGTGAACGTTCAGAATCCAGTATCTGTCGTCCATTACTGCCGGACACACAGACAACGCCCTGCGGCCACCTGACTGACCACACACGCTCTGGACAGTCCGACATGGAGATGACCACAGTGGAAAACGGCCGCCAGAGGGCGTCGCTACGCAGCGCCTCCTCTCTCTGTCGCAGGTCAGAAAATGACCAAAATATCGCAGCGTCCTGACCTCTCTGCCACAGGTCAGAACAGCGTCCTCCCCTCTCTGCCACAGGTCAGAAAATGACAAAAATATCACCGCGTCCCCCTCTCTGCCACAGGTTTTAAAAAAAATAAAAAAAATAAAAAATATCGCAGCGTCCCGTCTGCCACAGGTCCCTAGTAGTCCTTATGGTCTCTGTGGACATAAAGCAAAATTGAACTGAACTCAGGATCTATGTGAAATTTATGTGGACGTGAAGCAACACTGAAAATGAGAAGAAAAAAAGAAAGAAAACAACAACAACTTGTAGCTTGAAGAACCGGTCACTCCAGGCACATTCTTGTCGATAACTTGTACCCAGAAAGGGACAGTCTATTTCGTACATCAGTTATTTTTAGCTCTTGACACAGATTTGCCCAGACGCTGCGCTATGCACACTCCGAGCATCGCTTTCCGGCACCTTCCTCCAAGGAAGGATGTCGTAAACGGTCACTGATAATACTGACTAGTGAGCAAACCAACGAAAAGAATATGCACGTACCTCAGTTGTGTCAGTATTGACAGAGCAACCAAACCAAGTCTGCAGACGATGGAAATATTTGCACGTGACATTCGCATCGGTTCCCCTTTCAAGTCCCTAATCACAGGCCCTGTGATCGGTGTGATAGTGATAAGCTCCTAATCACAGTCCTCGCATGTCCGCCACGCAACTCCTTTGTTTCTGCCGTGCAGGCATCTGCCGGTGGACTGGCCAGGTGCTTGATAAACACTTTAACGGTTCAAAGAGACGCCGGCTGATGAGTCTGAAGGTGTTGAGCGTGTGGCCTGATTGAGTCACGTCTAAGTGCCCCACCCCGGCCACCCCTACCCTTCCCCGCTCCTACCCCCACCCGACCGCCCTCCCTTCTCTTGCGATTGTACTGACGTCTTGACACCATAGCTGGACAGTAGTCGCCAATGCCTTAATCACCGTCAGATAAGTATACAGTTATTTTCTGTTATCAGCGTTTATTTGTCTGTCTCAGTGTCGCTTGAAAAGGGATTTACCCTGAAACTTATGCACGTTTGCTGCTGTCCCATTAAAATCAGCGGTCTCTCTCTCTCTCTCTCTCTCTCTCTCTCTCTCTCTCTCTCTCTCTCTCTCTCTCTCTCTCTCTCTCTCTCTCTCTCTCTCTCTCTCTCTCTGTTTGTCATCAGGGACAGATTTGTAAAAAAGCCGGGTTGTGCTTAAATCTTTATCCTTGTGTAATAAAGTCTTATCTTATCTCTCTCTCTCGTAATTCTGTCTGTCTGTCTGTCTCTCTCTCTCTAAATCTGTCTGTCTGTCTGTCTCTCTCAGTCTCTCTCTCTCTCTCTGTATATGTGTGTGTGTGTGTGTGTGTGTGTGTGTGTGTGTGTGTGTGTGTGTGTGTGTGTGTTGATCATTAACGTCCAGTCGACAGAAGAAAGAAAAGGAGGCAGCCAACCGGAAAAAATAATTCAGTCATCAGTCAGTCTAGGATTATGATTCGACCTGTCGGACAATTTGCACGTAGTCGTGAAGTTTGTTGTCGACTTACATTTCTGCCTGTCGAGGAGAAAGCGGGCAGCCTTCACTGAAGCTGAGAATAACAAGAGATTAATCGTGTCTGTCAATGCAGACGCGAGAAAATAATCGCATTTAGGAGATAAGAATAAAACGAGTGTGATACGTTGTTTTCCATCCAATCCTTTGGTTTGGGACGCGCAATGTAAATGTGTATGTATTTGTTATCAGACTTTCTGTCGGACTTGTTATCAGACTGGCTATCAGACTTGTTATCAGACTTGCTATTAGACTTGCATGTGTGCAAGTGACTGGCATTTATTTACCTGGTCATAGCAGAAGAGACTGGTGCAGCCCCTGTCCACTCCACATGGCCGTTGTGTTGTCAGACTTGCTTAATGCCCATTTGTCTCAGGAAAAGTACTGGCGAGGACCCAGAGCCAAGGATCAACAAACAAAGGAGTTAATTAGCGCTCGAAATACTCAGTTGTGTGGAGGTTAATTTATGGCATTAAAAAAATAATAAAAAAATCAAAAAATCCCTTGTTTCAGTGTTGATTCTGCATGAGCGCTCTGGGCCTCGTTCCGTTTCAGATTTGAGATCCCAGGAGGTAGAAATGATACCTTCTACCTCAGTTCTACACTGACACCACCAGAATGATTCCGCATTGAGATAGACAGCAGTGTGAGCCATTTTAATGTTTCAGTAACTGTGAGGAAAAAAAGTAATGAGACAATGTCCATAAATGTCCACGATGTCCATAAAGCACAAACTGTGGAGAGAAAGGAGAGCCGGAACGGAATGGTTTGGTTCAATGTTGTTTTACGTCCACAGGAACCACGAGCCTCGACTTTCACACAGCTCCTGAGCTCTGAACTGAATGAAATAGTAAATAAATACGGTGCTTAATGTCCACGGAAACCATAAGGCTTATTAGTGAAGGGAGTATGGAGGTGGGAGAAGAGGGAGATTATATACCTATCGCTACACTGTCACCACCAGAACGACTCCTGCATTAAGGTGGGCAGCGATGAGAGCCATTTTAATGTTTCATTAATTGTGAGGGACAAAGTCACAAGACAGTGTCCACAGACCACAACTTTTGAAGAGAAAGGAGAGCCGAGGCGGATTCGAACCGAGGTCCCTCCGCTTACCAGCCACCGCTAGGCTAGACCGGCTCACACAAAATGGAGGAATTGTTTTGCTTAACGTCCACAGAAACGAGAATGTTTATTAGGGATGTTTACAAGGTGGGGAAGGAAACGAACGAAAGAGTGAAGGCTCAATCGCAGGCGCCAACCCGGAAGACCAAGGACGCCGTGGACAGCCGCCAGAACAACAAAATGTTACGGCAGTGTCCGCGTTGCCATTGTGCAGCAACTAGTGTACCACGCAGTTACTGTCCCAACTGCTGTGCGGGTCAGCCTTCACTCTTTCTTCCCCCCCCCCCCCCCCCCCCCCTTCTCTCCGTTCCTAATAAGCCTTGTGGTTTCTGTGGACGTTAAGCACATGTTTCCTTTACTTTTTGTTATCGGCAACACTAAGTAGACAAAAGCACTTTAGACCACTGCTCAAAGCCGCACTTCACTGGCTGCCAGTCAAAGAAGGAATTATTTTCAAGATAGCCGCCTTTGTTTTCCGTTTCTTTGATGGTGCGTTGCCACCATACCTGTCACCATGTCTCTCTGTATACACTTGTTCTGGCTCCCCTTGTCTGGAACAACCTCCTTGCTCACATCTGACACTGCAGTTCTCTCTCGCATTTCAAAGCTTTTCTTAAAACCTTTCTCTTTACTTCTGCCTACTCTGAGCTACTCTAAGGCATTGGATGCTGTACCTGATCTTGTTAAAACCTTTCTCTTTACTTCTGCCTACTCTGAGCTACTCTAAGGCATTGGATGCTGTACCTGATCTTGTTAAAACCTTTCTCTTTACTTCTGCCTACTCTGAGCTACTCTAAGGCATTGGATGCTGTACCTGATCTTGTTAAAACCTTTCTCTTTACTTCTGCCTACTCTGAGCTACTCTAAGGCATTGGATGCTGTACCTGATCTTGTTAAAACCTTTCTCTTTACTTCTGCCTACTCTGAGCTACTCTAAGGCATTGGATGCTGTACCTGATCTTGTTAAAACCTTTCTCTTTACTTCTGCCTACTCTGAGCTACTCTAAGGCATTGGATGCTGTACCTGATCTAAGGCATTGGATGCTGTACCTGATCTTTGTTGTTGTCGTTGTTGCTGCTGACGTCTTCTGGCTGACTGGTGCTTATTGGGTGTGTGTATGTGTGTGTATGCGGGGGTGGTGAGAGCGCGCGCGCGCGCGCGCGCGCGCGCGCGCGCGCGCGAGAGAGAGAGAGAGAGAGAGAGAGAGAGAGAGAGAGAGAGAGAGAGAGAGAGAGAAAAGAGGGGTTGCAAGACTCTGTGTGTGTGTGTGTGTGTGTGTGTGTGTGTGTGTGTGTGTGTGTGTGTGTGTGTACACGTGCGCGTGTGTGGATGCTAGGGAGAGGGAGGGAGAAAGTGAGATATGTAATCCATTACTAAATTAGTTTGTGTATTGTTGTCATGTTTCATGTATAGCGCTTTGAACCTTACACATGTGTAGTTTGTCATAAAGGGAGGGATTCGACACATTAGAAATGCATTCATTATTATTACTCATGGCAGTTTCTCAGTACTCTTTGAGCAATATAGCACTGTATATACAGTATAGCGATGTACACGTGTCAGTTTCTCAGTACTCTCTCAGCAATATAGCAATGTACGCGTGTCAGGCTCCAAGTACTGTATATACTGTATAACGATGTACACCTGTCAGTTTCTCAATACTCTTTCAGCAATATAGCGATGCACGCGCGTATGCCTTTAATACTCTCCCACCAGTATAGAGATGCATCATGGTTCAGGAGCTGTGTGAGAGTCGAGGTGGACGTCCTGGACTGTCCGTCCTAACGAGCCTTCTGGTTTCCGTGGACGTAAAGATTTATTGCACCGTGCTTCGGCATTGGTCACAACTTGTCCCTAATATGTCAGCTGACATCTGAGGACATAAAGCATCACTTCATCATAGAGATGCATGTATGTCAGTCTCTCAGTACTCTTACGGATACTCGTGCCAGTCTTCATTTTCATGGTGCTTTATGTTCACAGAAACCATAAGGCTTATTAGGGACGGGGAGCCCAGGAACGACCACTTCGACTTTCACACAGCTCGTGAGCTCTGCTGTGTCAGTCTCTCAGTACTTATTCTTCCACAAATATAGCGACGTTGTCATAGTGTGACATGTGAACAGCGAATCCAGCTTCACTTACCTGCGATTTCATGAATCGTGTTTCGTGACATTCGTATCGCCTTCGTGTTTGATTGGATGTCAAGAGTCCAGCAACCGATGATTAATTAAGTTGTTGGCCATTAATGATTAAATCAAAAAAAAAAAAAAATTTTTTTTTTTTTTTTTTTTTTTTTTAAGTCAGTCTTAACTTGCCCCTAAAAGCGTTTTTCCATCCCTTGGCCTTTTCCCATTTTGGCCTGTGAAAGGTGTTTTTGCTATTTTTATCGTACCAACACCCGACATGGCTAGAGTCCCGTTGCGTGTGTGCCCACTGGCAGTGAGTCACTCCCACCTCCCGTGATGTCAGAGTGAATTTTCAACTGCAAAGTACCCAATCAGCGTGTGTTTAGGCAAATAAAATTGTCGGACTAAAACCAAAGTTGTATGGGAACTCCCCGCCTCCCGGTATGCACCGGGGAAAACAGCCTCAAAAAACGGTTATCGGGAAAAAGTGGTTCTTATGAGTCTTTTGTTCCATGGTTATCGCCCCTTGGTAAAGTCCAACAGGGGTGGGGTTTTGTTTTTCACAATCTTCCTGTGGCTCACTGACCTACCCGGCGCATGGGGTGTTGCCCTGGGACAGGATACGTGCATTTTTGGTAAAAAATGTTTTCGGGCGGATAACTCAAGTTGTGGACAGGAATTTCCCCCCCCGTTATAGTCAGCTGCTTTGGACAGCACAAACATTTAAGTGAAGTAGGTTCTTACTGAGCTGAGTTAGCAGGGCTCTTGGAACCCTGTGTGAAAGGGGGTGGCCGTCCTGGTCACTTACACCTGTCCTCTTTGACTCGGGGGGGGTAAAAGAACTGGGAATAACATGTAGTGAAACAAGTCTGTCAGAGGGGCAGAGCTCCGGAACTGTGTGAAAGTGGAGGTGGCCGTCCTGGCCTCCACGTTCACAATAGTCCTCATGATCTCTGTGGACGTAGAGCAACATTTGAAGAAGAAGAAGAAGAGAAAAGACAGAGAGAGCAGAGCTCCGGAACTGTGTGAAAGTGGAGGTGGCCGTCCTGGCCTCCACGTTCACAATAGTCCTCATGATCTCTGTGGGCGTAGAGCAACATTTGAAGAAGAAGAAGAAGAAAAAGACAGAGAGAGCAGAGCTCCGGAACTGTGTGAAAGTGGAGGTGGCCGTCCTGGCCTCCACGTTCACAATAGTCCTCATGATCTCTGTGGACGTAGAGCAACATTTGAAGAAGAAGAAGAAGAAAAAAAGACAGAGAGAGCAGAGCTCCGGAACTGTGTGAAAGTGGAGGTGGCCGTCCTGGCCTCCACGTTCACAATAGTCCTCATGATCTCTGTGGGCGTAGAGCAACATTTGAAGAAGAAGAAGAAGAAGAAAAAGACAGAGAGAGCAGAGCTCCGGAACTGTGTGAAAGTGGAGGTGGCTGTCCTGGCCTCCACGTTCACAATAGTCCTCATGATCTCTGTGGACGTAGAGCAACATTTGAAGAAGAAGAAGAAGAAGAAAGACAGAGAGAGCAGAGCTCCGGAACTGTGTGAAAGTGGAGGTGGCCGTCCTGGCCTCCACGTTCACAATAGTCCTCATGATCTCTGTGGACGTAGAGCAACATTTGAAGAAGAAGAAGAAGAAGAAAAGACAGAGAGAGCAGAGCTCCGGAACTGTGTGAAAGTGGAGGTGGCTGTCCTGGCCTCCACGTTCACAATAGTCCTCATGATCTCTGTGGACGTAGAGCAACATTTGAAGAAGAAGAAGAAGAAGAAAAAGACAGAGAGAGCAGAGCTCCGGACTGTGTGAAAGTGGAGGTGGCCGTCCTGGCCTCACGTCCCAAAGTCCTCAGATCTCTGTGGACGTAGAGCAACTTGAAGAGAGAAGAAGAAAAAGACAGACAGAGAGAGCAGAGCTCCGGACTGTGTGAAAGTGGAGGTGGCTGTCCTGGCCTCCACGTTCACAATAGTCCTATCTCTGTGGACGTAGACAACATTGAAGAGAAGAGAAGAAAAGACAAGTCAGAGCGAGCTCGGAACTGTGTGAAAGTGGAGGTGGCTGTCCTGGCCTCCACGTTCACAATAGCCCTCATGATCTCTGTGGACGTAGAGCAACATTTGAAGAAGAAGAAGAAGAAGAAAAAGACAGAGAGAGCAGAGCTCCGGAACTGTGTGAAAGTGGAGGTGGCCGTCCTGGACCCCCCGTCCCTAACAGTCCTCACGATCTCTGTGGACGTAAAGCAACATTGAACTTGAAAAGACTATTCGACTTTAGATGCCTGCGAGATACTGGTTCACCGGTCTCTCCCACGCTGATAACTTAAGTATTTCGTCCCATACTAGCTCTCTTTCATAGTTCAGGAGCTGTGTGAGAGTCGAGGTGGCTGCCTTCTGGTTTCCGTGGACGTAAAGCTATATTGAACCATGCTTCGGCATTGGTCTCAGCTTGTCCCTAATATGTCAACTGACATCTGAGGACATTAAGCAACACTACCTACCTAACTAGCTCTCCAGTCCCACAGAAGCAAATGTAGCCAGCCCGTCTCCCTGAAGTTCCCTCAGTCAGCACGATGTGGTTGACTGGACACAAAGCACCAACTAACTAACCGTCGGTCAGTATTGCCTTTAAAACAGTACCAGTGCTCTTCTGTTGGTCGCCTAGCCCTTTGGACGAATATGAGTGTCGAGCGATTTCTTCTGTATCTCTCCTTCAAGCGATCGAGGGTGGGGACGTCTTTTGCTCTGCATTGAGATATTGAATACGAAGTGTGTGTGTGTGTGTGTGTGTGTGGTGTGTGTGTGTGTGTGTGTGTGTGTGTGTGTTGTGTTGTGTGTGTGTGTGTGTTGTGGTGTGTGTGTGTGTGTGTGTGTGTGTGTGTGTGTGTGTGTGTGTGTGTGTGTGTTGTGGTGTGCGTAATAAGTGTGTGTGTGTGTGTGTGTGTGTGTGGTGTGTGTGTGTATGTGCATGGTGCTGTTGTGGGGTGTGTGTGTGTATGTATGTTGTTGTGTTGTGGTGTGGGGGGGGGGGGGGGGGGGGCGCGCATGTTTCGCGAAAGCTCAATCAGTCAATTAGCTAAGCGAAGTTATACCTCTCAACATCAGACTCACCGTCCCGTAATCAGTTCTCGTCCAATTAATTCCCTCTCCCCTTGCTCCCAGCCGCAAGCAACGGCTGGTACCTATGCGCTAACGCGGAACCCCGCCGGCCCGACAAGACAGCGGTACACGAGCAAAAGGGTGAAGGAGCTCGCCGCGACCTCGCCACGCGCTGCTCTTCCAAGTCTCCGCCACCAGGCTCGCGCGGTCGCCGAGGGAAAAGGAACGAAGCGGCGGGAAGCTGAAGAAACCGACATCAAAGAGAGTCCCATCTGCCGAGCGCCCCAGCGCAACCACTGTCAAGGTCACGCCAATTGATGGCAGACAGACAGAGGGGACTGGGAGAGAGGGAGGGAGGGAGAGGGAGGGGGTGATTCAGGGGGTAAAGGGTGTGTTGCGTGTTGGAGAGAGCGAGGGGTGGAGGGGGCTGGGCAGGGCTGTAAAACAATTGGGAAGAATGTGAGAGGTCGGGTCGGTGGAACAGAGGGATGAAGAGACGGGGAACCGTTACAACGTGGCCGTTGGTGACGCTAAACTTGCGACAGTCTTTGTCGGCAGTGCCGGACATCTTTGAAGGATGCTTGGTTTTTCTTGGGTTGCGGTGTCATTGTTTCAAATGTGTGTTGCTGACTGATACATAGTGTGAACAATCTGTACGTTCGGCCTCTGATGTTCACAATGCTCGTAGTGTGTGTGTGTGTATGTGTGGTGTGTGTGTGTGTGTGCGCGCGCGCGCGTCCGGAAAGGTTCTTGTTTTTCGGCGTTGGTCAGGTGTGTGTGTGTGGGGGGGGGGGGGGGGGGTATGTCACCTCCACTTTCACACAGATGTTAAAACTTCAACAACAAACCAAGAAGAAAGAAAAGAAAAAGACTCATTAACGATCGTTCTAAAACATGTTTTGACACAGACGAACCGACTAGGTCCACAGAGAGTGTACACAGCAGGGGTCATAAACATGGCCACCGCTGAGTAGCAAACGGCTATCTACAAGCACTGACTGGGGAAAAAAACGAAACGAAACCAGGCCGGCAGACCTCCGGAGAGTGTGTAGACACAGCTCGTCATAAATCGTAATAAGCAGAACCCAACTTAGCAGGCTACTTTATGGCCGACTCCAATCTACGGTTCGGCTGACTCACCACCCGTCTTTCGCTAGACAATAGGGTTGCTCGACTGTACGTATGTATTACGACAGCCACTTAGTTGACTAGCTTCGGCCTATGGGACTAATAGCCTCGGACTGTTGCAGGTTTCTCTGATGTGGAAACTCGGGAGACTGATCACTTCGGTATGGGCGTCTGCCAAGTTCGGCGACTCGTGTGTGTGTGTGTGTGTGTGTGTGTGTGAGAGAGAGAGAGAGAGAGAGAGAGAGAGAGAGAGACTAAACTTTGTAGAAAATGTGTCGTGAAACGGCTTCAGCACAGTTCTTGACATGCTATGATCTAAGCAAACAAAACTTTTAAAAAAGATGTATTTGAATAAAACACAATTTTGCCATGTGTGATTTTCACAAAGGACTGGTGTGTGTAGGACTAACGTGCATGTGTACAAATACACTGTTGTTGATTTTATATATATATATATATATACATACGCTATTCTCCGCTCTCGAGCAGACTCACTGCGCTCGCACGTGTGTGTGTGTGTGTGTGTGTGTGTGTTCTGCTTTGATTTCACCTCAAAATACCCGTCATTTTGCTTGGTCAATACCCCCCCCCCCCCCCCCCCACAAAGAAAAAAGAAAAAGAAAAAGCCTAAAACTCCCCACTGCTCAACACCAACAGTCGAGGCAGTGAAGAAACTTGTATGCTGTATGCTTTGACACAAAGGGCTTCCTTCTCCCATGACGTTCTTGTGTAAGCTAACCTCGAGTGAGAAATGGCTGACAAGTACGTTTCAGCCAAGGAAGAGAAGTAGTATAGAGAAGCCCCCTCGGTTATTTTATCCCTGCGTGAGTTCAGGGACTTGGCAGGCAGCCATTTACAGCGACAGTAAAAGCCGGGGGACAATTATGCACTTGGTTTTAGGGAGCCTTCAAGCGTGACCGAGAAAGTGGGAGTGGGGAAACCACGTTGACGTTCAAATTTGTCATCGGAATACATTAGTGATGGAAATGCGCACTCGCTTTTATGAATGTCTCCTCTTTTTTTTTAACGTCACAACTCTTGGGGAATATTGCTTGTACATCATGCACTGTTTACATATCACTTTGCCGTTTCGATTTTGCTTTTCCTTCTTAGCTATCCGTTTCATTGATGTGCGTTGCAAACACTTCTCTTGGACGGCTTGACACGTTTCGAGGTTTCACCTCCTTGCTAAGTATCGAGTTCTGTGCATGTTGGGTTGTGTGTGTGTGTGTGTGTGTAGAAGTGAGAGAGGGAGACTGGAGAGATTGTCTGTGGCTGGCAGAGCACACGAACTGGATGGAATGGTGAAAAAAAAGAAAACTGAGTCCAGAACATGAAGTTCCTGATATTACACCCCAAGGACAGTCCTGCTCAGATTGAAATACTGATCACACACACAAACTTGCGCATTCACAGTACACACAACTAAAGACATGCTCATTGTACACACCCACACAGTTTAAATGCTGACTACACCCACAAACTCATGCATTCGTAATAGACACAACTAAACACACTCATGCACCCACTCTTCCACACATTTCAAAATGCAAAAATGACAAATGCATTATTCCACAAACTTTTATTTTTTTCAGTGTTACTTTTTTTTCCTCATTAAATATTGTAATGAGAATAATACAAAAACTGAAAAACACACCAAAGAAAGAAATTGAAGAATAGCTTTGGCAAAGCAAACACAAAAACCCACAAGAGTTCTTTCTTTTAAGTTAACATCATATTTCACAAAGATGCAGGCTGTTGAAGTAATAAATAAAAAGAATTAAATGCACAATCGCCACCCCCCACCTATCATTGCGGAAAATCATCTATTGAAAGGTTCATTCGTTTCATTTTTCAAAGTACCCTCCAATCAAACTAGGAATTCAAAACACAAAGGAACCCAGACTAACTTGAAAGAACAATTCACAATAAAATTTCACATGTCAACATTCAGCTTTCTGAAATGTCAATCATACTACTTGCTTCCAAAATGAGCCAAACAGGAAAGAATAAATTAGTAAACGCAGTATTAAAATGGTGGACTCCGGGAGTCAAAATAAAAGAGAAGGTAAAAGTGTCAGAAAGGAAGAGACCAACATAAGCCATACAAAGGCACAGCTGTGAACAGCAACATGAAATTTGTTCTAATCAACAACGTTTGCCTGCACAACTTGGCTAGAATACTTTCTCTTCTCGCACAAGTACAATGGATACCAGTAATTTGAGTAAAGTACACAAAATATGTTGGAGAAAAAAAGGGGAAGAATCCTGCTAGCCAAGCACTAAACTCTGAACGAAGGCCCCCAGTTTTTAGTCAGTGCCAAGACAATGACACACATGTTAAACCAGGAAGACAACACTCCTTAGTGTCACAGTAATTTGAACAACCCTGTACCTTTAAATGCCAAAAACAGAAAAAGACAAAGACATCCAACAGGTTTTACAAAAGTTGCCAATTACAATCATTCCTGTCCATCTTTCTGCACTCGCTTACTGACTTACAGGGATGTTTGTCTTACACATCTTTGGTCTTTTCCCCCCTTCTTTTCATGCCTGGGTTTGTTTACAAATTGTTACCTGGGTCTGGCAGAAAAAAACACCCCCCACTATCTGGCAGGAAAAAACACACCATCTTATTCCTGTTAGGTTCTGCGCTGTGAGTTACTGTGTGCTATTCTGTGCTGTGGTGGTTACTCTGTGCTGTGACCTATTTATTCTGTGCTGTGGGCTAGCAGGATTCCATGCGGTCAACTTGGTCCTCAAGGTTGCACCACTTTCAGTGGCGCCATGAAAGCCTGAATGGGTTATTAACCAAACTCAAATAAATAGTCATAGGAATGAAACCTATTTCTGTACATTGGTAATAATACAGCTTCATCGCAGCGCAGACATCTCACTCATATTGTTACACACAAACAACACGCATTGACCAAGCACACTTTGAATCTGCCACATATACGCCATTTGAATATCACACAGCATTCGGTTGATCAAAAACCAACAGGATATCAACTTGCAATAATCTTGAAATACCTTATCACAAATCATGTACACAACACACACCTTGATCAGTGAATGCACACTCATGCTAACTGCACACACGCACACACTCAAACAGCCTATTTGTGCTGCAAAACATGCGCATCTGCACAACACAGAATAATTGTGTTTTCTGTCCCAGGTATACAACACTCTAAACACACAAACGGCGTCAATCCTAGACGCAGAATTATTTAAACTCTGTAATCAAAATAAAAAATATAAATTTCTCGATGCTGCTCCGAACAGATTAGTCACAGAATTGTCCCATAATGCACTTTTTTCGTGAACACATTGAACACAGGATCAGTGGTGAAGTTCAAAGTTCATAACACAAAAATGTCGAAGGTCTACATCACTTCTGTAGCACAAGTCATGAAATCAATCAATGTTTATAATGTAAGCATGTTGGTCGAGGGAACGAAAGAGCGAAAAGTGTGCGTGTCAAGTTCAGTGTAGTTCAAGGTGATATCTTGAACAGTGCAACCACAAACTGGTGGTTTCTACCTAAAAACACACCAAGTCGGCACAGTCACTTTAACTAAAACACCTTTTCGGTCTGCAGTTTCTTTAAATCCCAAGTGTCTCACTCACACAAACACATGTGTAGTAGTAGTTTTACTGTGTGGGTAGATACATATAAATTAAAACGTCTATCATAAATGAGAGTAAATCCTGTACAGGTGGGCAAATGAATAGTATTACTTTTACTTGGGCGCGCGCGCGGCTGCTGCTTTTCGAACTGAACGAAATAGGTGGAAAATAAAAGGTTGGTAGCAATTGTGCAGTACTTGCGAGCGTTGACCACCGAGTTACGTGGACAGCTGATTGAAGATGGGCAATCTCATGCAGCGACCCAACTCCAGCGGGGAGTTGACCAACTGGCTCGCGGCGTTGTCCAGCAGGACGCTGTTGGCGGACGACTCCAGACTCCCCGTGCTGCCCATGCTGTCGTCGGAGTTGGAGGAGACGGGGGAAGTGGAGGGAGGGGGGAAAGCCAGTCCCAAGTCAGACACCACAACATCCGACGTCGGCCAGAACTTTTCCGCCGCTGACTCAGACTCCATCCCCGCCGTCGGCGGCTGCTGCTGTTGCGTCTGCCTGGTCCCCTGTGCGCTGCTCATGTTGACGTTGATGTTCGCACAGAAGGAGTCGACGTTGTTGCGCTGGTTCTGAGAAATGTTCAAGACGGCGGAGAAACGAAGCGCGGCCATGTCGACCACGTTGTTGTAGAACTGCTGGGTCTGAATCTGAAGGGGGGTCAGAATCGACCCCACACCGGCAGCATCGGAGGCGGGGAAGTTGAAACTGGGACTGGAGCGCAGGGAAGCCGTGGAGGAGTCCTGCGAGACGGTGACGGGGTTGGGGTCGCTGGTGCAGACTGGGGAGAAGGTGGTAATGGACGGGAACAGGTCCTCATTCAAAGTGGGGGACAGATTGCCGGGGGAGGAAGATGTCGTCGACACCGACTCGAAACTGGACCCAATAGAATTCAGTCCGCATAGATTGTTCGGCCGCTGGACTATCACCGAGGAATTCGACAGTAAACTCCGTTGCTGCTGCTGCTGCTGCTGTTGCTGCTGCTGCTGCGCCAGCCGCGAGTTGGAGTTCTTGTGCGACACGATGCGCTCGTCTTCGTTGTGGATGAAGTGGCAGCGCGGCCCGTAGGGGCAAAAGCCGATGGTGTGGTAGGTACGGCACCTCTCCGTCTTGTACTTGGGGTGACGGGTCAGGTTTCGCAGCTCGTGCGCTCCGTGCGCAAACTGACACTTGTCCCCGTACTTGCAATGGCCGCTCTCCTCGAACGGTCGGCACAACTCCGTCTTGTAGCGAGCCGAGTTCACACCACGGCCGTTACCGTTAATCCGGTCCTCGCTGTCGCTGAGGCTGCGGTCCAGCTTGCGGTGTGCCGAGTCCCCCCGGGGGCTGGTACTGCCGTGACCGTCCCTGGGGGCACTGTCCTTGGCCCCCGGAACGCCGGGCGGAGGGGTTGCGAGGGTACGGTTGTCCAGGGCGGGCCTGGAGCTGGTGCTGGAGGGCCCGGACAAGTTGCGGTGGCGCGACTGGGAGTACGTCACCGGCGTCGTGGCGGAGTTGGCGAAATACTGGCGACGGTCATATCCGGACTGCTGCTGCATGCGACAAGCGCTGCTGCTGTTGCTGTAGCGGCGGTTCTGGAGACAGAAAAAAAAAAGAGATGTTGTTACACCCGTTTGCTTTCAGACGTTTTAGACCGACAGTATCAAAAAGGAACACAAACGATACTGTCAATGTGAAACTCGACAGTATCAAAAAGGAACACAAACGTTACTGTTAATGTGAAACTAACGACAAACAAACTGAATAAAATCACCGGTACTCGGACATATATTTCCCCCTTTTTACTTATCGTAACCTTTCGCGTACACCGATTCAGCTATCGGAGTGAAAAAGGCCCAAATATCACTGTGAGCTATCAAACTAAAAGGCATTACTATTTGATGTATTTTTCAACTAACGACTGCTTGATTAAAAAAAAAGCTGAATCAAAACCATCAGCAACAAAAAAAGAAAAACAAAAAACACGCGCTTTCAAGTTTCAACAACAAAAGGTCCACTCGAGACAAGAGATAAAACAGCGGTGAAAAACAGTAAACGGCAACAACTTGCCCACCGATAAGAGAGCACAGACAGAACCGCTCGCTACATAGTACAACAATTACGTTCTACAAAGAGTCGCGTTGAAACTGCAACAGTCAGGCTAGTCACTTCACTGTTGGCAAAACTTTTTACATGCACATCGAGACCACGGCTGAAAACCTCACGAGAAAGACACACATGGCACGAGCGAGTGAACAGTGTGAAAAAGCACGTGCGGGTTCGTGAAATCAACAGGTGCAAGTTGGCGCAGAGCAACTTGGACGATAAAAACAGATCGATAGCGTCTTGCCTACTTTTTGCAGAAAGCGTTTTACTTTCAACACTCACTGACCGAAATCTCCGTGGTCATGAACCTTGTTCGAAACAGATCAAGAAATAGTGAAGAAAAGAAACCACAGAAGTACGAAACACTGGAAGGACCAGAACGCCGCATGTTAGCCTAGTCAAGACAGAAACTCTCTCCAGACCCCTAAATGCACGAAAAAGAAAGGCTCCAGACAAGAAAACCTATTCTGCCTAAAAAACTTACTTGATGAAAAATTTCACCTACATCCAACTGTGTCGGCATCACTGCAGCTGACATGGTGTAAAAATCCACACAGAAAAGGCACACACGTTTCACAGAAGTTTCATACGTCCACGTTCTCTCTCACCACCAAAAGCTCTGTCAAACTTCGACTGCAGCAAGCGATATAAAACAGAGTGGGCGGGGCCTCGACGCCACTCTACGCTGTCAATCTGCTCGGCAGCGCGAGAAGTGACCTCTTTTCTCATTGGCTGCCGATGGCATCATCTCTTCGCGGGTTGGCTGAGAGTCTGAGAACAAACTCGGGCTCGAGCAAGGAGCGGCGGTTTTTCGCGTGTCGGAATCTGTGGACGTAGTGAGAGAGGTTGTTTACGAAACTTGGACCGAAGGACGTACGACTACTATTGGCTGCGCACGGAGGGCAATTGTTTCCCCCCTGTGACGTCGCTGATGCGTTTCGAAAGAGCACGAGCGAAATTGCGGTTGTACCCGATCCGCGATGCCTCGGTGATTCGTGCGTCTTGTGCCGAGCGAGCGCGGCTCTTCAGGGTCCAAGCTATCTTCGTCGCGAGACCACGTGCTGGGTTTTTCGCGCCGTCTCTTCCTGAGTCAGCCTGACCCCAGAAACTGCGAAAAAGACGCAAGACAAGACCACAGATCTCTCTCTCTCTCTCTCTCTCTCTTCTCTCTCTCTCTCTCTCTCTCTCTCTCACAAACAGTCCCACCCCCTCTTCGAAAACAAACAGCAACTTTGTAGAAGCCTCTCTCAATGTGTAGAAAATAAACGGTAACATCAAAGACACTGCTTGACTGCTTCGCCGAGAGGCGGATGCCGATTTGTGTGTGATTTTTTTATATATATTTTTGTCAATAACAAAAAACAGCTGAAGTCGGATTATGCGCCATCCGGTTGGCAATGGCAATAATATGACCTGGTGATTAGACTGTTTCGCTGAACTGCTGGGTGCCGTGTCAGCGTCACATTGCTGGATCAATGGGCGCACGGTATGCTAGTGATTTGGCACAGGAAATACAGAACTAGTATAATCCAACTGCCGTGTGCTTTGATATTCCTGTGGGCGCTAAGGGCAAGGTCAGTCGACTGACGCTTTGTTCTGACCGTAAACGTCGTTTACTTTCAGTCAGCTGGCACAAACAAACACTTCCTAAGACGCATCATCAACCCCACCACCCCTTCCCAACACACACACACACGCATGCACGCATGCACGCACAAACACACACAACACACACACACACACACACACACACACACACACACACACACACACACACACACTCGATCTCCATTACAAACAGCTGTTACTTGAAGGTTTTTTTTCTTGTTTTTATGTTAAAACCACAACAAAAGTAGGTAGATTCCATTTTCTCATTGTCAGCTGACACTGGTCTGTCAGTGCAAGAAGGTCGCACACTCGTCTACAGGTGAGATGGATGCTGCTACAGTTCGTTGACCGCCTCTCGCAATCAAGGTATGAACACATTCGAACAGCCAGTCACTTTACTACTGAAACATCAAAATGGTGCACACTGCTGCCACACTCATTCTGCTGGTGGTGGTAGTGGTGGCGGTGGTGGGTGTGTGTGTGTGTGTGTGTGTGTATGTTCTCCAAGCCTCTTCAACCTCCCCATCCCTCCCTTCGAACCTCTCCCGACATAACTTTGGTTTCGGACGTAAAGTTATTCAGCAAAGCTGAAAATAAACTCTCTGTGACACGGAGAGAAGAGAAACAGGCGAGACAGAT
>JABMCL010000740.1:827500-830000 GCA_018857735.1 Alviniconcha marisindica
TCTCTGTCTGTGTCTCTGTCTCTCTCTCTGTCTCTCTCTCTCTCTCTCTCTCTCTCTCTCTCTCTCTCTCCCCCCCCCCCCTCTCTCTCTTCTGGCCTGCACATGTGTAGGCCTACTTTGCACCGGTTATGAAGAGTGCAACTAGGGTGCTGATGGGGTTGGGGCTGGGAAGAAGAAAAGGGAAAAAATCTGAAAGAAGAAAGGCGTAAATATGTGTCGGGGAGATAGGCTTTCAACAAACAGCGATGGATGAATCTGACGCTAGGCAAATGGAGAACACATCTTTAACCGAAGAAAACAACAAACAACAGCAAAAAAACGTGGACAGAAGCATTTTACAAAACAATATTATTCTAAACAATTACTGACCAAATAGGTAGCTAAGCAACCGAGCAAATAACCAAATGATCGGTTACGCTCCATGGCAACTAGCCCACTAGTGAACCAAATAATCAATCAGAGAAAGAAAGATTCCAAAACAAACAAAGAATGAACGTACCAGTACCTTTTGAAGCTACACCGGGGTGGAATTTTCGCTAAGAAAAAGCGATTTGTTTCATATGACGAACCATCTACATGATAATGTATTATTTTTAATGATATCAAAAAAGAAACAAAAACAACAGCCAAAAACAAAACAAAACAAAAACCTCCCCAAAAACCAACAACAAGCAAAAAATTAAAACAAAACAAAAGACAAGAACAACAACAACAACAAAACCAGAAAGAGTGTTATAACCAGTCAAACTGAGAACGTATGTACAGACTTTTCGAAGGGGCAGAAACAAACCAAACATGCAGACTAGCAAATGCGTAAATGAATGGACTATAAATTTCGGCAGTAAACGAATAAACGCGACACATGCAGAAAAACGAATTGCTGAATGAGTGATAAGCATAACAAATAAACATATGGGCCAACCATCGTAATCAGGGAGAGAAAAAAGGAGAAGGGGGGGGGGGAGGCAGGGGGCAGGGGGGGGGGGGGCGGAGGGAAGCGGGGAGGGGTAGAGGAATGGGGGGAGTTATGTGGTTTGAAGGAGTAAACACTTTTTTATGCACGCGTGCGCATTGTGTCATCATGACGTCACTCACGCGCGTGCATTTTCCCACGCGTCTCTGGCACTCCCGTAGGGTAGAAGGAAGGGGAGGGCAAGGGAAAGGGTGGTGGCGGTGGGGGGTGGGGGGTGGGGCTGACATTGATAGCTTACCAACATGTGGTGTTTGGTTTACCTGTGCAATTTATTATCGTCGTCAACAACTTTGTCATCAACAGCAGCAGCCCTCCTGCCCTTCTCGTCATCATCCACATCATCATCGCCGTCGCCACATCATCACCACAGTCATGTATTCATTTATCCAATGGATCTTTCTTTGTTCACTTATTTTCTCCTGTTTATTTATTGTAAGTTCAGAAGGAGCCATCTGGCAAGGCATCAGTGGACAGACCGGTCCAAGGGGCGTCACTCGACCGTCCATCAGCGCGAAGTTCCCACGATTTGACAAGGGTGGTCGACCTTGCGCAGTATGAGTAAGACTTCCAGAATTAGTCCCAAGGCGTCGTAAAATCGGTTCGTTTTTGAGTGGAAAGAAGGGAGGAAGGGGTTGCAGTCTTCCAGTCGGCTTCATCAGCCTGCATCTCGTTTCGGTTCCCACCATTCTGGAAACAAAGAACCGACCTAAACAGCGTGACACCGCGAGAATTAAACTCATTGCAAAAATAAGAACAAAACGTCTGGAGAGAGAGAAAAAAAAGAAGAAAAAAAGAAAGAAAAAAGAGTAACGCCGGTGACGACGACGATAATTTTAATAACCACAGGGGGGAAAACAACAAGAAAATGAAGAGTGGCGGGATGGGAGGGTCGGGGTCGGAGGTGCGGGTGGGGGTGGGGGGAGGTTGGGGGAAAGCAAGGAGAGTTATATAATTATGGATTTTAACGACCAGTCAATCAGCCGTTGCACCGGGCCACCCCAGGATGAAAGAAAACAACGGAACTCGAACTCGAAAACTTTATTTGACAAGGATTGTAGTTTAGATTCAGTCATAAACCTAACAACTAGTCATTGCCAAGCTACTGATGAGTGGCTATCAAATTACAGGCATTAGTAGAGAGAGAGAGAGAGAAGAGGAGGAAGAGAGAGAAAAGAGGAAAAGAGAGAAGAGAGGGGGGAGAAGAGAGAAAGGGAAAACAGCAAGACAGACAGACGAAACAGAGCCAGACAGAGCCAGAGACAGAGAGAGAAGGAGAAAGACGAGAGAAGGAAAGGGGAAAAAAAACAGAACAAAAAGAAAAGAAAAGGAAAAAGAAGAGAGAGAGAAAAGAGAGGGGGAGAGGGGGAAAAGAGAGAGAGAGAGAGAGAGAGAGAGAGAGAGAGAGAGAGACAGACAGACAGACAGAGAGAGACAGAGAAGAGACAGAGGGAAGAACGAAACAACCCTCGAACTCGAAACTTTATTTGACAAGGATTGAAGTTTAAGGTTCAGACAGAAACCTAACAA
>JABMCL010000740.1:840000-845000 GCA_018857735.1 Alviniconcha marisindica
ACAGAGACAGAGAGATATTTCATTAGAGAGAGAGAGAGAGACAGAGACAGAGAGAGACAGAGATGTTTTATTTTCTGAGTCACAGTCCTCCCATCAAGAGAGATGACCTCGCACCGCCCATAGAGATCAAAGGGGACACATCCCATAATATTAGCTTGGCCAACGTTGGGAGGAAAAGTGAGCGTACCAAGCACCCGCACCTCCCCGCGGAATCCACTTTCAAAAGAAACAAGAAACTTTGAAAAAATAAACAACTCGTTGATGTAAAACAAAGAAGCGGGCCTCCGTTTAAAATGCGGAAAGCGAGGGAAGGTAGGTAATGCACACGTGTGGGCTGTAATCACACAGAGTTCTCTCCCTTCCCACACATAACTTGTCCGACTCGACGGGAAGTGTTTCTGACACCCATCCAAGTAGATGACAATCCCTCCAATGACTTTTTCTTCTGGTACAAGCTGTAGTGTAGTAGAGTGCACAAATGTCTTGTGTTTCACATTTTGGTTCTCATGGGCCCGATGTTTTTGGCTCAAACTGGCTGGATGATGATGTGTTGAGATTTCAGGGGTTTATTTTGAGAGCTTGGATGATGAACTCATTTCTCATTTTGTATCGTCCTGGTGTGATCTTATGCGGTTTTGCTCGGACGTCAAATCCAAGGCCAATGAACTCAGTTTACAACCAGGTCAGTGGCTATCACTGAATTCCCCCCCCCCCCCCCGTCCTCCCTCCCAAGAAAAAAAAATCTACTCTCAACACGGCCAATAAAAAGTTGATTTTTCTGGTTATTATTTACAAATGACTGAATGATTATCTGGACTGACTTACTGGATTTCTTAACTCTGACTGACTGACTGACTGACTGACTGACTGACAGACAGACAGACGGACGGACGGACAAACGAACGGATTGACGATCGGATAACGGAACGGAGAGACAGACTAACTGACAAATGTGATAATTTGATTGAGTGTGCAGCAAGTACATGTACATATTTTGACTGACCTTCGACGGACATTGGCTGACAGACGGTCTCCCTTTTTTTCTTCTTTTTTCCCCCCATTTTTTCCCCCACTGTCTTCTTGAAGGAGCGAGGTGAACTGCCATGGTTCACGTCCCACTGGGCATAAACCTGATATACACCGCATTCTACTCGTTTCTTTGTCACGTGTGCGCGTGACGCCAAAGAAGATGACGCTGAACCGAAACGCGTCAATACAGCTTCACAACGCCAGTGTTTGTCCTTCCGGGGGCTCGGGGTCGCTCAGACCGAATTCCCAATCAGAACGAAACAAATCCCAGTGAGGTGTGTCAAACACCAAAGCGGGAATTAAGGCGGAAAGTCGACCATACTTACAAAGACAGCAGCAAAGAGCGCCGCCGCATTCCTGTGTTCCTTTGTAAACTTTGGTTGTCTATTTGTCCCGTTCAAGATGGCTGACATCGCTAATGTGCTATGCCATGGACTGCGTGCTACACGGTATCTCCGTCAGCAGATAGAACAAGCCGCAAACGTGTGGCAGGAAGAAGAATAAACATAAGAGACCGACGAGCGAAGCGGAAAAAAAGAAAGAAAGAATGAAAAGGACTAGGAATTTAAAAAATAAATTTTTAAAAAAATGAAGGGGAAAAAAGGGGGGAATGGGTAGAGGACAAGAACCATTTTAAAGCGTGATGGTGGGTGAAGCAAAAAGTTGGCTAGGGTCAGACAGCGGAACGAGACAAAAGAGGAGGGTGGTGTCTGATCTAGCGACTGTCTAGTCAGTGGCGACACAAGCGCATCTTATTGTCTCGTAATTCTGTCGTACCTTGAAAGATTTACTTCATTTCCATTTGAACGGGGGGGAAAAAGAAAAGAAAAAGAAAAAGAAGAAAAAAAGAAGAAGAAGAAGAAGAAGAAGAAGGATCATAAGCAAGGGAGGGCGACGCTACGAGCAATGGAGGGGAAACCACAGAAAAGGACAAAGAAGGTGCTCCGTGTTTGCCGACAGCTGACCGGCTTTTAGCCAGACAGCCCCGCCCACTTACACAAGCGGAGTAAACAACATCATGTACGCTCGAACTTAAGCTCAGGAGCTCAGGAGCTGTGTGAAAGTCGAGGTGGTCGTCCGCGGCTCCCAGTCCATAACAGTCCTTATAGTCTCTGCGGACGTAGAGCAACACTGACCTTGAACTGGATCTGCAGAGCTCAGGAGCTGTGTGAAAGTCGAGGTGGCCGTCCTGTCCCTAATAGTCCTTATAGTCTCATTGAACTTGAACTGGATCTGCAGAGTTCAGGAGCTGTGTGAAAGACTAGGGGGCTGTCCTGTCCCTAATAGTCCTTATGGTCTCTATGGACGTAAAGCAACAGTGAACTCGAACTTATGCTTCAAGCTGCACAGACCCACTGCACCTGATCATTGTTTTCGAAAAACAGTACAGGCACGTGTTTTGTTCACAATCCAGTAGATCTCGGACATACCGCGGGCTTGTCTAAGGGTGTGTGTTCGTAAAGAGACGCTGATTGGCTAGAGCTCATCTGTCGCTGAGTCAGAATGTGGAGAGAGGTCAAATACGATGGAAATCTCAAGGACTTCGCTCTTCAGGTTCATCTTCTTCCATTTGTGTTATCCACAACCATCGTTTTGATTATTCTGATATTGCGATGCGTTATCTGTGTGTTTCCATGCCACCGGCCGTTAAGACATCTCTTATTGACAGGAGGACGTGGGATCTTTAACGTGCGCAACGAGGGCGTGCTGTGTACACGAAGGCGGGACAGCAACTGACGAGTGCACAACTTGATCGCTTGGAAAAAATGGACAAAAAACAAACTAGTCCTTCACCCTGCCTCGTCCTGGAGGCAAACACTTGGCCGGAAGCACTCTGTGTGTGTGTGTGTGTGTGTGTGTGTGTGTGTGTGTGTGTGTGTGTGTGTGTGCAGGCGCGCGCGTGCGTGTGTGTGTGGGTGGTGGCGTGCGTGCGTGTGTGTGTGTGTTGGCGCGGCGTGCGTGTGTGGTGTGTGGTGTGTGTGTGTGTGTGTGTGTGTGTGTGTGTTGTGTGTGTGCTCTGTGTGTGTGTGTGTGTGTGTGTGTGTGTGTGTGTGTGTGTGTGTGTGTGTGTTGTGTGTGTGTGGTGTGTGTGTGTGTGTGTGTGTGTGTGTGTGTGTGTGTGTGTGTGTGTGTGTGTGTGTGTGTGTGTGTGTGTGGTGTGTGTGTTGTGTGTGTGTGTGTGTGTGTGTGTGTGTGTGTGTTACTATTCTTCGTATGAATATATTTATAAATGTTTTTAAGCCATTGATATGTGTGTGGACATTTACGCGTTGTATATATATTTTATTTTTCTTTAATTAAGTTGTAAATCGTTTTGAGCCTCTGAAAGCGCTCTATAAATTCCTCATCATCATAATCATCATAATCATCATCATCATCATCGTCATTATCTTTACTATTATCATCGAGCCAGTCACGAACAGTCCAGAACTCCCGTCTTTGTGTCTCGTTGCTGTCTGTGTTTCACGTGCGACCTCTGGACACGGACGGACTGGTCTTTAGTGCTACAAGCGGCACTGAGTTCTACACACTGCTGCGGCAAAAACGTGCTGAGTAAATCAACAGAGTAAACCTAAGTCCGTAATCTGATATTGAACGGCCTGTCAGCCATGCCGGTTTATGAGGGCGAAACCCCTGTTAGTACTTCCTTCCCGACAGACGGACAGCTCGACAGCTGTTCCCCAACGTCAAGTCAGCTGCCTTGTTATATCAGGGTGAAGATCCATACGAGGTATGCAGACGACGACGCATTTGGAATCAGAATCAGAATGGCGATGCCACTGGATCGATGATGATAATTATTTTCTCCTGAAGATGACGTCTTTGTGGACAGATGCATGTTAATGTCTCTCGATAGATTGATGGCGCCAGTGGACTTTTTTCCCCTTTTTTTCTTCTTCTTCTCTCCAGTACTTCCTTGTCCCTTGCGACAAATTCAGATCGCTTTACTTTGATAAGGCACAGCAGCCAAAGGAGCAGAGCTACCCATTCTTATCAGTGAGTGCAGTATTTTCGTGTGTCCAAACAATGGCATGGCTGCCAGTGTTTAGGAGTTTTAACATGCGCATGCGTTGACGCATGCGTGTACACGGGGGCTATACGGACACCGTGGGAGAGTCTGCAGTGGAAGATGACTCACGGACAAAAGATCCCTTACCTCACCGGGGACTCGAACCCGAGTCAGTATTGCGCCTGGCTTTTTGTTTTTGTTTTTGTTTTTTAACGCTCTACCAACTGAGCTATTTCCGCACCTAGAAAATCTTTCGGTTATTAGCCTAATAGATTATCCTGATTACGTGTGTGTGTGTGTGTGTGTGTTGTGTGTGTGTGTGTGTGTGTGTGTGTGTGTGTGTGTGTGTGTGTGTGTGTGTCTGTTAGCTGTTAGGTTTTTGACTGAATCTACATTACTGAATCTACATTACAATTCTTGTTAAATAATTTTTTCGAGTTTTCTCTGTCTGTCTGTCTGTCTGTCTGTGTCTCGCTCTCTGTCTGTCTGTCTGTCTGTCTGTCTGTCTGTCTGTCTGTCTGTCTGTCTGTCTGTCTGTCTGTCTGTCTGTCTGTCTGTCTGTCTGTCTGTCTGTCTCTCTCTCTCTCTCTCTCTCTCTCTCTCTCTCTCTCTCTCTTCTCTCTCTTCTCTCTCTCTCTCTCTCTCTTCTTTAACTGTACTCTCCTTTTCTCTTCCTTTCTCTCTGCTCTGTCTGTCTCTGTCCTCTGTCCCTCCCCTTCCCCCCCTCCCCCCCCCCCCCCCGCCCTTTCTGTTGAGGGGTGGTGGGCTGCAGGAGACGGGAGGGACAGTGTGGAGTACACCGTCTCCTTGTCAACACGTATGGTGTCTCACCACGACGGAGAAGGAAGGCATTGTCACCCTGTTCCGCCCTCATCATCCCTCATCCGTTATCCCCAGCTCATCATCGCTCATTTGCACCAACCCGATGAAAGCGATGCTCGGCGACGAGAGGTGGCACAAC
>JABMCL010000740.1:855000-860000 GCA_018857735.1 Alviniconcha marisindica
ATCTCTGTGTGTGTCTCTGTGTGTGTCTCTGTGTGTGTCTCTGTCTCTCTCTGTCTCTCTGTGTTTCTGTCTCTGTCTCTGTCTTTCTCTGTCTCTCTGTCTGTCTCACTGTCTCTGTCTGTCTGTCTGTCTGTCTGTCTGTCTGTCTGTCTGCTCTTCTCTCTCTCTCTCTCTCTCTCTCTCTCTCTCTCTCTCTCTCTCTCTCTCTCTCTCTCTCTCTCTCTCTCTCTCTCTCCGCCCTCCCCTCCCTCTCTTTCTCCTTCCCTCTATCCCCCCTCTCTCTATTGACCAACCTCCTTCTCCCCCCTCTCTCTTGGTAACAAGCCCATCAAAACACACCATGATATACCATAACACAACATAATATAGCATAGCATACGAATACGATAAAACACAGTATAAAGTAGCACAGCAACACGACAGAGCACGTTATCGCACGGTGACATGACATACTATAACACAACACAATATAGCATAGCATACGACAAAACACAGTATAAAGTAGCACAGCAACACGACAGAGCATGTTATCGCACAGTGACATGACATACTATAACACAACACAATATAGCATAGCATACGACAAAACACAGTATAAAGTAGCACAGCAACACGACAGAGCATGTTATCGCACAGTGACATGACATACTATAACACAACACAATATAGCATAGCATACGACAAAACACAGTATAAAGTAGCACAGCAACACGACAGAGCATGTTATCGCACAGTGACATGACATACTATAACACAACACAAAATAGCATAGCATACGACAAAACACAGTATAAAGTAGCACAGCAACACGACAGAGAACGTTATCGCACGGTGACATGACATACTATAACACAACTCTTGTAAAATAGCACAACTGACACTGCACAGCTTAGCATGGGCAGCATGTAACTGAACCGGACATGTCATGGTGTAATGTAGTATGCAGATCATATCGTAACACCACAAGTCGACCTAGTATGACCTCAACCACACCGAGCATAATATGACGTCACAGTATAGCATAAAATCACAAGCCGTAACATAAACATAAATAATCAGACGTAATACAATAAAGCATAACATCACAAGCCGTAACATAAATATAAATAATCAGACGTAACACAATCTAGCATAAGATCACAAGTCATAACATAAGGTAATACGATGTAACACAATACAGCATAGCATCACATGCCGTAACATAAAATAATACGACGTAACATAAAATAATACGACGTAAAACAGTATAGCATAACATCAAAAGCCCTAACATAAGCATAAAATAATAGCATCACAAGTCATAACATAACGAACATGATACACTATGACGTAATACGTATCAGTAGATAAACTAACAGCCACAAGCCGTACACGAACAAACATGACATACTATGCAAAAAGTATAGTATAGCGTAACATCACAAGTCGTATCATCCAAAGCGTAAAACCATCACGCATCTAAAAGTAACATGACACGGGTAAACGATTACAACATCATCAGGCGAAAAACATTTCCCTGTGCACAGTGAAGAATCAGTCTTTTGACAAGAATTAATACATGAAAACAGAGAAAAGAGAAGGACAGACAGACAGAATTCAGTCCAATATCACTTATCACTTGTCCATCACCGGTAAGTCTTTGGAATAACATGCAACTCAGTATGTTCAGTTTCATTGTTTGCTGTGTGTGTGTGTGTGTGTGTGTGTGTGTGTGTGTGTGTGTGTGTGTGTGTGTGTGTGTGTGTGTGTGTGTGTGTGTGCGTGTGTGTGTGTGTGGTGTGTGGTGTGTGTGTGTGTGTGTGTGTGGTGTGTGTTGTGTGTGTGGTGTTGTGGTGTGTGTGTGCGTGTGTGTGTGCGTGTGCGTGTGTGGTGTGTGTGTGTGTAGTGTGTGCGCGGCGCGTGTGTGTGTGTTGTGTGGTGTGTGTGTGTGTGTGGTTGTGTGTGTGTGTGTGTGGGTGCGTGTGGTGTGTGTGTGTGGTGTGTGTGCTGTGGTGCGTGCTGGTGTGTGTGTGTGTGTGTGGTGTGTGTGTGTGTGTGTGTGTGTGTGTGTGTGTGTGTGTGTGTGTGTGTGTATCTTTTGCATAGTTACGCTTGAACCCTTGTCTACATTATGTGTTAGCTATTTTTATCTACATTTTTATTGCTGATATCATTTCCATCTCGATGTACATTATGTGTGTTATACTACGCTTGTTCAGAACTTTGAGCCGCAGGGTAGGCGCCTTACAAATTTCCATTATTATTATTATTATGTGAAAAGACCTTAAATAAATAGGAAGAAGACAGACAGAGAAAAACGGACATGATGGACTGACTGGCAGAGAAAGAGACAGAGAAATACGAATTTTCGGCAAAGTTCCCTTGCTCCAAACCACAGGATAATGCGTAGTAGAGTCTCAAAAACATCCCCCCAAAAAAGACGAAAGCACAAAAAAAGCGTTAAAACATTCAAAACAGACATCGTCCCATCTACTGGTGTCATTGCTCTTGTCATAAATCTTGCGGTTTCGGGTCAGGGAGGAGAAAAAGGGAAGGAGCGGAGTGCGATTTTGACACACGTCAAAAGCACCTTCTGTAAGTTAACACTTTGACACACGTCAAAAACACCTTGTGCAAGTTGTCCAAACAATGCCACGGCCCAAGAGGACCAACCTGGTGCCTGGAGCCATTTTATCTGAGCCATCTTGATCAACTCTCCCGCAGTCTCAGAGGGAGGCATTTTTGGCAGTAGTCACAAGCGGTAGGCACCCACCGCAGCCTCTAGTATTAGGCACATCCGCAGTAGACAAAATCAATAGGCACCAACAGAAGGCATTGGCAGTAGCCACGGGCAGTGGATATAGGCAGTAGATAAAGGAAAATTATACAGGCAGTAGCAAGTAACAAAAAAAAGAAAACAAAACAAGAACAACAAACAAACAAACAAACAACAAAGAAAACAAGAAAAGAGAGAGAGAGAGAGAGAGAGAGAGAGAGAGAGAGAGAGAGAGAGGAGAGAGAGAGAGAGAGAGAGAGAGAGAGAGAGAGAGAGAGGCATAGTCCACGGTAGGCACCGGCAGTACGTATAAATCGATTTATTATTTTAATTTTTATCATAATACCGACAATGAGAACGTGCAGTAGGCACTGGCAGTAGGAGACGGCAGTAGGTACTGGCAGTAAGAGATGGCAGTAGACACTGCAGTAAGAAATGGCAGTAGACACTGCAGTAAGAGATGGCAGTAGACACTGCAATAAGAAATGGCAGTAGACACTGGCAGTAAGAGATGGCAGTAGACACTGGCAGTAAGATATGGCAGTAGACACAGCAGTAAGAAATGGCAATAGACACTGCAGTAAGAAATGGCAGTAGACACTGCAGTAAGAAATGGCAATAGACACTGCAGTAAGAAATGGCAGTAGACACTGGCAGTAAGAGATGGCAGTAGACACTGGCAGCAGACACTGCAGTAAGAGATGGCAGTAGACACTGCAGTAAAAAATGGCAGTAGACACTGGCAGTAAGAGATGGCAGTAGACACTGCAGTAAGAAATGGCAGTAGACACTGGCAGTAAGAGATGGCAGTAGACACTGCAGTAAGAAATGGCAGTAGACACTGGCATAAGAGATGGCAGTAGACACTGCAGTAAGAAATGGCAGTAGACACTGCAGTAAGAAATGGCAGTAGACACTGGCAATAAGAGATGGCAGTAGACACTGCAGTAAGAAATGGCAGTAGACACTGGCAGTAAGAGACGGCAGTAGACACTGGCAGTAAGAGATGGCAGTAGATACTGCAGTAAGAAATGGCAGTAGACACTGGCAGTAAGAGATGGTAGTAGACACTGGCAGTAAGAGATGGCAGTAGACATTGGCAGTAAGAGATGGCAGTAGACACTGCAGTAAGAAATGGCAGTAGACACTGGCAATAAGAGATGGCAGTAGTACATCGCAGTAAGAAATGGCAGTAGACACTGGCAGGTAAGAGATGGCAGTAGACACTGGCAGAGAGCAGACCTGCATAAGAGATGGCAGTAGAGAGATGGCAGTAGACACTGGCAGTAAGAGATGGCAGTAGACACTGGCAATAAGAGATGGCTGTAGATACTGCAGTAAGAAATGGCAGTAGACACTGGCAGTAAGAGATGGTAATAGACACTGGCAGCAGACACTGGCAGTAGACACTGGTAATAAGAGATGGCAGTAGACACTGCAAGTACGAGAGGGCAGTAGACACTGGCAGTAAGAGATGGCAGTAGACACTGCAGTAAGAACATTAATGGCAGTAGACACTGGCAGTAAGAGATGGCAGTAGACACTGGCAATAAGAGATGGCAGTAGACACTGGCAGTAAGAGATGGCAGTAGACACTGGCAGCAGACACAGCAGTAAGAGATGGCAGCAGACACTGGCAGCAGACACTGCAGTAAAAAATGGCAGCAGACACTGCAGTAAGAGATGGCAGTAGACACAGGCAATAAGAGATGGCAGTAGACACTGCAAGTACGAGATGGCAGTAGACACTGCAAACTTGTACGAGATGGCAGTAGACACTGGCAGTAAGAGATGGCAGTAGACACTGGCAATAAGAGATGGCAGTAGACAATGGCAGTAAGAGATGGCAGTAGACACTGCACTAAGAAATGGCAGTAGACACTGCACTAAGAAATGGCAGTAGACACTGGCAGTAAGAGATGGCAGTAGACACTGGCAGTATAGACGATAATAACCTCTGGGAGTAGTAGGAAGCGGCTGTAAGAAACAATAATAGGCACAGGCAGTAGGCACCTGCAGTAACCACTGGCAATAGGCACAGGCAGTAGGCACCTGCAGTAACCACTGGCAATAGGCACAGGCAGTAGGCACCTGCAGTAACCACTGACAACAGGCACAGGCAGTAGGCACCTGCAGTAACCACTGGCAATAGGCACAGGCAGTAGGCACCTGCAGTAACCACTGGCAGTAGGCACAGGCAGTAGGCACCTGCAGTAACCACTGGCAATAGGCACAGGCAGTAGGC
>JABMCL010000740.1:865000-897500 GCA_018857735.1 Alviniconcha marisindica
TACATTTCTCACACACACACACACACACACACACACACACACACACACACACACACACACACACACACACACACACACGCACGCACGCACGCACCACGCACACACCCCACACACACACAACACACACCCTCACAGCCCTAGCACCCCCGCAGGGAACCACGGTGAAACCTACACCAAGAACAAGACCCTCAACCCGCCAAAAGGGGGAAAACTAGAATATAAATCACCAAAAAATAAACCCTAAAAAAATTTTTAAAAAAAAAAACGAAACGAGCTGGGAGTCAAAATCAAGATAAGCGACAGCATCGCTTCCCAAGACACTCCCCCCATCCCCCTACCCCACATCCCCCCCAACACCACCACCACCACCACCACCACCACCACCACCCATGCCCGCACACAAAGACCAGCTCTGTTTCCGCAACCCCCATCTACCTGAAGGAATGCCAAGTGCTCAAGCGCTCCAGGGCAGATAACTGCTAACGCTGAATGAAAATGTCATTAAAATAATGGATGAGAAGAGGGTGGGGGTAGTGGGGGGGCGAGAGGGAGGGGCGGAGGGGGGAGTGAGGGGGGGGGGGGGAAGGGCGGTCGCTTCACGCACTCTTTGCCTGCGAAATGAAGTGGAACGGTTTGGGTTCAGCAGGGAGGTGTGCTGCAGATATGTGAATTGATGCCTGCACTTTTGTTGCTCTGCTTGCTGAGTGCCTCGCACTCTCCGTCTCAACCTTTGGATGGGGATAAGTATGACAGCGAAATAATCTGTACGTTTCAGGCGCACGCGCGAGGGCGAGAACGTGCGTGTTCACACACATACACACACACACACACACACACACACACACACACGGGCGCACACACACACGCACGCACACAGGCATGAACACACATGCACACATGAAACATAAAAATACACACATATACATAAGCACACACAGTGACACGCACTCACCCACCATATACACATGTTCACAAACGCGCGCGCGCGCGCGCGCATACACACACACATACACATATTCTCTCTCTCTCTCTCTCTCTCTCTCTCTCTCTCTCTCTCTCACACACACACACACACACACCACCACCACCACCACCCCCCACCACCCCACACACACCTTTTCTCCTCTCCCTACCCCTTTCCCCATTCTCTCTGCGCATGTACCTACAAACACAAGTACTTCCACCCAGCCATAAAAAAAAAAGGCAAGAACTTGAAGCACGGAGCAAAGGCGAACACACAGACAGCCGGCACTGACAAGGCACTACACCTGTTTGCGTTCAATTGAATGAAGGCGCAGGGAACCGAAACGAACGGTGCGAGCGGCCGGGTGGAGAGATGGCAGATAAGCTCCTTGATGCACGTGCATCACGTGCTATTGTTTTAGCCGCTGACAACGCTGACGCCTGCTTAGACCTCCGCGCCTGTCCGCTAGGAAGACAAAACTAATGAAATGTCATAATGACACGGAGAGGGAAAGCATCAGACATTTTTGGGGTTGAAAATGACTGAAGATTTATGACGTGGCGGATTTTTTTGTTTGTCTGTCTGAGCCGTGAGTTATTGCAGTTTCCAAGAGCAACACTATGTTCAAAATTCACCTGTGGTTAGTGACGCTCACGATATTCTTTGGAGCACACAATGAACTGGAACTGAAGTGTGGCTGCTTGGTTTTCTCAGCCTGCATGAAATCCAGGGGGGGAAAAATGAGCGAAGATTTGCAATGAACCAGAAAAGTGAAAGGATAATTTGTTGGTACTGTCTGAAAGTCTGCCCCAGCGAAAGCAGTGTAGGGGAAGCAACCTCTCCCAAGATAATCCATACAGATTATTTGTATGATAGTCTCCCCTGTTTTTCTCCACCTCTGTACTTTCTCAATTTGGCAGGAGCTGGTTCCATTTTAGTTCAAGATGGTATCTTAGATCTTGGGAATGCCCTTATGTGCTCTACCCAGCTACTGAAGTTTCCGAACTGTTGCTTTTGAAGCAGGTGGAATGATTGGATTTACTTTGGCATTCGGCTGTTTTAAATGAGTTGCTCAGTTTGTGAAGTGATGATGATGATGAAGTGATGCTTAATGTCCTCAGATGTCAGTTGACATATTAGGGACAAGTTGTGACCAATGCCGAAGCATGGTTCAATAATTCTTTACGTCCACGGAAACCAGAAGGCTCGTTAGGACGGACAGCTCAGGACGGCCACCTCGACTCTCACACAGCTCCTGAACTATGACAGTTTGTGAAGCAGTGTTTGGTGTTCTTGTACTGTGTCTGTGTGTCACCATTTGAGATGGACCCGCCTGGCTGTAGGAACCAGCTATCTCTTTATCTGGTAGTTGGCGACGAAATGAAGGTAGATCACAGCCATAAACCCCTCGGCGGCTTGCAGTTTATTAACTAATTTTACGCTTGGTTGTGCGCCCATTCGCCTTCCCCTCCGCACCTCCCCCCCCCCCCCCCCCCCCCCCCCCCCCCCCCCCCCCTCTCTCTCTCTCTCAGTCCCTCTCTCTCCCCTTCCCCTAATCTCTCTGTCTCTCTCTCTCCCTCTCTCTCTCTCCCTCTTCCTCCCCCCGATCTCTCTCTGTCTGTCTCTCTCTGTGTCTGTCTGTCTGTCTCAGTGTGTCTGTCTCTGCCTGCCTGCCTGCCTGCCTGCCTGTCTGTCTGCCTGTCTGTCTGTCTGTCTGTCTGTCTGTCTGTCTCTCTCTCTCTCTCTCTCTCTCTCTCTCTCTCTCTCTCTCTCTCTCTCTCTCTCTCTCTCTCTCTCTCTCTCTCTCTCTCTCTCTCTCTCTCCCGGCCTCCGTCTCTGTCTGTCTTGTTTGTGCCTGTCGTCAGTCGCTTTTATATAGCACTATTCTCTGCTCTAGAGCAGACGCACTGCGCTCTTTTTGCAAGTAATTCTAAATGAGTGATTAGCTTTTTGTAGTACGTTTTGAATATCCACCGAAGTGGTCTACTTACAGCGCTGTTTGGTTGTTATATGGCTGGTGTCACGTGAAACTGCTGCCGTCTCGGAGCGTTCTGTGCACACTGGTACCTCTGATCTCTGTGTCTCCTGTCTGTCTGTATCTGTCTGTCTGTCTCTGTCCCTCTCTGTCTGTCTCTGTCTGTCTCTCTCTGTCTCTCTGTTTCTGTCTCTGTCTGTCTCTTTGTTTCTGTCTCTCTGTCTCTGTCTCTGTCTCTGTCTCAGTGTCTGTCTGTCTCTGTCTGTCTGTCTGTCTGTCTGTCTGTCTGTCTGTCTGTCTCTCTCTCTCTCTCTCTCTCTCTCTCTCTCTCTCTCTCTCTCTCTCTCTCTCTCTCTCTCTCTCTCTCTCTCTCTCTCACGTTGATCATCCAGTGTTGTTCTTGAGTCTTTTCTTGCCCTTTCTCGCAGTTATGATGTTTATCTGACACTGTTACACTCATAGTGTCGTTCTCTCCCCTCCTCCACAGCCTTCCCTTTTAATAATGACATTTTTGATATGCGCAGGCCTGATGTCGGTCGTATTGTGTATAGAAAGACCCGACGCCGATCTGCCTCGAGGCCGGTGGGCTATGTGTGGCCTCGTTTGTCTTGCAAACGTTTTCGACACTGAGTCTCCATGGAAACAAACAGAGCATCTTTTCGCTAGAAGTCTCTTCGGCAGCTTTGAGAGGGTTTGGGAAGTGCGGAGAGACTTGTTGGCTCTATTTGGCTGCAGAAACCTGTGACCAGGGTGATTAGAGTTTGCACAGCTGTCAGTTTTGTCTGATCGGCCCGCGGCGGCAGGGTAAGGGAAGCCACTCCTCTCAATCATAATGAAACACCGATACCGTAGCAATTGCTTCCCTTGACTCCGCTCTATTTAAAGTCTCTCTCTCTCTCTCTCTCTCTCTCTTCCTGCAATTTGATATCTACTCATCAGTAGCTTAGCCAGGACTAGTTGTTAGACAGGTTTTTGACAGAACCTAAACTACAATCCTTGTAAAATAAGGTTTTCGAGTTCGAGTTCGAGTCCTCTGTCCAGGGCCCAGGGGTGGTCTGAAGAGGGAGGTCAGGAGCTGGGCTCTCGTGGTGAGTTGTACCGTCCTTTGCTTCTGCCAGGACTCTGTTTTTGTAACTACCGCACAGCTGTTGAAAGAGTGTTTTTGTAACTTACGCACAGCTGTTGAAAGAGTGTTTTTGTAACTTACGCACAGCTGTTGAAAGAGCAATTTGCGGAGTGCAGAAGTTGCTTCGTACTGGCGGGGTCAACACCACCTTAACATCTATTGTTCTGGTGGTGGCTTTGGTAGAGTGCAGGAGAAGTCAAGAGCAGGGAGGTGAGCTGGCCTCTCAACAGAGCCCTGGAGTGATCAAGAGCAGGGAGGTGAGGTAGACTCTCAACAGAGCTCAGGAGACATCAAGAGCAGGAAAGGGGATGAGTGACTAGGAGCGGACTTTCTACCGGGAGCTCAGGAGAGATCAAGAGCAGGGAGGTGAGCTGGACTCTCACCAGAGCTCAGGAGACATCAAGAGCAGGGAGGTGAGCTGGACTCTCACCAGAGCCCAGGAGACATCAAGAGCAGGGAGGTGAGCTGGACTCTCAAGAGAACCCAGAAGTGATCAAGAGCAGGGAGGTGAGGTAGACTCTCAAGAGAGTCCAGGAGACATCAAGAGCAGGGAGGTGAGGTAGACTCTCAAGAGAGCCCAGGAGACATCAAGAGCAGGGAGGTGAGCTGGATTCAGTCTCAAGAGAGCCCAGGAGACATCAAGAGCAGGGAGGTGAGCTGGATTCAGTCTCAAGAGAGCCCAGGAGACATCAAGAGCAGGGAGGTGAGCTGGACTCTCAAGAGAGCCCAGGAGAGATCAAAAGCAGGGAGGTGAGGTAGACTCTCAAGAGAGCCCAGGAGACATCAAGAGCAGGGAGGTGAGCTAGACTCTCAAGAGAGCCCAGGAGAGATCAAAAGCAGGGAGGTGAGCTGGACTCAGAAAGTCAGTTGGATACCCTTTGCTTCAGTTGTTCCTCAACAGCTGTGCTACGGACATTGTCACCGTGACTCTGCTCCGCACAACAGTTGGAACAGCAACATTACTAGAGTGGAGCACACAAGTTCCTTTCTGAGTGAGCCGGTTTGGCCTAGCGGTAAGGCGTTAGGTTGGTAAGCGGAAGGACCTCGGTTCGATACCGCTTCGGCTCTCATTTCTCTTCAAAAAGGTTGTGGTTTGTGGACACTGTCCGGCTGTGACTTTGTCCATCACTTCCTACTGGGGACATTAAAATGGCTCTCATCGCCGCCCACCTTAATGCAGGAATCATTCTGGTGGAGACAGTGTAGAGAAAGGTAAATAATCTCCTTCTCCTCCCACCTCCATACCCCCCCCCCTTCTTCCCGTCCCTAATAAGCCTTATGGTTTCTGTGGACGTTAAGCACCAGGTTTACTTACTTACAAGTTGCTTGGCACTGGCGAGGTCCCCATTGCCTTAACAAAGCTGTTGTTCTGGCGGTGGTCCACGGCATCCTCGGTCTTTTGAAGGTCGGAGCGCGCGGACGAGCCACTCAATCCTCCCCCCCCGCCCCCCCCCCCCCCCCCCCCCTTCCCCGTTCCTAGTAAGCCACCTCGCTTCTGTGGACGTAAAGCAACATGTTTACTTACTGGTGGCTGTGATGGCCGGTGCTCTCTTCGGTCTTTGAGGGTCGGAGCGCTTGAGACGAGTTATTCATAAGTACCGGACCCCCTCCCCCCCCCCCCCCCCCGCCCCCATCTCTCTGTCCATCATAAGACCGTATGCGGTCTTTGTGGGCGTTAAGCTCCAAAATCTCTCTCTCTCTCTCTCTCTCTCTCTCTCTCTGTCTCTCTGTCTGTCTGTCTGTCTGTCTGTCTGTCTCTCTCTCTCTCTCTCTCTCTCTCTCTCTCTCTCTCTCTCTCTCTCTCTCTCTCTCTCTCTCTCTCCTCCCTCTCTGTGTTCGAGTCATCGTTCTCTCTCTCCTTCTCTCACACACACACACACGCACACACACACACACACACACACACACACACACACACACACACACACACACACACACAGAGCGAATGGCACAACACTGACGGTAAATAAAAGAAACTTTATTATCAATCTTTATGCTATCAATATGCAAAATGATGAACAGTAAACAACAAGAAAGAATAAGCGAATTAGCTCACATAATACAGGCATACAAACAAATTAATGTAAGATCACGGACTGAGAAGTACTTTAAAAAAATAAAAAATAAAAAATAAAATAAAACAAAAGACACCAGAATGCCAGCTCAGTGTTCCCAACAAAAACAACAACAACCACAACAACAAATAAAAACAAACAACAAAACAGGAACCACAACAGACTGACGATAACTCTAGGTTTACCCCTGGCTACGATAATATCATTGGTGGGTACCGGTACAATACTTGCCACGTCATTAGTAGACGCTACGTAAAATGCTATGACGCTACGGGCTATGACGTTAAAATGCCATTCACAGGTTTACCACTGTGCGATGTAAGTACGGTGATGAGGAACATCTCAACCACCCAAGTCTCCCTGAAGCCAGATCTAGTTCAACATTGATCAAAACCGACTAAAATCAGCGCCGCTAAAACCCATCTTTCTTGGCATAAACAAACGCCAAGGAAGCACTTGCCGAGTAATTTCCATGCTATTTTTAAAATGCAGTAATTCAAACAAAGTAGATCTACGCAGTTCTACTTTGGGAAAAGTTAGGTCACTCCATAAGGCATTGAACAGCGAATAAATGGAAATCATAGGATCTGGGAGAATTAAAAAAAAATAAAAAAATAAAAAAATGCCACGTCAAGAACCTAAATAAATATACTGATCACATCGTCAGCTAGCCTGACTCGATAACGTTGTAAAGTTGTGTCAGACTCCGACTTAATCGTTGTCAGCTACCGTTAGTCAGTTAGCTGTCGCTTTGAGCCCAGTCAACCACATATGGTCATATCAGGGCTAACCGTCTGCTGTCATATGCACGAATTCCACGACACTTATCAAATGCCTTTAAGCAAGAGTTTCACGATCGCTATCCGCAAATCACAAATTAATGATTTTCTAACTGTACATAGGCCTACGAGCCAGACGACAATCGTTTCCAGCTACCCCTAAACTGACACGAATTTGACAAGTTATCAAAACCTTTATGGACAAACTTCACGGTAGTTATCAGCTAATTTTATGCGCGAACATCACGATGGTAATATGCTACCTTTTCGCTCGAATTTAACAGCAGTTATCAACGACCTTTATGCATGAACTTTACAAAGTTATCAGCTTCCATTATGCATGAACTTCACCACAGTGACTAGCTTCTTTTTACAACAGATACTATCTGCCTACCTGTGCGAATATCACAACAGCTGTCATCTAACTTTATGCATACAGAAATGATCTTTAGGAATAAACTTGAACTAAACTGTTGTTTAAGTGTCGTTTTGTAGCTTCACAATGGGGATTACCCCGAAAATTTGCAGATTGTGTGTTCGTGTCCTAATAAATAAACATTATTTTGAACATTTTATGTGTTTGGATCTTCAAGAACTGACAGTTCCTAGTTTCAGCGATGCTTACTGTACCTCGGCCACTCTGTCTGCAACAAGAACCATAACTGGTCTGCAACAAGAACCATAACTGGTCTGCAACAAGAACCATAACTGCTTCACCGTCTCACCGTCAATAATCTACATCAGTAATCCAGAATCAGAACTAATTAACACACCTACTTGCATCTACTGTCAAACATCTGGCTGTTTAAAACTGGCAAAACACGTTAAGTCAAATTAAAAGTTTAGTAATCAGTAAGTAACAAACATCGAGTAAACACAAAACTGGTAAATGAATATATACATATACAAGACGTCTAAAGACGTTGTCTGTACACACAGTACACACACAATATACACTCTAGATAAATATGCAATGTACAGCAGGTAAAACCGAAACACGTAGACACATAATATTGACGAAACGCCAGCATCAACTGCAATCTTACTGACCACTTAGAACTAGATAAATACATCACCCAAGGTGCCGACGCCGTCAACATATCAGCTAACACTGAGTTACACAACATGCTAGTAAACAAAGCGTCATCAGTCACACTGATCATTTCGCCACAGGCGCCTGATATCAGTCCACTGCCTTCTTTGGAACTGTATAACCACAACTGTTGTGATCAGTTCTCTAGAAAATCAGCTGCGTCACGTGCCTGTGGTCAACAGAGAACGGGAACAGAACGAGAACATTCGTTCCTTTCATTCTGTCCTACCAGCAGACATCACTCTTACCAATTCAGTCTTTTTCAATTTTTTTCGTTTCTTTTTTCTTTCTTCTTTTTTTAAGTTCCGACGACCTAGCTACAATCTTTCATTCACAACACAGCTGGGTGGGGGTTTAAGAGGGGGGTAGGAGGGTAGGTAGGTAGGTAGTGTTGCTTAATGTCCTCAGATGTCAGTTGACATATTAGGGACAAACTGAGACCAATGCCGAAGCATGGTTCAATACAGCTTTACGTCCACGGAAACCAGAAGGCTCGTTAGGACGGTCAGCCCAGGACGGCCACCTCGACTCTCACATAGCTCCTGAACTATGAAGGGTAGGGGGGTCCTAGACATGCCAATGAAACGGTGTTACAAATCATTTAGTTCCCTGGTGCATGTCTTTACACAAATTCTAAAGTGTTTCCAAAATGACGACTGCATGTGATTATGTACTAAGCAAGATGTCAGCGCCATTCATAACCCAAAAGCTTGTTCATGCAGCAGTTTTTGTGCTAGATGTTAGCAATGCTCAGAGTCTGAACTTTTGCTGAAGTTCAGTTTAGAATTATTCAACCCATTCACAGCTTCTAGCCGTTGCAGCGTTTCCACCCACGGGAGATAAATCTTCAATGTACCTGATCGGCCATCGCAGCGTTTCCTCCCTTGGGTTGATGCAACCAAACAAGGCCCTGCTTGTGCGCGATCACTGCCGTATAAACAGTGGTCTTCCGTGATCATATCAAGCGCTTGCTGGCTTTCCCTTTCGTCTTCTTTTCGTTTCCATAAAGACTCTGAGAATTAAGCTAAGGAACCAGGCCATCACTGTCAGCCAAAGACCATTCACACCAGATATCAAATAAAGCCAAGTTTGCTCAGACAACAGTTTCACAACGCACAAAATACAGCGAGTGACGTGCAACCAGTCCACACGAGTTTACAAGCACAGAGCAAGCAAGCAGCTTCAGTGAACCTAGAAAAATGATGGGCAATGGGGGCGGGGGGAGGGGGAGAGGGGGGGGGGGAGGGGATGTGGGGGTAAGAGCTGGGGCCGGGTGGGAAGGGGGTTAACAGAAATGCACTATTCTAAACTGAAAGACTATAATGATACTCTCGGCGGCATTAAATAATGGAGGGCAGACAGACAGGAAGACAGAAAGGAGAAGAAGGAAGGAGGGACAACAGAGGAAGGAAATGGGCAGATTAAGACAACTGGATTTTAACACCCAGTCAGCCTAGTAGGTCATAGTAAGGCGAAGAGCAAGGAAGGAAGGAAAGAGAAGTGGGTCAGAAAAAAAAGAGGAAGAAGGGAGGAGGAAGAGAGAGAGGGGGGAAGAATAAGTAACTGTGAAAAGTGAGGAAGGAAGGAAGGAAGGAGAAGGGGTAAGAAGGAAGACAAGAGGAGGGGAAGAGGAAGAGACAGTGAGGGAAGAATAAGCAACTGTGCAAAATGAGAAAGGAAGGAAGGAAGGACAAGTGAGTCAGAAGGAAGAGAGGAGAAAGGGAGCAGGAAGAGAGAGAGAGGGAGGGAAGCAGGAAGTAACTGAAAAGTGAGGAAGGAAGGAAGGAGAATGGGTCAGAAGGAAGACTAGAGGAGGAGAGGAGGAAGAGAGACAGTGAGGGAAGAATAAGCAGCTGTGCAAAATGAGGAAAGAAGGAAGGAAGGATAGGAAGGAGAAGGGGTCAGAAGGAAGAGAGGAGGAAGGGAGAAGGAAGACAGGGAGGGAAGCAGGAAGTAACTGTGAAAAGTGAGGAAGGAAGGAAGGAGAAGGGGGTCAGAAGGAAGAGAGGAGGAAGAGAGCGAGGGAGGGAAGCAGGAAGTAACTGTGAAAAGTGAGGAAAGAAGGAAGGAGAAGCGGGTCAGAAGGAAGAGAGGAGGAAGGGAGCAGGAAGAGAGAGAGGGCGGGAAGAAGGGAGTAACGGTGAAAAGTCCTGTTACTCAGTCGTCGACTATTAATTTTTACTCTGGTGTTCCTCAGTCATAAGCTTCACTACTGACTGCGGCTTGACTACATGCTCACAAAGCCGTGGTGCCGGATAGCAGCGAACAAAAGCAAACAGGGTTGTTGCTAATTCTGTACAGACGAAAACCAAAAAAAATGCAGATTCTGTCAGATCTGACCGCTGCCGACAGACTGATGAGGTAAGGCCGTTATCAGTAAAAAAAAAAAAAAAACGAAAACACTGAGTTTTAATCCAATCAATCAACCGCATCATTAGTATTCATCAGCCCGTGATTCAGTGATTGACAGCCAGTGAAAAATGACAGTAAAATGCACGAGTGAAGAAACAGTCAAACAAACATGCAGCTCGGATCTTTGTACATGTACTATTGTCATCAAACACAAATTCTTCATCTCTAAGTCCAATGAAGTTGTAAGTATCTCAGGTTATGAATCATTCAGCTTCGGGTAGTGGTAACTTGAGGTGTAACGCAGCGAGCACTCCCGTCTAAATTCGATGCTGTACACGAATTACTCTGAGGACTCGATGTTAATAATATATCCACGCATACAAAAATGCTCAACGTGTATAAAATAATGTAATCAGTTGTGCAGTGCACAAAACAGAAATTACTTGCATTACAAACTGAACACACACACACACACACACAAAAAAACACCACAACAACAACAATAACAAACAGTAACACTAACAAAAAAGCAAAGCCAACGAACACGAAATCCATTCAACTCAACAGAAACGCTTAAACACTCAAACAAACAAACAAACAAACAAACAAAGAACCAAACTTGACGGACAAATGACGCACGGACGCCAGCTTCAGTCAACAAGATGGCCGCTAACAAGTCTCTACAGCTAGCTAGGTCACGTGAGAGTTCACTTCCGGAGTAAGCCGGCCTGGCGACAAGACTGGCAGCAGCGTCTGGAGAACATCCGGTGGCCACACAGGCGAGCCGAGACAATCAGACGACACTTCATCTTGCTCATGGTGTTGGTGCACTTGTCTCGGTGACCTGACAAACAACACAGCGAGTAGGAGGATTAGCACCATGCTGAGGAGGAGTAAGTAAGTAAGTAACTTGATGTTTTACGCCCAGTCAACCAGTACGGTTATATCAGGGCCGCAGGGCACACGCGCACACACACACGCACGCACGCACGCACGCACGCACAAGCATGCTGAAGCGGCAATACTCTCTTCAGTTGGACCTGAAGGTATGTCACATCTCTAGGCCGTGCTGAAGGCGTTCTTGCGTGTACACTCCACCCCGGAGTTCTTGCGTGTACACTACACACACGCACGCACACACGCACACGCACACACACACACACACACACACACACACACACACACACTCACACAGAGAGGCAGAAACGGCAATACTCACTCTGCAGTTTGACCTGCAGGTAGGTCAGATCTCGGGCGGTGCCCATGGCGTTCTTGGCCACACACGTGTACAGACCGGCATCCTCGATGCCCACCCGGGGTACCACCAGGGTGTTACCACCCTGCACGTACAGCTTGGCCGACTCTGACGTCACCGCCACCCCGTCTTTCTCCCACGTCACGGAGGGTGGCGGGTAGCCGCTCACGTCACAGCGAAGCCGCGCGGTCTCGCCTTCCATGGCGACGCCAGAGTGGGACTGGATCTTGGCCACCAGATTCTCTGTATGGGGGCAGAAAGAGGGCAAGGTTCGAGTCTTCTGGTGTGTCCGTTTCACTGTTTTGCGTACACGTTTTTTAAATTTCTTATTTTAAAATCGCCCTGATATAACCGTACCGGTTGACTGGGCGTAAAACACCAACTTACTTTTATTTTTAAAAACATGGTGCTTAACGTCCACAGAAACCATAAGGCTTATTAGGGACGGGGAGAAGGGGGTATGGAGGTGCGGGGGAGGGAGATTATATACCTATCGCTACACTGTCACCACCATAATGACTTCTGCATTAAGATGGGCAGCGATGAGAGTCATTTTAATGTTTCAGTAGGAAGTGATGGACAAAGTCACAAGAGTGTCCACAAACCACAACCTTTTTGAAGAGAAAGGAGAGCCGAAGCGGTATCGAACCGAGGTCCTTCCGCTTACCAACCTTACCGCTAGGCCAAACCGGCTCACCTTTTTTTTAAATATTTGTTTATTTATTGATGACTGCTTATATAGCGCTATTCTCCGCTCTCGAGCAGACTCACTACGCTCGCATGTGATTCTACGTGAGTGACTAGTTATTTATAGCGCGTTTTTGAACATCCACCGAAGTGGTGTACTTACAGTATACACCATACAATCATGCACCATGTCACTTCATGCAAAGCCACATACGAAAGTTGTATGCGTGTTTAGCTGTAACCTGCCGCCTGCACTTTTGGCAGAATGACTGGGGTCTTTTACGTGCTACTGCGGTAACACGGGAGTGGAACGGATACCGAAATAGGAGTCAACACAGAAAGTTGACTCTGGAGAATAAAATTCTCCCGCCGCTCCTGCAGGGATCCGAACCCGCGAACTTTCAATCACGAGTCCGCCGCTCTAACCACTGAGCTATCCCCGCCCCACGGTGGTGGATCTTCTTCGGACGGTCTACAGCGGCTAGTGCCGAACATCATCATGTTTTTCTCAGGGTGTCTCTTGCCTCCCTCGGAGGTGTGGTCTTTAAGACAGGGCAGATACCGGGTATGTATTTCAAGCACGTTGATTTACCAGCATAGGAAGGTTCACTGTCACACACTACAACATTAATTTTACAAATGATGACGACGAAGAAGAAGAAGATGATTATGATGATGACGACGATAATGATGGTCTTTATGATGCTGCGGCCGGCAGTGTTAATGATAAATATGGACTTGTCGAGGGCACAGCTTTCAATGGACATAAAGGAACTTCTTTATAACATTAAAACGAACCTCTCTCTCTCTCTCTCTCTCTCTCTCTCTCTCTCTCTCTCTCTCTCTCTCTCTCTCCCCCCCCCTCTCTCTCTCTCGTGGAAATTCTTCTGTATAAAATTTCACTCACTCATTCATGCCTATATGTATAGAAATGATGCCTGTAACTTTATATTTACTCATCAGTAGCTTAGCACGGACTAGTTGTTAGACAGGTTTTTGACTGAACCTAAACTACAATCCTTGTAAAATAAAGTTTTCGAGTTCTAGTTTGATCGCTCTCTCCTCTCTCTCTCTCTCTCTCTCTCTCTCTCTCTCTCTCTCTCTCTCAGAATCCCCTCTCCATCCCATCTCTCACCACCCCCCCCCCCCCCCCCCCCCCCCGCCCCATCTCTCTCCGCCCCCTCCCCTTCCCTATCTTCGCGCAAGTAAACTAGCAGCCGAATCTTGCTTTAAAGTGCTAAGAATATACCTGGTCATTTTCAGTGAAGCCAATCAGCCTAAGGGAAGCTCGCAAAGGACTCAGAAACACGCAAGAAACCACGCTCTTTTTAACAGACGGAGAGGACATTTTAATGAGACAGCTGCCACTCGGGTGACGAAGCCACTCACGCGCAATGACGAGCTGCATGTCCCGGGCGACAGGGTGGTCCACTCCGTTCTCTGCCGTGCACGTGTAGGTGCCCGTGTCCCGCTGAGTCACCGCGGACACCATCAGCGTGCCGTTGTTGAACACGATGAAGCGGCCTCCGCTGAAAGCAGACAGCAGACTGACTTACACCAGATCCTCTTCACCCCCCCCCCCCCTCACACACACTAGACCAAACCAGACCCTTTTCATCCCCCCACCCCCACCCCCCTTTAAACCAGACAGCAGAATGCCTTACACGAGATCCTCTCTCACCCCCCCCCCCCCTCCACACACACACAGACCAAACAACCCTTTTATCCTCCCCCCCCCCCCACACACACCAGAGTGACTTACACGAGATCCTCTTACCCACCCCCCCCACAATCCCAGAGCAGCCTTTCACCCCTCCCCCCCCCCCCCTTACCCCCCATTGAAAACAGACAGCAGTGTGACTTACACGAGATCCTCTTCATCTTCCCCTCCCCCGCCCCCACCCCAGGTGACGTCTGCCTACCAACAGACAGACGGTGTACCTACCAATAGACAGACGGTGTACCTACCTACCAACAGACAGACGGTGTACCTACCAATAGACAGACGGTGTCTAGCCTACCTACCAATAGACAGACGGTGTACCTACCAATAGACAGACGGTGTACCTACCTACCAATAGACAGACGGTGTACCTACCTACCAATAGACAGACGGTGTACCTACCAATAGACAGACGGTGTACCTACCTACCAATAGACAGACGGTGCTACCTACCAATAGACAGACGGTGTACCTACCAACAGACAGACGGTGTACCTACCAATAGACAGACGGTGTACCTACCAACAGACAGACGGTGTACCTACCAATAGACAGACGGTGTACCTACCAATAGACAGACGGTGTACCTACCAATAGACAGATGGTGTACCTACCAATAGACAGACGGTGTACTTACCAACAGACAGATGGTGTACCTACCAATAGACAGACGGTGTACCTACCAACAGACAGACGGTGTACCTACCAATAGACAGACGGTGTACTCACCAACAGACAGACGGGTGTACCTACCAATAGACAAAAACGGTGTACTTACCAACAGACAGACGGTGTACCTACCAATAGACAGACGGTGTACTTACCAACAGACAGACGGTGTACCTACCAATAGACAGACGGTGTACTTACCAACAGACAGACGGTGTACCTACCAATAGACAGACGGTGTACTTACCAACAGACAGACGGTGTAGCTACTTATAGCAGAGGTGTACCTACCAATAGACAGACGGTGTACTTACCAACAGACAGACGGGTGTACCTACCAACAGACAGACGGTGTACTTACCAACAGACAGACGGTGTAGCTACCAATAGACAGACGGTGTACCTACCAATAGACAGACGGTGTACTTACCAACAGACAGGTGGTGTACCTACCAATAGACAGACGGTGTACCTACCAATAGACAGACGGTGTAGCTACCTGTAGCCAGGTGTACCTACCAATAGACAGACGGTGTACTTACCAACAGACAGGTGGTGTACCTACCAATAGACAGACGGTGTACCTACCAATAGACAGACGGTGTACCTACCTGCGGACAGGCGATTCCTTGTAGGACCAGGTGATGCTGGGGGTGGGCGTACCGAAGGCCTGGCAGTGGAGGTAGGCGTGGTCACCTGGACCCACACGGATGGTGGGAGGAGTCTGCAGGATGCTCAGCGGGACTGCACACAGAGATGTCACCACGGATGAAGCTCATGAGCGTTATGGTGTGTGTGTGTGTGTGTGTGTGTGTGTGTGTGTGGTGTGTGTGTGTGTGTGTGTGTGTGGTTATGTGGTGTGTGTGTGTGTGTGTGTGTGTGTGGTGATTTGGTGTGTGTGTGTGTGTGTGTGTGTGTGTGTGTGTGTGTGTGTGTGTGTGTGGTGTGTGTGTGTCCGTGTCTAAGGCATCACGGATGAAGTTCACAAGAATGTGTGTGTGATTAAGGAATCACCAATAAAATTCACAAGAGAGAGAGAGAGAGAGAGAGAGAGAGAGAGAGAGAGAGAGAGAGAGAGAGAGAGAGAGAGAGAGAGAGAGAGAGAGAGAGAGTGTGTGTGTGTGTGTGTGTGTGTGTGGTTATGTGTGTGTGTGTGTATGGTTATGTGGTGTGTGTGTGTGTGTGTGTGTGTGTGTGTGTGTGTGTGTGTGTGTGTGTGTGTGTGTGTGTGTGTGTGTGTGTGTGATTAAGGCATCGTGGATGAAGTGCATGGGCGTGTCTGCACGCTTAGTGAAACAAGGATAAAGTTCATATGTGTGTGTGCGTGTGCGTGTCTGCATGTGTGTTTATCAAAAAACACGGATGAAGCTGGTGGTTTGGATTGCGTATGCATACTTAGGTAGTGATGCATGCAAACAGACAGACAGACATACAGAGACAGACAGACAGACAGACAGACAGACAGATAGACAGACAATGGTACATTTGGATATGCGGCTAATAATACCAAGTAGTCATGATTATAACAACATGCAGCGTGTTTACCTGTAAAAACGAAGACAGGAAAAGAAGGACAGAAGAAACAGACAGGTATTTACAAAGAAGAAGAAGAAAGCATGGGGAGAGAGAGAGGGGGGGGGGGGGGGGGGGTGGGATGGGGCGTACACAAATAGATCGAGAACTTGGAATGGGGTGGGTGGAGGGGGCGGGATGGGGGGGGGGGAGGTAGGGGGGGGGTATGGGGGGGGGGGGGGAGGCGGCAAAGGCTTGACGAAATGAATAGAAAAACATCACCAAAACAACGCTAATCAAATGTGGGGCAAGGGGAAAGGCTGAGGGGGCTGGGGGGGGGGGGGGAGAAAGAGGGGAACAGAGGGGGAAAGAGAGAGAGAGGAGGAGAGGGCTGAGAGGAGGAGGGGAGGGGGGGGGGAGATAAAGGGGGGAGGTAGTAAGTGAGGGGGGAGAGGGGACAGACAGACAGACAGAGAAACAGAGAAAAAGAAACGGATGGAAACGGAGAGAGGGAAGGAAAGAGAGGGGAGGAGGAGTGGGGGCGGGAGCAAGAGAGACAGAGAGAGAGAGAGAGACAGACAGACAGACAGAGAGAGAGAGAGAGAGAGAGAGAGAGAGAGAGAGAGAGAGAGAGAGAGGGGAGAGAGAGAGACAGAGACAGACAGACAGACAGACAGACAGACAGACAGACAGACAGAGACACAGAGCGAGAGACAGAGAGAGAGAGAGAGAGAGAGAGAGAGAGAGAGAGAGACAGACAGACAGACAGACAGACAGACAGACAGACAGACAGACAGACAGAGAGAGTGAGTGAGAGAGAGAGAGAGAAGAGAGAGAGAGAGAGAGAGAGAGAGAGAGAGAGAGAGACAGACAGACAGACAGACAGACAGACAGACAGACAGAGACAGAGACCGAGACAGACAGACAGACAGAGACAGACAGAGACAGAGAGAGTGAGAGAAAACTATGCATATCCGCAAATAAAAGGAAAGGCAGTATAACTAATCTTTATGTCGCCAGAAAGGAAATGAATAACTCGGCAAATCAGTGTTTCATTTACCGAAAGTATAGCATTCCAAAAAAGATAAAAAGAAGAAGATTGCGTCGACGTACCCATCACATTCTTTGCTCCACAAAGAGATTATTATTGGCATTCCTATCGGAGCAAATATTTAGCAAAATGCAAGCAACAGACTTTCTATGATCTCTTCAGTGAGATTTCTGCCCCCTCCTTATCTCATCCTCCTCTTCTCCTCGCTGTTCCATCCTCCTCCCCTCATTCCCATCTCATAATCCTCTTCGCTGTTCCATCCTCCTCCCCTCACTCCCATCTCATAATCCTCTTCGCTGTTCCATCATCCTCCCCTCACTCCCTCCTCATAATCCTCTTCGCTGTTCCATCCTCGTCCCCTCACTCCCTCCTCATAATCGTCTTCGCTGTTCCATCCTCCTCACCTCACTCCCATCTCATAATCCTCTTCGCTGTTCCATCCTCTTCCCTTCATTCCCATCCCATAATTCTCTTCTCCTCGCTGTTCCATCCTCCTCCCCTCATTCCCATCTCATAATCCTCTTCGCTGTTCCATCTTCCTCCCTTCATTCTCATCTCATAATCCTCTGCTCCTCGCTGTTCCATCTTCCTCCCCTCGTTCCCATCCCATAATCTTCTTGTCCTCGCTGTTCCATCTTCCTCCCCTCATTCCCATCCCATAATCCTCTTCTCTTCGCTGTTCCATCTTCCTCCCCTCATTCCCATCCCATAATCTTCTTGTCCTCGCTGTTCCATCCTCCTCCCCTCAGTCCCATCTCATAATCCTACTCTTCTTCCTGTTCCATAATCCTCCCCTCACTCCCATTCCACAATCCTCTTCTCCTTCCTGTCCCATTATATCTCCCCGTTTCCATCCGATGATGTTGTTCTCCTTCCTGTTCCGCCATCCACTCCTCCTTCTCATTCCCTACTGCTGTGTTGCCGTTTCCTCATGAAGCTTAGTTCTCGTCCCCCGCCCCCATCCCACTTTTCGTTACCGTCCGTGATGCCTTCCTTAACTGGCAGAATTAGTCAATACACCCCCCCCCCCCCCCCCCGACCCCCGCCCAATCCATCCCCCATTCCAATGCATCGTAAGAGGTAAACACTAATACGTCGTCTATACTCGTAGGACCAGGTCAGTAGCGCTATTCATGCGTCCCACACGGGATTAATGAAAGTGTGAATGACCCCCCACCCCCTCTCACCCCATAATATTTCCTCGTCATCGTCACAGATCCACCGCCGGGTGGGTGAACTCAGTCAGATTCTTTATCCATCTATAGAACGATTAGTGTGTGAAACCTAGATGTTCTGTTAGAATTCCAAAGCAACTGTGTTTTAGAGAAGAAGAAGGAAAAACAAAAAACAAAAAAACAACAACAAAAAAACTAAGCCGAGTCTGTTGGCATTGCTCTGCACCAACAGCTACCAACAGCTAATGTGCATTGCCTCAACTTTTGATCCACTTCGCTTTAGTAAGTAAGCTTCTACGGCTCCGTAGATTAGTTTGTTAATCATTTCAATGTGACTGGGGGGAAATCTCTGAACTTTAAAAAAAAAAAAAAAAGAAGAAGAAGAAGAAGAAGAAGAAGAAGAAACGCTACATTAAACACACGACACTTTCAACTACAGCGAGAAGGGAGACAACCCATGCCGCGAAAAGCTCCAGCGCTGACGAAGACTAGGAAGGCAGGAAACCGGTTTCCACGCATCAGACTGTCCACGCACACACTCACGAACACACGCACGAACACATGCACGCACACGTCGCGTCCACTGCGTCGCTCTAGTTTAGGCCACAGAAGCTTCAGCGAGGTGGCAGTCTCTTCATTCATGCGTGGAAACCTGATTTCTCCACGTTTTCTGGTTATCTGTATTCAATTGGACGCTGGTGCTAATGCATGCCTGCATATTAAGTATGCATTGGTATACTGTAACGAATGTACTGTACGTGTATTTACTGCAAGTATGCAGTGGTGCCCCCCCCCCCCCCCCCCCCTCCCTCCCCACCTTTCCGGCTTAGTCTACATACTCTGTAACAATCTTTCCTCCTATTTGCTATACTATGGGTTATCTCCCTTCCAGCACTTTCCAGTGAGCGAAACCACAAACTGGACAATAATCTAAACGGAATTAAAAGGCAAAAAAAGCTGGCGAACCCTCACTAACTTCAAGCAATGAATCGACCGTAAGCGTTATTGCAAAATCTGGTTCAAGACAGTTAGCTACTCCCAAAGGGTCTAATTTGCCCTCAGCTAATCCACGAATTGGCGAAATGATGTCAAAAGCACACACACACACACACACACACACACACACACACACACACACACACACACACACACACACACGCGCGCGCGCGCGCGGACAACAACAAGTATACCTGAAAATTCCGCTAGAGTAAATAAGAACAAGAATGCGTATGGGAATCAGAATACACGATGGAACCATTCAACAAAATAATACGAATGAAATTAATGATGATTAAATGTGGACAGGTAAAAATACGAATCAACCACTGAATCAGTCAGTCAGTCATCAGTCAGTCATAATTAATTAAAAATAGAAATGAATGCATGCATTCACAAATAATAAATAGATAGAAGATAGGTAAATGACTCGATAAACAGTCATCTAAATGCATAAATGTTAACAAATAAAAATTTAAAAAAAAGAAGAAGCTGAATCATTCTATTGACCAAGCACTCAACGGTCAGTCGAAAGTAAATGAACAAAATAAACACATGCACTAATACAAAAAAAATACAAAAAAAACAGAAGACAAGCTAAATGATTAAACAAACAGACCAATAAATAAAACAGACGAAAAAGGTCCGTATCAATATGGAAAGCCGAACGTTTTGCAAATGATGAGACCGAAAAAAGCGCATAATCCGTGAGCTGGCAGAGGCATGGAAAAGAAGAGACACACGAAAAGCTAGTCATTGCAGGCGCTGGCAAACACGAAAGAAAGAGATGTAAAGCTCTGATAGACTGGCACACTCCCCGGTACGCACGGCCGAGCCTAGGAGAGGGCTGGGGGGTGGGGGGAGGGGGAGGGAGGGAGCAAGACTGTCCAAGACTCAAGCGCTTCGAAACACGGAGGGACGCATGCCAGACGTAAGGTGAATGTTACCTTTCTGACCAGGGAGGTAGCGGGCTGAAATGAGGCACACACCAAACGTTTTCAATTACAAGGTACACAACACAGCTTCGTGGATTGCACCTGCAAGTGGTAAGGTGACTGTTTTCCACGTTCGGTGCAGTCACCTCATACCTGCGGGGTTTTGAAGTTCACAGCCAAGCGAAGACAGCATGGGCTCATCCCTGGATGAGCTTTCACTCTTAGTATAATGACTTCATTCATTTGTACACGTGTGAAATTGCTTCAGGTTATACATAGGCCTATAATACACGCTGTCTCACACATAGACACAGATGCATACACGCACGCACACACGCACGCACACACACACACACACACACACACACGCACTCACAACCTTGCACGCCCTCACCCACCCACCCCTATACACACTGAACAGTGACACACGAGTACCTGAACAGATACACACTGAACGGATACAGACGAGCACTTGAACGGATACACACAGAACGGTAACACAACGGATACACACTGAACGGTGACACACGAGCACCTGAACAGATACACACAGAACGGTGACACACGAGTACCTCAACGGATACACACAGAACGGTGACACACGAGTACCTCAACGGATACACACAGAACGGTGACACACGAGTACCTGAACGGATACACACAGAACGGTGACACACGAGTACCTGAACGGATACACACAGAACGGTGACACACGAGTACCTGAACGGATACACACAGAACGGTGACACACGAGTACCTCAACGGATACACACAGAACGGTAACACACGAGTACCTCAACGGATACACACAGAACGGTGACACACGAGTACCTCAACGGATACACACAGAACGGTGACACACGAGTACCTCAACGGATACACACAGAACGGTGACACACGAGTACCTCAACGGATACACACAGAACGGTGACACACGAGCACCTCAACGGATACACACAGAACGGTGACACACGAGTACCTGAACGGATACACACAAAACGGCGACAAACGAGTACCTCAACAGATACACACAGAACGGTGACACAAGAACACCCGAACGGAGACGCCAGTGACCAGCTGACTCCCATCAGTTACCGTTCTTCCCAGGACTTCCACATTGGGCTTAAGTGGAGGGGGTTGGGGTGGAGGGATGGGGGTGGGGAGGTGGGGGGTGGGTGGAGAAGGTTGGGGGCGGTGGGGGGGGGGGGGGGGGAAGATGCTGGTTCTTAGGACCAGCAGTGTCCGAACAGATCAGAAGCACACTGCAGAAAATGAGCAGATTGTGTATGGTCCCTGCTGCAATAAATCAATGACACTGTGCCATCTCAGTACCCAGGAGAAATATAGGAAGCGAGTCGTGGCAAAAGAATACATCACCCTTTTGTGGGCTGTATGTGACTGGAATGGTTGTTGCTGGGGGGACGGGGTTGGGCGGTGGGGGTAGGGGGCAGGTGTTATGTTCAATTTACACACGGGGTTGTGTGCGCAGTAAATCACCAGGACACAGCTGGCGCAGTAAATCCAATAATTCTGAGGCTTGGTTTCGTATTTCCTGCAGACTAGCTCTCAAGCATCCTGTGCAGTCGAAACTGCCGCCAACCAATCAGCGACGACACTGATTTTACGGTCTTGGATTTTGAGTCTCGCAAGCAAAAAAGAAAAAGCTGGGTGAAGCATGAGCGATACTTGGCGACTTTTACTACCAGTGCAACCAGCCATTTGTTGTTTCACTAGCTATGCTGGTCAGTACGGCCCACTTCTCAAGGTACTTCGAAGTGAAAAGACACATCGTGGTTTTCCACTGCCCAATGTTTATCACAGCCAGAAAAACTATGGTACGAAACTAAGTGGCCGATTCCCAAATACCTATCTGGAAGGCGAACCTGCGCGACCCAGCCACCGCAGGCTTTCTTCGGTGAAACTGGGTTATAATGCAGGAGGTAAAGCATCCAAGTATAGGTATACAACATTGACTGCACTATAATGGGGCATAAGCAACGCACGTTGTGAGGTACGGCCAACGGAGGCAGCAGTATAATGTGATATATAAGCAACGCCACACACACACACACACACACACACACACACACACACACAACTGGCACACCAGCACACACACACCACGACAGACACACACACGCACACACGCACTCACACACACACACACCACCAGCACGACACCGCACACACACACACACGCACAAACACACACACACACACACACACACACACACACACACACACACACACACACACACCTAACAACTACACACACATCGCGCACATCGACACACACACACACACACACACACACACACACACACACACACACACACACACACTAACACGACACACACACACTACACACTAACACACACACACACACACACACACACACACACACACACACACACACACACACACACACACACACACACACACCAGTACAACAACTGTTACACTCACTTTTCAGCTTCAGCTCGTAACGGCGAATCTGCGGAATGTTGTTGCCGTCGTTGATTCGACAGGAGTAGGTGCCGCTGATGTCGTCCGAGATGTTCTTGATGACCAGAGTGCCGTTGTTGTGGATCTGGAACCGGCTGTCCGTCATCAGGTAGTACCTGGAGCAAACAGAAGGTGCCCCGGTTTTCTTTTGCACAGTATAAAGATAAACATTCACAAAACAGGATATGTGAATGACATAAGAATACACGTGTTAGGCGTACAATTTTATATGTCACCTGCAGTATTTGATGTGTCAGCAGCAGCAGCAGCAGCAGCAGCAGTTGTAGTAGTAGCAGTAGTAGTAGTAGTAGTTGTTGTTGTTTTGTGTGTGTGTGTTTGTTTGTGTGTGTGTGTGTGTGTGTGTGTGTGTGTGTGTGTGTGTGTGTGTGTGTGTGTTGTGCTGTTGTGTGTATTTGCATGTGATTGCATGTGTGTTCTGTGTGCGTGCGTGGTGTGTGTGTGTGTGTGAGGGGGGGGGTAGGAAGCCGCACTTCATCAATCCCGACACAAGGACACGGCACAACCCAAGTAACGCTAAATCCAGAACGGCCACGCTGCCTCTGCTGTTGGCTGTACATCACAACATACGCTTTGTGAAGTGTCTTAGTGTCAGGTGTAGTGCTTCACGTGCCAGGTGTGTGTGACTCACCCATCGCGATACCAGGACACGGCACTGCCCGGCGAGTAGCAGTCCAGAATGGCCATGCTGCCTCTGGTGGCCAACACCACGTTGCCGTCACCAGAAGGTCGAACGATGACGCTGTCATCTGAAACAAGCACGGTAAGGAACCGCTGACTACAAGATCCAAACACACAAAACGTTCAAAACAACGCTGTTTATTGGGACAAAACACAACCTGCAAACTTTCCGGGTAATCCCCTTTATCAAGGTACAGAACGACACTTAAATAACAGTTAAACGGTGAGAAACGATGAAAAAAAGAGCTGGAAAGTTAATCTTTTTTGTCAAGCTACAAAACGACACTTAAATAACAGTTAAACGGTGAAAACGATGAAAAAAGAGCTGGAAAGCTAATCTTCTTTGTTGTTTGTTTGTTTGTTTTTGTTTGGGTGGAGCTATATTATTTTCCTGTCCAGTGCTTGGAAGAATGCTTGAACCTTTTACGTGTTTGGATCTTGTTTTAGAACGCTAGCAGTCATTCCTGTTTCAGATTTTCGCTGACTACAACACAAGCTGTAACACTGCCCTCCCCACTTCTGCAACTGGTCCTGTAGGCACCAACGGCTGGGATGACCCCAACGACAACAGCCGTAAGGGCTGTAAGACCACGATGACTACAAGACGGACAACAGAGGCAACACCACCAACCCACCTCTACAGCTGGTCCTGTAGGCACCAACGGCTGGGATGACCCCAAAGACAACAGCCGTAAGGGCTGTAAGACCACGATGACTACAAGACGGACAACAGAGGCAACACCACCAACCCACCTCTACAGCTGGTCCTGTAGGCATCAGCAGCTGGGATGACCCCAACGACAACATTCGTAACGGCTGTAAGACCACGATGACTACAAGACGTACAACAGAGGCAACACCACTCACCCATCTCTGGCAATCAACAGAAGGAGTGATGCAATCGGAGCAGGCTGACTACAACACATACAACAGAGGCAACACCACAGCTAACCTCTACAGTTGGTCCTGTAGGAGTTAATAGGAGGGGTGATGCCATCGGAGCATCGGAGCAGACTGACTACAAGACGTACATCAGAGGCAACACCACTAACCAAGTTCTGCATATGCATCAGTTCTGTAGACATCAATAGGAGCAGTGATGTCGCCAGGACAAAATGCAGAACATCTGATTATGTATATAACTTGTCTAGTGCATCGTGCTCATGGTTGTCTCTATCATTCTTCTTCTTTTAAGAACAGGCTGACTACAAGACGTACAACACAGGAACAACCACTACCCACCTCTACAGTTGGTCCTGTAGGCGTCAATAGCCGGAGTGACGTCACCAGGACAACATCCATAACTCCTGTACCAACAGGCTGACCACAGTACGTACAACACAGGAACCACCACCACTCACCTCTACAGTAAGTACAACACACAGGTAACACCACTACACACCTCTACAGTTGGTCCTGTAGGCGTCGATAGCCGGAGTGACGCCATCAGGACAACAGCCGTAACGACTGTAAGAGCAGGATCGTCTCCGCGGAGGAGCTGTAGTTGTCGTCACAGGGTCTGCGATGGGGAACAAACCAGTATCGTGAGCTAGGGCATACAGCACTTCAGCCACCTTGTGTGGCGTAAATATTAAGATACGAACTGCCCTATAGCACAAATATTAAGATACGAACTGCCCTATAGCACAAATATTAAGATACGAACTGCCCTATAGCACAAGTATTAAGATACGAACTGCCCTATAGCACAAATATTAAGATACGAACTGCCCTATAGCACAAATATTAAGATACGAACTGCCCTATACTGCCCTATAGCACAAATATTAAGATACGAACTGCCCTATAGCACAAGTATTAAGATACGAGCTGCCCTATAGCACAAATATTAAGATACGGACTGCCCTATAGCACAAATATTAAGATACGAACCTTCATATAGCACAAATATTAAGATACGAACTGCCCTATAGCACAAGTATTAAGATATGAACTGCCCTATAGCACAAATATTAAGATACGAACTGCCCTATAGTACAAATATTAAGATACGAACTGCCCTACTAACTGCCCTATAGAACAAATATTAAGACATGAACTGCCCTATAGGACAGGTTAAGTTCAACATCATTTGAAGTGTCTCAGGAATTGTTTGTGTCAGAGTAGTTCAACATGAAAAGAAAGAAGAAGACAGTAGCTTAATCATACTTCTGAATAAACATACCTTGCTAAACCACACATCTAATACTGACTTTGATTTTACAAAGCAATCACATAGATCTGTAAACAAATTTATCTCTATTACGCAGACAAGAAATGGTGAGTGTGTGTGTGTCTGTGTGCGTGTGTGTGTGCGTGCGTGCGTGCGAACGTGCGTGCGTGCGTTCGTGCGTGCTGCGTGCGAGTGCGTGCGTTCGTGCGTGTGTGTGTGTGTGTGTGTGTGTGTGTGTGTGTGTGTGTGTGTGTGTGGGTGGGGTGGGTGAGTAGAGAGAGAGAGAGAGAGGAGAGAGAGAGAGAGAGAGAGAGAGAGAGAGAGAGAGAAGAGACAGACAGACAGACAGAGACAGAGACAGAGACAGAGACAGACGAGACAGACAGACAGAGACAGAGAGACAGACAAGTACAGAGACAGATGCAAAGAGACAGAAAGGCACACACAGAGATCATGTGGCAAACAAAAATAATAGTGAGACACCTAGCCTTCAGGCAACAAAACTGCGACGCCCCATAAACTCTGAATTCATATATACCCACAGACAGCATCTAAATCTACATTACGAAAGCAGCACTACTCATTTTGTTTCAGGCTTAGAAGCAAATCTTTCCCCCCCACCTACTTGGCATGTCTACTTCAACAAAAGAACAGCTGCCAGTTCCGTGTGGAGGTACAAGACGAACAACCAGCGGCAACTACAAATGATCATCAATTCCAGACTTACCTGACCATTCTGTGTGTGTACAGATAGCCATCTGCAGACCTGCACTCGTTTCTATCACCGCAAGTTTTACAATATCCTTTCTCAAAGTAACCCTTCCCCCCCCCCCCCCCCCCCCCCCACACACACACACACAAACCCCACCATACCCGAAAGAAAAACCCACTGTACCAAGATCAAAACATTAACCAACTGCCCCGCCTCCCATCTTGTTCTTTGTAAAGCGCTTAGGGCTTTTTAAGAATTTGCGCTTTCGAAATGATCGTTATTATTAGTAAAACACACAAAAGGTTACACTGATCTTAACAGGACAACACAGAATTGAAACATTCCTGTGTCCGGAGCTATCGGACACCACAGCTTCACAACGAGGATTGAGAAAACCACCTGTGTGTGGCCTGAAGAACGGACCATTCGTAATAAGCGAGGTCATTCGGATCACGAGAACGAAAAGGAGGCTGGGTCGAGAGCGAGGCTGGTGGTGTGCATAAACGACGAGGGGATGTAGATATTTTGTCGTCTGCACCGTAGCACCGTAACTTACACTCCTAGCCTCGCTTTCGACCTCGCTTACTCGGTGACTTCACCTCATGAATATTCCGATCCCTGAGGCAGTCGAGGAGCCTCGCTGTCTGATCTTAAAACAGGACAAATCAACTGTGTGCACGAAACGATTTCAACATTTCCTCTGCTACAGCAAACTGTGCGAAAACCCCTATTATCCATTTACTTCGCCACAGCTTTTTTTTTTTTTTTTTTTTTAATTTCCTCAAAGTGTCTCATGACTTGACCAGTTCTCAACTGGAACTCGCGGACTCAAATGAAGTCCTCGCTAGCGACTGTTTTTGGTGCAGTTTGATAGGCTGGCACGCCTGTGCCTTTCTGGGTGGACGGGGAGAGCCAAATTCTTTGGACCGCAAAAGAAGATCCGACAGAAAAAATATTAACTTTTGAAGTTGTATTATTTGATCGACAGCTCTTCGGCCCCCGTTTTGTGAAAAGAGGAACGAAAATAGAGGTAGGCCTCGTCCTGTAATGTTGTTATCTCCAGTTCTCTCTCTCTCCCCCCTCCATCTCTCCCCCCTCCCCCTCCGTCACCTTCCCCCGCCCCTTCTGTCTCCCCCCTTCTCAGAGATCTACACACAAGCAAACCCCACCTCCACAACCGTGCACAACAGTGACGTCGACACAAGACCCAGTGACGTCAAAAACAACACCCAGTGACGTCAAAAACAACACCAAGTGACGTCAAAAACAACACCCAGTGACGTCTACCTGGCTGCCTTCTGACGCAACGCTGCTCGCACTCCTGCCGAGAGTTGAAGCGGTTGCCGTTGCCGCCGCAGCCGCCATAGTAAAAGCGCGTGCAGTAGGCTTTCTCCACGTCATAGTACCACAATACCTCAAAGTCTCTGCACGTGCCTCGCTCGCGCGGCATGGTGCACACGTCTGAGGGGAGAGCGTGCGCACGTGCGAGTGTCAGTGGTGGTTAGGTCAGTGACAGAGACAAAGAAACAAAAACAAAACAGAATCACAGTGTGTGTTAGTCCATTATGATCGGCATCGCACAGTGGAACCCCCGGTGAACGACCACTCTCACAGAATACCAGCTGTGATCAGCGACCACCCCCAGCTAGAGACCAGCTGTGATGACCGACCATCCCAGCTAGAGACCATCTGTGGTCACCGACCATCCCCAACTAGAAACCACCTGTGATAAGCGACCACCCCCAACTAGAGACCATATGTGATGAACGACCACTCTCACAGAATACCAGCTGTGGTGAGCAGCCACCCCAGCTAGAGACCATCTGTGGTGAGCGACCGCCCCAACTAGAGACCATCTGTGATAAGCGACCACTCCCAACTAGAAACCATCCTTGATGAGCGACCACCCCCAACTAGAGACCAGATGTAATAAAAGATCATGCTTTGAGCGACCGAAAAGGACCACCTTAAAAGAGAGCATCTGCTTTGCAGACCTTCCTTCTGAGTGAAAAAAAACAAAACCGAACTTTTTTGGGTTTTTGAAACAGCAAAAGCAATGTGTAAACTTTGGACAGAGAAACAGATACAAAAAGGTATCAGTTCTGTGCGTGTGTCAGTCTGTCACACTAAAAGGTCCTGATCTTTTTGCGTGTGTCAGTGTGTTAAATTAAAGCGTTATTTTTTCACGTTCGACGTGTGGTAGTACTTGGTTATTTCTTTCCTGGTTGTGTGTTGTGTCGTGTGTGTGTGTGTGTGTGTGTGTGTGTGTGTGTGTGTGTGTGTGTGTGTGTGTGTGTGTGTGTGTGTGTGTGTGTGTTTGTGTGTGTGTGTGTGTGTGTGTGTGTGTTGTGTGTGGTGGTGTGTGTGGTGTGTGGTGTTGGTGTGTGTGTGTGTGTGTGTGTGTGTGGTGTGTGTGGTGGTGTGGTGTGTGTGTGGTGTGAGTGGTGTGCGTGGGTGTGCGTGCGTGCGTGCGTGCGTGCGTGCGTGCGCGTGCGTGCGCGTGCGTGCGTCCGTGTGTGTGTGTGTGTGTGTGTGTGTGTGTGTGTGTGTGTGTGTGTGTGTGGTGTGTGTGTGAACCCTGTTATTCATATCTGATGCCCATAAACCTTAACCAAGGTCACCCTCTCTAGTAAGTCACGTGATGGACTGACCGCTAGAGTGGTCGCAGAGCAGGGGTTCCACTGTCAGTCTATAAAAATGGTTAGTGTGTGAAGCATTCTCTACAGATATCGACAACCAAATCAATCAGGATAAAACTGTACATGTTTTAAAGATATCTAAAACAAAATTGAAAACCAAAATGTTACTCTGTACATATTTTATATCTGAGAAAAAAAACGAGGAAATAAAATGTTAAAAAAATCGAAGTTTTTGTTACAGTTACATTGTTGTATTCTGAGAAGAGAAAAAATTAGACACGAAACAAAAACAAACAAGAATAATCTGTCAGAGAAATTCTGTCAGTTACGTTATTCGACAAACATTGGAATTATTCAATTAGCTCCATTATTATTAGTACCTACAAATTCAAAGGAATTCCCTGGAGGCGATGGGTTGGTACATTTTATTCCGGAACTAATGTGACCCAAAGCAAGCGTGAAACCGCATGAGCAATCCCAAGGTGACAAATGATTATGCCCAAGGTGACAAATGATTATGCCCGAGGTGACTCTTTAAAGTGGCATTCACCGCGTTTGTTTGTTTGTTGTTATCATTTTGCTTGTTTGAGGTTTTCTAGTGGTCCCTGTGGACTCATCGCCTTTACGTGGTTGGATTCAACACACAAGGGAGTTAATTAGCGCTTGAAATACATTTAACAACAAAGACCCGAGTCGCCTACGGTAACTCTCACAGAGGACGTACCTCTGGTCGAGTTTATGTACCTTGTATTTACACGCATGCCAGGTGAGAGTTACTGTAGGCGACTCAGGTCTTTGCCGTTGTACTTGTATTACGTACTTCGAACGCTAATTAACTCCCTTGTGAGTTGATTCGGCACGAGCGCTCTTGACCTCGTTCTGTTTCAGATTTTGTTACGTGGTGGGAATGTTTCGATTTATCATTCTTGTTACATAAGTGAAGAAAACTTGTCAGTCCCCTTTTCGTCTGCGTCCTGATGCAACTTCCATGGTTGATTGGGCGATAAACACCAATCAACTATCTATCTGGGGCGCTAAACACTAAACATCTCTCTATCTGGTCGTTAAACACCAATCATCTGTCTATCTGGGTGATAAACACGGATCATATATCTACCTGGGCGTTAAAAACTCCAATCAGCTATTTATCTATGCGTTAATCACCAATCCTCTATCTGTCTGGTCGTTAAACACTGATTATCTATCTGGACGTTAAACACTGATCATCTATCTGGGCGTTAATCATCAATTATCCCTCTATCTGGGAGGGGAAGGAATTGTACAGACGGGAATGCTGCCCTGACTAGGGTAACTATTTCGGCTATGCCGTATTCCGTCCATAGCCAACAAAGATTCCGCATTTCGTGTGTCATTGATATTTAAACACATGGCAAGAGAGTTACATTGTACTGTTTTACTGTACTGTATAGTATTGTGTTGTATAGTACTGTGCTGCATACTGTCGCACCGTGCAGATGTATGTCAATCTGGGAAATCCGAAGGGGCAAGATGTCCTGAAATTTCTCTGGGATGATACCAGTGCATTTCCTTCTCTTGTGGACCAAATGCCAAACATCAACAAGTGAATGCCACTTTAAGGTGAACAAATACAATGGGATCCGTGTCAGTGCTTTGATCACGTCCAGTGGCTCCAGTTGCAGTTGGCTCTGACCCGGAAGTAGATTGAAAACTACACGAGGATTATGGCGCTGAACTACACGAGGATTATGGCGCTGAACTACACGAGGATTATGGCGCTAAACTACACGAGGATTATGGCGCTGAATTACATGAGGATTATGGCGCTGAAGAACCACCGCGACAATGTGTTGTTTTGATTCGGTTTTTCTGCGGCAGCAACTAAAAGGAACTATACACAAGTACCTGGAAAAAAGTTCCTGATAGTGACAGAGAGCTGTCTTCATTAGGGTCTTGTGCGTGATAATAGAAGAAATTCCATTCTGAGCATGCCACGCGGACAATGCACGTTTTTCCCCTTTATTTTCTTTCTTTCTTTTTTCTTCTTCTTCTTTTCCTTTTCTTCTTTTATATGGTATGTAACAGTCTGACCGAGCCAAAGCCACCATCCTCCGAAGACGGAATGCGGCTGCCTATGTTGTCAGGTAATATATCTTTTTAACCCCTTCACTGCCACGATGTCACTTGAAAACGACGAATAAAAGCGCAAAATCTGAAACCCCGTTGAAACCCTAAAGCCGTTTTTCTTTCTTTTTCACACTGGCGTGTGAAAGGATTTTCACCAAACCGCATAGCTTTGAAAATAGATGTTACAAGACCGGAAAAGATACGGTTTGCAAGCGCATCCGTGCCTCATTCAGCCCGCCAATGTTACAGGCTGGGGCAGTGAAGGGGTTAACGATCACAGATGCTATCCTTTCACCCTACGGACTGCGTTTGTCAATGTGCAACTGCTGTCACAGATGCTATCCTTTCGCCCTACGGACTGCGTTTGTCCATGTGCAACTGCTGGGGACAGCTACACAGCAACAGAGCCAGAACCACCAACTGCAACCTCACCACCAGACTGGTGGTGCACCAGCCATCGCTGGACGTCTGGATCGTTTCCAAAAGATACACAACTCCCCCGTGAAAGGCGCGGCGGCCATGCACATGCAGGTGGAACTCACCTCCGGAAGGCTGGGTGGGGGCAGGTGTGATGACGGTGTCCACTCCGGACCCGCAGAAGTCCATGCACTCGTCCTCGGAGTCGAAGCGGTTGTCGTTGCCATCGCAACCGGTGTGCACAAAGCGCTGGCAGCGCTGGACAGACGCGTCGTAGTACCAGCGGATGTTGTAGCCTCTGCACGTGCCTGCGTCGGGGTTCAGCTTGCACACCTGTAGACAGGTAACAGCGGCTACAGAAGTGACACACCTGTAGATAGGTAACAGCGGCTACAGAAGTGACACACCAGTAGATAGGTAACAGCGGCTACAGTAGGTGATCAGTTACACACCTGTAGACAGGTAACAGCGACTACACAAGGTGATCACAGTTACACACCTGTAGACAGGTAACTGGCTACAGAACTGGTGAAAAGTGACACCCGTAGACAGGTAAAAGCGGCTACAGAAAATGACCAGTTACACACCTGTAGACAGGTAACAGCGACTGCAGAAAATGACCACAGTTACACACCTGTAGACAGGTAACAGTGGTTACAGAGCTGCTGAAAAAAGACACACACCTGTAGACAGGTAACAGCGGCTACAGAAAATGACCACAGTTACACACCTGTAGACAGGTAACAACAGTTACAGAAAGTGATCACAGTTACACACCTGTAGACAGGTAACAACGGTTACAGAGAGTGATCACAGTTACACACCTGTAGACAGGTAACAACGGTTACAGAAAGTGATCACAGTTACAAACCTGTAGACAGG
>JABMCL010000740.1:900000-912500 GCA_018857735.1 Alviniconcha marisindica
TGTGGATGCGTGCGTGCGTGCGTGCGTGCGTGCGTGCGTGCGTGCGTGCGTGCGCGCGCGCGCGTGTGTGTGTGTGTGTGTGTGTGTGTGTGTGTGTGTGTGTGTGTGTGGCAAAGATACCTTTTTTCAAAGCAACAAACAAGCTCTTATTTTACACACAAAATTCTCTCTTCTGTAATTTTGCGCCCCCCCCCCCCCAAACCCCACTAAGTCCCCCCATCTCAGCGCAGCGCCACCTTACCGTTGGGATCAGTGGAGTCGGTGGCACCAGTGTCTGTGTCCGTTCTGGAATCTGAAACACACGTCATCACAAGGACTTCCAGTCACCGCTCTCACAGTAAGTAAGTAAGTAAGTAAGTAAGTAAGTAAGTAAGTAAGTAAGTAAGTAAGTAAGTAAGTTCCAGTCACCGCTCTCACAGTAAGTAAGTAAGTAAGTAAGTAAGTAAGTAAGTAAGTAAGTAAGTAAGTAAGTAAGTAAGAAGTAAGTAAGTAAGTAAGTAATCAACTTCCAGTCACCGCTCTCACAGTAAGTAAGTAAGTTGGTGTTTTACGCACAGTCAGCCATTACGGTTATATCAGGGCAGCGCTCTCACAGAGGGTCATGCCCACTTATTACTGCGTCACTCTTACCGTTTATCTATGACGCATACATGGGGAAAATATGAAGGAGCAATGGAAATGCTAATAACTAATATATCATTCTGAAACCACACCGAATCAGAACAACCGCTTCATGGTCTGTTGTTACTGTTGTGTCGCACAGACACTGACGTGACAAAGGGACTTCTCACCGTCTCGTTTGCAGTAGTTGAGGCAGTCTTGCTCCGTCTCGAAGTTGTTGCTGTTGCCGCTGCAGCCGCCGTAGACAAACTGTCGACAGAGGCGGTAGCTGGCGTCGTAATACCAGCGCTGGATGTTCGCCCGGCAGTTTCCGGTCACGGCTGGCATTCTGCACACCTCTGTCAACAGGCAGAAAAAATGGAACAGGGTTAAAGTCTGCACACCTTTGTCAACAGGCAGAGCAATGAAACAGGGTTAAAGTCTGCATATCTCTGTCAACAGGCAGAACCATGAAACACGATTAAAGTCAGCATATCTCTGTCAACAGGCAGAACCATGAAACAGGGCTAAGGTCTGCATATCTCTGTCAACAGGCAGAAGCATGAAACAGGGTTAAAATCTGCATATCTCTGTCAACAGGCAGATCAATGGAACAAGGTTAAAATTCTGCATATCTCTGTCAACAAGCAGAACCATAAAACACATATAAAGTCTTCATATCTCTGTCAACAGGCAGATCAATGGAACAGGGTTAAAGTCTGCATATCTCTGTCAACAGGCAGATCAATGGAACAGGGCTAAAGTCTGCATATCTCGGTCAACAGGCAGAACCATGAAACAGGGCTAAAGTCTGCATATATCTGTCAACAGGCAGAACATTGGAACATGGTTAAATTCTGCACACCTCTGTCAACAGGCAGAGCCATGGAACACGATTAAAGTCTGCATATCTCTGTCAACAGGCAGAACCATGAAACATGGTTAATATCTGTATATCTCTGTCAACAGGTAGAGCAATGGAACAGGGTTAACGTCTGTACACCTTTGTCAACAGGCAGAGCAATGAAACAGGGTTAATGTCTGCATATCTCTGTCAACAGGCAGAACCATGATACACGGATAAAGTCTGCACATCTCTGTCAAGAGGAAGAACAGCGAAACAGGGTCAAAGTCTGCACATCTGTCAACAGGCAGAACAATGGAATGCGGTCAAAGTCTGCAATCTCTGTCAACAGGCAGAACAATGAAATGCGGTCAAAGTCTGCACATCTCTGTCAACAGGCAGAACAAGGAAACAGGGCTAAAGTCTACGAACTCTGAATGCCAGCGCTGGAACCTTGTCTGGCAGTTCCTGGTCACGACTGGCATGCTACACAATTCCTCGGATAAAGCAAAGTACCCAGCAATATTATTCAGATGGTGAAGAGCAGCTCTTGCAGCTGGAAGTTGCACGAAAGAACAGACGCGTTGGGAAAATAACGTATATACTGTCAATGGACAGCAAAACCAAGTTATATCCTTTAACTTACTGTGTGTGCGTGTGTGCGGCTTTCGTGTGCAAGGAATACAGTATTATGTTTATATATCATTTTTGAATTTTTACGTATACACGTTTGTTGATTTTGTAAAGCGCGGTGTGCTCACCCTTGTCAACGAAATATCGCGCTACAGAAATGACCGACTAATATTATTATTATCGAACTCCTGGAAAAAAAATATGTTCTTTAGAATCTTATGTGTGTTTGATCCTCTTACCTGTACTGTGTCAGGTAAAGAAAGAAGCTCCAACCTTTAATGTCAAGATATAAAATCCCATGACACCGATCAACTGATTATCGTAAATTCCATTTAATCGTATGCACTTTCTGTATTCCCACTCGACCGAAAGGAAATGTCAACATGGATCGAGTTTATGGACAATAGCATAATAATAACAGTTTATAATAATAACAGCGGCCGTTTCCATAGCGCTGTATATCACTTCAAGGGTGAGCACACCGCACTTTACAAGATCAACAATAATGCATACATTAATAATTATACAGTCATAATACTGTACTCCTGGCACACATACACGCACTCACGCACGCACAACACACACGCGCGCGCGCGCGCGCGCACACACACACACACACACAGAGAAAAAAGTTGTAAGTTTAAGCTTTTGATGTCTTATGCGCTGTAACTGGAAAAGTAGGCCAGACTCTCACCCTCTGGATCAGTCGTGTCTGTTGTGCCAGAGTCGGTTCCTGAGTCTGCAACAAAGCAAAAACCAAACATCCAAAACTTCACATGCCACTATTTTTCACAGAACATTTCTCTTTAAGTGTTTCAACCTTCACAGAAATGTTCTATCAAATCGTAAATCTGCCATGCACATTTTTAGCTGATACTTGCATGGAATCAAAACGCTCGTAAAGGCCATAACGCCTGGCAGTTTTCTCCGTGTTGTCTTTGAAAGTTGAAATCGGTTTCATCTACAACGGCGGTGCCTCATATTCATTATTATTTTAAGGTAGATGGCCACTCGCCGCTTTGCTTGTTGTTCAGTCAAAACTCGAGCCAGCCTGTGAAAAATGAGACGTTTACCCAAGGCTAAGAATACAGCCTGTGAAAAATGAGACGTTTACCCAAGGCTAAGAATACAGCCTGTGAAAAATGAGACGTTTACCCAAGGCTGATAATACAGCCTGTGAAAAATGAGACGTTTACCCAAGGCTAGAATACAGCCTGTGAAAAATGAGACGTTTACCCAAGGCTGAGTAATACAGCCTGTGAAAAATGAGACGTTTACCCAAGGCTGATAATACAGCCTGTGAAAAATGAGACGTTTACCCAAGGCTAAGATACAGCCTGTGAAAAATGAGACGTTTACCCAAGGCTGATAAAACAGCCGTGAAAAATGAGACGTTTACCCAAGGCTGGTAATACAGCATCGTGGAAACAGCGACCCAGCTGTCAGTTAAAATGAGACGTTTACCCAAGGCTAAGAAAAGCCTGTGAAAAATGAGACGTTTACCAAGGCTAAAATACAGCCTGTGAAAAATGGACGTTACCCGGCTAGATACAGCCTGTGAAATGAGACGTTTACCCAAGGCTGATAATACAGCCTGTGAAAAATGAGACGTTTACCCAAGGCTGATAATACAGCCTGTGAAAAATGAGACGTTTACCCAAGGCTGGTAATACAGCAGGTGTTCACCGTCAGTACAGCGATCCCCGCTGAGTTCTAAGCCCCACTTCTAATAGTTACATTCCCACAAGCTTTCTGTCTGACCATTATGCGGTATTTTAGTTGATACGATCTGACCACCCTGTGGTATATACTGAGTGGACTGATGGAATGCACGATCTGACCACCACTTGATACCGTGTTGACCAGCATGTGGTACTGTGTTGACTGGTGGAATGCACGATCTGACCACCATGTGGTATATATGGACTGGTGGAATGTACGATCTGACCACCATGTGGTATATATTGACTGGTGGAATGTACGATCTGAGCACCATGTGGTATATATTGACTTGTGGAATGCACGATCTGGCCACCATGTGGTATATATTGACTGGTGGAATGCACGATCTGACCACCTGTGGTATATATTGAGTTGACTGGTGGAATGTACGATCTGACCACCATGTGGTATATATCGAGTTGACTGGTGGAATGTACGATCTGACCAACGTAACTGGTGGAATGTACTATCTGACCACCATGTGGTATATACTGAGTTGACTGGTGGAATGTACGATCTGACCACCATGTGGTATATATTGAGTTGACTGGTGGAATGTACGATCTGACCACCATGTGGTATATATTGAGTTGACTGGTGGAATGCACGATCTGACCACCATGTGGTATATACCGAGTTGACTGGTGGAATGTACGATCTGACCACCATGAAGTATATATTGTGTTGACTGGTGGAATGGACGATCTGACCACCATGTGGTATATACCGAGTTGACTGGTGGAATGTACGATCTGACCAACGTAACTGGTGGAATGCACTATCTGACCACCATGCGGTATATACTGAGTTGACTAGTGGAATGTACGATATGACCAACGCAACTGGTGGAATGCACTATCTGACCACCAGGAGGTACTGTGCTGACTGGTGAAATGCACAATGAGTGGGGTCTGATTCCAGTATTCAAATGAGTGTGGTGTGCCTCATTTTGGTAATCAATGAACTGCTTATTTTGAAAGTTTGTTCGGAATCCACCAGTCATTCGCTCTGCTGACATATGTTTCTGGGCCAAAGAGGAAGGCACTGTTCGGCCTTTTTCGCGGGGAATATTATCTGTTACGCTGTGACTGGCTGAGGCTGCTCGTGTGGTGGTCAATTAAGAGCCCTCTGTGCCTACAAACTTCAACCCAGTTCTCCCCGAATGGATGTACAGTAAAAATACAGGGAAAGAAAAGGCAACAGCAAAGCCGTGGTGGTCGCACCGTCCTTTTTGCAGTATTCCTGGCAGTCCTGCTCGTTCTCGAAGTTGTTGCTGTTGCCGTCGCAGCCTCCGTAGACGAACTGCCGACACCGCTGAACCTCCGCGTCGTAGAACCAGCGCCGGAAGTAACCTCTGCAAGTTCCCGGCTCTTTGGGCATCCGACACACCTCTGCAACAGCCACGTTGGCATGTACACCACAGCCACGTTGACATGTACACCACAGCAAAGACAATATGGACATGCGTACCAAAACAACCTCGTGGACACCAGAGCCATTGCCACAACATGGCAACAGACACACTGGTGTAGGAGCGTTGATCACAAAGGGAGACAAGCTTCACATGCTGTTTCAAACAGAAATGATAGCGCCGTCTGTGGAGGTGGAAGATGAACCCCTCCAGGTGGGTGGGACGTTTGGTCCTTGCTGACTTTAAGGCGGCAGGTTTGCCCATGACTAGCACCGGTGTTTAACGTTGCTGTGCACTCACCTGAAGGGTCACTGGATCCTCGGTCCGGCTCTTCTGGCCTCACCACTGGCGCCTCTGTGGTCGTCCTCGCTGAAACACACACAACATCACGTCATTCTCAGTGACAGACACGATACAATGTCGTCATCCTCAGTGACGGACATGATACAATGTCGTCATCCTCAGTGACGGACATGATACAATGTCGTCATCCTCAGTGACGGACATGATACAATGTCGTCATCCTCAGTGACAGACACGATTCAATGTCGTCCTCAGTGACAGATACAATACAATGTCGTCATCCTCAGTGACAGACACGATTCAATGTCGTCATCCTCAGTGACAGACACGATTCAATGTCATGCTCAGTGACAGACACGATGCAATATCGTCATCCTCAGTGACAGACACGATACAATGTCGTTCTCAGTGACACACACGATACAATGTTATCCTCAGCGACAGACACGATACAATGTCATCCTCAGTGACAGACACGATACAATGTCATCCTCAGTGACACACACGATACAATGTCATCCTCAGTGACAGACACGATACAAAGTCATCCTCAGTGACAGACAAAATACAACATCGTCCTCACTGAAATGCAAAGCATAATGGTCTCCCTAAATGACAGACACAAAAAATCCTCGACATCTCTCTCTCTCTCTCTCTCTCTCTCTCTCTCTCTCTCTCTCTCTCTCTCTCTCTCTCTCTCACACACACACACACACACACACACACACACAGACACACACACACACACTCTTATTGTATCTCTCACATCCTCCCATTCCCCCAAGCACACAATCTCTCTGTCTCTCTCTCTTCCCCTTCCTCTCCCCTCCTCCCACCCCCAACACACACTCTCTCTCCATCCCTCTCTCTCGTTCTCATACACAACTCTCTCCCTCTCATTCACTCCCCCTCCCTCCCTCCCTGCCTCCCCTCCCCCTCCTCCCCCCTTCCTATCCCATCTTCCTCCCCTTCCTCTCCCCCTCCTCTCCCCTCTCCCATCCCCCTCCCTCTCCACTCTCCCTCCCTCCCTCCCTCTCCCCTTGCCCCAAGACTCACTCTCCACGGTCTTGCTGACGACGACGGTTTTCCTCTGCACGTCGCTGTAGGGGATGGAGCGGCAGTAGTAGGTGGCCGTGTTCTCCTTGCGGGCCCTGGAGATCACCAGCTCGCTGGACAGCGCGTGCTCGCTGGGCAGCGGCGTGGCGCGGATGGACAGGAAGTCCTGCTCGCGCCCCACGCGCTTGCCGTTGATGAACCACTCCAGGGCGGTGGGGGACGAGGGGCCCTCCGCGCGGCACGTCAGGCGCAGCTCCGTGCCCTCCTGCACCCGCTCGCTGCCCGTCATCACCACTGCAACGGGACAGCACAGTGTGACGTCATTCACCACTTGGAAACGGTGACGTCATCACCGCTGCTACGGGACAAGGGAGCCAGCAGCAGAGTGTGACGTCATTCACCACTTGGGAACAGTGACGTCATCACCACTGCTACGGGCCGGGAGACGGCACAGTGTGACGTCATTCACCACTGGAAACAGTGATGTCATCACCACTGCTACGGGGCGGGGAGACAGCGGAAGAAGAAGAAGAAAGAAGGCAGGAAGGAAGGAAGGCAAGAAGATGGATGGAAGGAAAGAAGAACAAGAAGAATAAGAAGAATCACAGTTATGAGTATACGTGACGCACGAGTCGGATGTCGAGTGATAGGCTAAAGCCCGTTCTTAACTGGGCGAAGAGTTGCTTCGCCGAACACAGTTCGGAGTATTCGTCGAACTTTACCCGTTTCTTAATTGAGCTCATAGTTCGCCGAACATGGTTCGGACAGTTCGACGAACCATACTTCGTTCTTAACTGGCTTATAATGAGATGCAAGCTTCGGCCCGAACTTGCGGCAGAAGCGTAGCAGACAGCGTGATCCAAAATGTAGGCTAAAGTCAAGTCAGGTCAAGTCAATATACTTTCATCATCCCTCACAGGGTAATTCAACTAACTACTATCTCATTCTGGGTCCCCGAGACAAGGCTGCGCCTCCCACAAGTCAACAAACAAATTCCCTCCGAAGCGAGTGAAGTACCTAGCGACACCGTCATCCATTCGTGTTTTCTTTTCTTCTTCCTCATCCACAGGAGAGCTCTCCGCTCTCAGACAATCTGAGGCAATGTTCGTCGAATAGGCCGAATATTCCCAGAACATGTTGAGCGAAGCTTTTGGGACCTTGAATATAGCATCGTCGCAGTTCGACGAATACAAAGAACTATATTCGCGAAGCAAAGGTTCGCCCAATTAAGAACCAGCTACAAGCTTGGTTCGCCGAATGCTCCCAGCTATGCTCGCGAACAATTGTTCGCCCAATTAAGAACGGGCTTATGCCCCAGCTTGAAGCATCCGACACGCAAGTTCAAAAATTTAACGATGACCACTGCCAAAGACCACAGCCCGGCGGAAGACGAAGTCGACTCACGTGAGCTGGTGGCTGGGGGAGGGTTGAAGGTGTACGGGGCGGGCGTGGTGGTGGTGGTGGGGGCGGCGGTGGGCGCTAGGCCCATGCAGGTCTGCTGGCACACCTGCAGCGACACGAAGTTGTTCTCGTTGCCTTGGCAACCGGAGTAGGAGAAGGTCCGGCACTGGCGGTCCAGCGGGTCGTAGAACCAGCGAGGCAACTGGGCCCTGCACGGGCCCGGGTCACGGGGCATGTCACAGATGCTGACAAAGTCTGAAACAGACCATAATGTTTAAATCACAAATGCTGACAAAGTCTGAAACAGACCATGGTTTATGTCACAGATGCTGACAAAGTCTGAAACAGAGCACGTCACCGGTACTAACAAAGTCTGAAACACAGAGCACATGTCACCGGTACTGACAAAGTCTGAAACACAGAGCACATGACACCGGTACTGACAGTGTCTTAAACAGACCAGCTGTCACAGATGCTGACAACGTCTGAAACAGAGCACATGTCACCGCTACTGACAAAGTCTGAAACAGAGCACATGTCACACGCTTGTGTGTATCTGTGACATGCTGTGTCAAACTCTGTCAGCATGTGGCAAAGTGCTGACAAAAGCCTGACACACAGCATGTCACAGATGTTGACAAAGTTTGACACACAGCATGTCACAGATGTTGACAAAGTTTGACACACAGCATGTCATAGGTACCGACATGGACACGGGGTACAAATACTAGCGGTCTCAAAAACACACCATGGTGGTACTGCGTCACAGGAGATGTCACAGACACTAAATCTCTAGTGAGAGCGGCCTACCTGGATCTTCAGTCACCGGGGCCCTTCCTGGATCTTCAGTAATCGGGGCCTTACCTGGATCTTCAGTGATCGGGTCCTTACTGGATCTTCTGTGACCGGGGCCCTACCTGGATCTTCAGTCACCGGGGCCCTACCTGGATCTTCAGTCACCGGGGCCCTACCTGGATCTTCAGACACCGGGGCCTTATCTGGATCTTCTGTGACCGGAGCCCTACCTGAATCTTCTGTGACCGGGGCCCTACCTGGCTCTTCAGTCATCGGGGCCTTATCTGGATCTTCGTTGACCGGGGCCCTACCTGGATCTTCAGTCACCGGGACCTACCTGGATCTTCAGTCACCGGGCTTTAAACCGATCTTCAGTGACCGGGGCCCTACCTGGATCTTCTGTCACTGGGGCCTACCTGGATCTTCAGTCACCGGGGCCTACCTGGATCTTCAGTCACCGGGCCTTACCTGGATCTTCAGTGACCGGGGCCCTACCTGGATCTTCAGTGACCGGGGCCCTACCTGGATCTTCAGTCACCGGGGCCTTACTGGATCTTCAGTGACCGGGGCCTCTACAATGGTCTTCGTCTCCGAAGCGGTTTCTTTCCCGGGCAACCGCCGTACCGGGGCCCTACCTGGATCTTCTGTCCTGGGCCCTACCTGGATCTTCAGTCACCGGGGCCTACCTGGATCTTCAGTCACCGGGCCTTACCTGGATCTTCAGTGACAGGCGCCTCTGTGGCCATGCACTCCGCCTCACAATCGTCTCTCGTCTCAAAGCGGTTGTCGTTGCCCGGGCAACCGCCGTACCAGAACTGGGCACACTCCTGCCTGCTGCTGTCGTGGAACCACCTCACCACGTAGTCCACACAGGGACCGCGCTCGGACGGCAACGCACACCTGTCCACACCTGCACAGTCCACCGCTCAGTTAATCAATCAATCAATCAATCAGTCAATCAATTAATCAGTCAATCAATCAGTCAGTCAGTCAATCTTTCAGTCAATCAATCAGTCAATCAATCAATCAGCCAATCAATCAATCAATCAGTAAATCAATCAGCCAGTCAATTGGTCAAACACTTTAAAACCAAGCAATTCGTTTCAACAAAATGTATTTCGCATTCATAACAATACACTGAAATGAAAACAAAACAGCTGGGCCGTACGAACTACAAGCAAAAACGGTTTATGTCAGTGCAGCCTTACGAAGTGTGTCAACTAAACAATAGCCCGACTAATCAGTCTAATAAAGAATAAACCAACTAATCAGTCAACCTTCTCATCAATTGACAACGACAACAATTTCATCAGTTTTCGTGAAATCTCCGATTATGTTTTGTCTTGAATAATGCGCGCGGACGCGAGCGCACGTACACACACACACACACACACACACACACACACACACACACACACACACACACACATGCAAGCATACGCACGCACGCACGCACACGCACGCACACACACGCACACACACACACACTCTCTCTCTCTCTCTTAAAAAAACTAAACTCAGACGCACACTTCTATCAGTATATGCTCCAGTCCAGACAAAGTCCACAGAGAAGGAAGCTCAAGAGGTAATACCTGAAGCGACGGTGGTGGTGCTCGGGGTGGTGGTGGGTGTCGTGGTGGTGGCGGGGCACCCACGCTGGTTGGGTCCTGAGGCAGCAGTGACGCCGTCGGCACAGCAGCCGTAGGTTGTGTCCTCGCAGTCGCCATAGTCTCCACTGCCCGCCTCTGCACAGCCCTCCTTGTTGCGACCTGTACACCAGTCACAGACATGGTCATGTTGCACTGCACACCAGTCACAGACATCGGTCATGTTGCACTGTACACCACAGTCACAGACATCGGTCATGTTGCACTTTACACCACAGCCACAGACATCGGTCATGTTGCACTGTACACCAGTCACAGACATCGGTCATGTTGCACTGTACACCAGTCACAGACATCGGTCATGTTGCACTGTACACCAGTCACAGACATCGTTCATGTTGCACTGTACACCACAGCCACAGACATCGTTCATGTTGCACTGTAAACCAGTCACAGACATCGGTCATGTTGCACTGTACACCAGTCACAGACATCGGTCATGTTGCACTGTACGATACACACACCACAATCACAGACATCGTACCACAGTCATGTTGCACTGTACACCAGTCACAGACAGTGGTCATGTTGCACTGTACGATACATACACCACCGTCACAGACATCGTACCACAGTCAGACATCGTTCATGTCGCACTGTACACCGGTCACAGACAGTGGTCATGTCGCACTGTACACCAGTCACAGGCAGTGGTCATGTTGCACTGTACGAAACATACACCACCGTCACAGACATCGTACCACAGTCAGACATCGTTCATGTCGCACTGTACACCGGTCACAGTCAGTGGTCATGTTGCACTGTACACCAGTCGCAGACAGTGGTCATGTTGCACTGTACGATACATACACCACCGTCACAGACATCGTACCACAGTCACAGACATGGTTCATGTCGCACTGTACACCAGTTACAGACAGTGGTCATGTTGTATTGTACACCAGTCACAGGCATCGGTCATGTTGCACTGTACGATACATACACCACAGTCACACAGACATCGTTCATGTTGCACTGTACGATACATACACCACCGTCACAGACATCGTACCACAGTCACAGATATCGGTCATGTCGCACTGTACACCACAGTCACAGGCATCGGTCATGTCGCACTGTACATCGGTCACAGACATCGGTCATGTTGCACTGTACACCAGTCACAGACATCGGTCATGTCGCACTGTACACCAGTCACAGACATCGGTCATGTTGCACTGTACACCACAGTCACAGACATCGGTCATGTCGCACTGTACACCAGCCACAAACATCGGTCATGTCGCACTGTACACCACAGCTACAGACATCGGTCATGTTGCACTGTACACCAGTCACAGACATCGGTCATGTTGCACTGTACACCACAGTCACAGACATCGGTCATGTTGCACTGTACACCACAGTCACAGACATCGGTCATGTCGCACTGTACACCACAGTCACAGACATCGGTTATGTCGCACTGTACATCACAGTCACAGACATCGGTCATGTTGCACTGTACACCACAGTCACAGACATCGTTCATGTCGCACTGTACACCACAGCCACAGACATCGTTCATGTTGCACTTTACACCACAGCCACAGACATCGTTCATGTCGCACTGTACACCAGTCACAGACATCGGTCATGTCGCACTGTACACCAGTCACAGACATCGGTCATGTCGCACTGTACACCAGTCACAGACATCGGTCATGTCGCACTGTACACCAGTCACAGACATCGGTCATGTCGCACTGTACACCAGTCACAGACATCGGTCATGTCGCACTGTACACCAGTCACAGACATCGGTCATGTCGCACTGTACACCAGTCACAGACATCGGTCATGTCGCACTGTACACCACAGTCACAGACATCGTGTCATGTCGCACTGTACACCAGTCACAGACATCGGTCATGTTGCACTGTACATACACACAGTCACAGACATCGTGTCATGTTGCACTGTACGATACATACACCACAGTCACAGACATCGTTCATGTTGCACTGTACAATATATACACCACAGTCACAGACATCGTTCATGTTCACTGTACGATGTAAATACCAGTCACACGAATCGTTCATGTTCACTGTACACAGTAAAGACA
>JABMCL010000740.1:917500-927500 GCA_018857735.1 Alviniconcha marisindica
GACCACACAACACCACCACCCGACAAGGTTCCTCAATCTCTGGTAGTATGGACCTCCAGCAGCTGTGAGGCATCTTTACAACACTCACCACACCGCACAAATCAAATACCAACACTAAAGTGTAACATCCCGTAACAGCATAAATCACCCCAAGCACACATCCACCACACAGCAATAACACTCACCCCACAGAAACACCACAGAAAAACTCACCACAGACAACATCCACCACACAGCAATAACACTCACCCCCAGAAAAATCACAAAGAAAAACATCACCCCAAGAACACACACAAGAAAGTGATGCTACAACAAAAGGAAAAAAAAGACCTTTAAAACACCCTAAAAAAACAAACCCCGCCCCCTTTCCCAGCAGCGACTACACAGGTTGTTCAACCGTTTTGCTGACGCGAAGGTCAGGATGAGCTTGGAAGTTGGTTGCTGATCCGTTTAACGATTTCCCGCAACGGCTGTTTTGTTGTTGTTGTTGTTGTTTTGGTGTGTATGTGTATGTGTATGTGTGTGTGTGTGTGTGTGTGTGTGTGTGTGTGTGAGGGGAGAGGGGGAGAGAGAGGAAAGAGTGTGTGTGTGTGTGTGTGTGTGGTGTGTGTGTGTGTGTGTTGTGTGTGTTGTGTGTGTGAGATAGAGAGAGAGAAAGTAAAAGAGAGAGTGCGTGTGCGTGTGTGTGATGTGTGTGTGTGTGTGGGTGTGGTGTGTGGGGTGTGTTGGTGTGTGTGGGGTGTGTGTGTGGGTGTGTGTGTTTGTGTGGGAGAGAGAGAGAGAGAGAGAGAGAGGAGAGAAGGAGAGAAGAGAGAGAGAGAGAGGTGTGTGTGTGTGGGGTGTGGTGTGGTGTGTGGTGTGTGTGTGTGTGTGTGTGTGTGTGTGTGTGTATAAGAAATAGATCCTGGTAATGAAGGTGAAGGGGGGGGGGGGGGGCGAGGGGGGGGGGGATTCATTCTAATTCCTTCAAATACAACTATTTTATTGGCTTGTTTAATAATCAGAAGGTGAAAAAATCACTTCTAATTAATAAAAACCGTATCAAAAAGAAAGGAAATTCCGTAGTTTTTTTTTAAATTAACAAACACAAGACCAAACTGCACTTATAATTTAAACTGTGAATACGCTCGACCCCCAGCCGACCACACAACCACCACCACCCGACAAGGTTCCTCACATCTCTGGTAGTATGGACCTCCAGCAGCTGTGAGGCATCTTTACAACACTCACCACACCGCACAACATCCAACACATAACACAACACTCACCCACAACACAGCATCCACCACACAGCAATAACACTCACCCCACAGCACAACATCCACCACACAGCAATAACACTCACCCCACAGCACAACATCCACCACACAGCAATAACACTCACCCCACAGCACAACATCCACCACACAGCAATAACACTCACCCCACAACATCCACCACACAGCAATAACACTCACCCCACAGCACAACATCCACCACAGCAATAACACTCACCCCACAGCACAACATCCACCACACAGCAATAACACTCACCACCACAACATCCACCACACAGCAATAGCACTCACCCCACAACACACATTACGCACCATAGCACCCACCACAAAACACCCTCCATACAACACAACAACCAATACACCACATAACATCCAACACACAACACCCCGCACACCACACAATACTCACCACAACGCCAACAACACAACATTCATCACACTACACAACACCTACCGTATAACCCAGCACACCAGACAAACACCCACCACACAACGCAACAACCCCCCCCCCCCTCCCCACAACACACTCCAGACAACACTCACCACACCACGCACCACACAACACGCACCACACAACAGCTTCCAGAAAACACCCACCACACAACAAATCCACCAAACTACACCCACCACGTAACAGATCCACCACACAACACCCATCACACCACACATCCACCACACTACACCCACCACACCACACAACACCCACCACACAACACAACTCCCACCACACCATACAACAAAATCCACCACACAACACCCACCACACCACACAACACCCACCACCCACCTGACAGGGTTCGTCACAGCCCTGGTAGTCGGGTCCCCCAGCAGCAGTGACGCCGTCCCTACAACAGCCGTAGGTGGAGACGGCGCACAAGTCCACCTGGTTGGAGGGCAGGATCTCGTTGCCTGCAATCAACAGGATGTGTACAACATGGGCCCTGTGCAATCAACAGGACGTGTACAACATGGGCCCTGTGCAATCAACAGGACGTGTACAACATGGGCCCTGTGCAATCAACAGGATGTGTACAACATGGGCCCTGTGCAATCAACAGGACGTGTACAACATGGGCCCTGTGCAATCAACAGGACGTGTACAACATGGGCCCTGTGCAATCAACAGGATGTGTACAACATGGGCCCTGTGCAATCAACAGGACGTGTACAACATGGGCCCTGTGCAATCAACAGGACGTGTACAACATGGGCCCTGTGCAATCAACAGGACGTGTGCAACATGGGCCCTGTGCAATCAACAGGATGTGTACAACATGGGCCCTGTGCAATCAACAGGACGTGTGCAACATGGCCCCTGTGCAATCAACAGGACGTGTGCAACATGGCCCCCGTGCAGTCAACAGGACGTGTACAACATGGGCCCCGTGCAGTCAACAGGATGTGTACAACATGGGCCCCGTGCAATCAACAGGACGTGTGCAACATGGCCCCTGTGCAATCAACAGGACGTGTGCAACATGGCCCCCGTGCAGTCAACAGGACATGTGCAACATGGGCCCCGTGCAGTCAACAGGACATGTGCAACATGGCCCCTGTGCAGTCAACAGAACGTGTGCAACATGGTCCCTGTGCAATCAACAGGACGTGTGCAACACGGGCCCCGGGTAATCAACAGGACGTGTGCAACATGGCCCCTGTGCAATCAACAGGACATGTGCAACATGGCCCCTGTGCAGTCAACAGGACGTGTGCAACATGGCCCCTGTGCAATCAACAGGACGTGTGCAACATGGCCCCTGTGCAATCAACAGGACGTGTGCAACATGGGCCCCGTGCAGTCAACAGGACGTGTGCAACAGGGGCTCCGGGTAATCAACAGGACGTGTGCAACATGGCCCCTGTGCAATCAACAGGACGTGTGCAACATGGCCCCTGTGCAGTCAACAGGACGTGTGCAACATGGCCCCTGTGCAATCAACAGGACGTGTGCAACATGTCCCCTGTGCAATCAACAGGACGTGTGCAACATGGCCCCTGTGCAGTCAACAGGACGTGTGCAACATGGCCCCTGTGCAATCAACAGGACGTGTGCAACATGGCCCCTGTGCAATCAACAGGACGTGTGCAACATGGGCCCCGTGCAGTCAACAGGACGTGTGCAACACGGGCCCTGGGTAATCAACAGAACGTGTGCAACATGGGCCCCGTAGAGAATATGTGCAACATGTCAACAGGACGTGTGCAACATGGCCCCTGTGCAGTCAACGGGACGTGTACAACATGGGCCCCGTGCAATCAACAGGACGTGTGCAACACGGGCCCTGTGCAATCAACAGGACGTGTGCAACATGGGCCCCGGGTAATCAACAGGACGTGTGCAACATGGGCCCCGTGCAGTCAACAGGACGTGTGCAACCCACCTGAAGTAAGTAAGTAAGTAAGTAAGTAAGTAAGTAAGTAAGTAAGTAAACATGGTGCTTAACGTCCAGAGAAACCATGAGGCTTATTAGGGACGGGGGAGAGGGTATGGCTGTGGGGGAAGAGGGAGATTATATAGCTATCGCTACACTGTCTCCACCAGAATGACTTCTGCATTAACGTGGGCAGCGATGAGAGCCATTTTAATGTTTTATTAATTGTGAGGGGCAAAGTCACAAGACAGTGTCCACAGACCACGAGTTTTGAAGATAAAGGAGAGCCGAAGCAGATTCGAACCGAGGTCCTTCTGCTTACCAGCCTAACGCCTTACCGCTAGGCCAAACCGGCTCACTCCCATAAAAAGCTTCATGGTTGCTTTTATATAGCCCTGTTCTCCGCTCTCAAGCAGACTCACTGCGCTCGCATGTGATTCTACACGAGAGAATACCTTTTTATAGCGCGTTTTTGAATAGCCACCGAAGCTGGTGCCAAGTGAAACTGCTGCCGTCTGGGCGCAAATTCTTTGTACACCATACAGCCATGCGCCATGTCACTTCATGCAAAGCCACATACGTAAGGTGTATGTGTGTTTAACTGTAACCTGCCACCTGCACTTTTGGCAGAATGACCTGGATCTTTTACGCGCTACTGCGGTAACACGGGGGTGGAACGGATACCGAAATAAGCTCTATCAAAATTCTCACCACAAAACACAACACCCATCGCACACCACAACACTCAAGTTTGTTTCATTCTGCACAAGCGTTCCGGGCCTCGATACTTCTCTGTCAGACTGCTTTCACTATTTTCTGGTGAGGTAGTTAGTCAGACGATTTCAACGCCCTGTCAGTCGCACAAGAACACCTCGGGTCGACGCGGTTTGGGAGCCCTGATAAACTACAAACACAGCTTAGGATACACCACACAGCGAGGATAGCTCAGTGTTTAGAGCATGCGGCTCGTGATCGAAAGGTCCCGGGTTCGAGTCACCTCAGGAGTGGCTGGAGAAGTTTCTTCTCCTGGGTCAACTTTCTGTGCTGACTCTTTATTTCGGTATCCGTTCCACCCCCGTGTTACCGCAGTAGCACGCGAAAGATCACGGGCATTCTGCCAGAAGTGCAGGTGGCAGGTTACAGCTAAACACACATGCACCCTACCTACGTGACTTTGAATGAAGTGACACTGGTGCATGATTGAATGGTGTACACAGAACTTTCGCCGAGACGGCAGCAGTTTCACGTGGCACCAGCCATGTAACAACCAAACAGCGCTGTCAGTACACCACTTCGGTGGATATTAAAAATACGCGCTGTAAAAGGATACAGTCACTCATTCAGAATCACATGCGACATGAGCGCAGTGAGTCTGCTCGACAGTACAGAACATCTCTATACAAAAGCGTTGAATAACAACACAGCTACCGCCAGCTACAGCACCAGAATTTCACATGCACGTGCACAAAGGCTCACCTCGGCCACTATTGCTGTCGCTGTCGCCGTGGCTGTTGGCGTCGGTGGGGCTGCCGGAGGTTCCCGAGCCGCCACACTTGGTCTGACACTCGGCCTGGGAGCGGAAGCGGTTGGAGTTGCCCTTGCAGCCGCCGTAGATAAAGGTCTGGCACTTGCCGACCTTGTGGTTGTAGTAGTAGCGCTGGTGACGGGCACGACACGGACCGGCAACGGCAGGCAGGTGGCACAGCGCTGAAACACACACCGTGGTGTGGATAGATGGATGGTTGGATAGATGGATGGATAGATAGACGGCGGGACGGCCGGACGGATAGATAGGTAGAGAGAGAGAGAGAGAGAGAGAGAGAGAGAGAGAGAGAGAGAGAGAGAGAGAGAGAGAGAGAGAGAGAGAGAGAGAGAGAGAGAGAGAGAGAGATTGATTGATTGATTGAACTTTATTTCTCAACGGTGAAGATATTAGCACAAAGGCCGACTCACATATCTGCCGTTGCTACAGTACTACAAATAACCAAGACATTCACAGTTAAATATTATTACAGAAGGCTATAGACAAATACAGCATCAGTAAAAATAAAAAGAACAATTAATAAAATAATAATAATAACAACAACAACACATATAAAACCAGACAGCGATTGCAACGGAAATGAAAAAAATAGTAGTGAAAAACAACTGGAGCAAAAAAGTCTAAAACACAGTTAAACACACACACACACACACACACACACACACACACACACACACACACACACACACACACACACACACACACACACACAAACAACAACAACAACAACAACAACAAAACAACAACAACAACAAACAAAAACAAAACTGGGTAATTTACAGAGAGAGCAAGGGAAGGGGAGGGATAAAATTAAGCTTAAGAAAAACGACAATATCAACAAGGAAAAAGAAATGGATACTAAAGAGAGAGAGAGAGAGAGAGAGAGAGAGAGAGAGAGAGAGAGAGAGAGAGAGAGAGAGAGAGAGAGAGAGAGAGAGAGAGAGAGAGAGAGATGGCTGGACGGCCGGACGGATAGATAGATAGATAGATAGATAGATAGATAGATAGATAGATAGACGGTGGGACGGCCGGATAGATAGAGAGATAGAGAGATAGACGGCGGGACGGCCGGACGGATAGATAGATAGATAGATAGACGGCGGGACGGCCGGATAGATAGATAGATAGATAGACGGCGGGACGGCCGGACGGATAGATAGATAAATAGATAGACGGACGGACGGACGGACGGACGGGCAGATAGAGAAAGAGAGAGAGAGATACGTAGACATATAGATGGATGGATCGATAGACAGATAAATCGTTGCATGGATAGATAGATAATAAATGAATAGATAGACGGATGGAGACCGATAGGTAGATCAGACATATAGCTACAGCTAGACAGATTGATTGATAGACAGATCAATAGATGGGTAGGTAGATATATGTAACCGAGTGTATTGTATACATGTTTCGGGCCATGACCCTTTAATCCTTTCTTTCCGGCCCTTTTCCTTTTTGATTGGGTGGGAGGTTTATGGCCCCAATTATCTAAGGTGTTAAAACTTGTGCGCTGGCCGTCAGCGTCCCTTTCCCCCAGTGTCCCTGCAGAGGCAGGTTGTTTGTTTGCTGTTGCGGCCGGTGTTCATGTGTTCATCTCAGGGGAGAGCCTACACTGTTTCCTGGTTGGTTGGTGTACAAATAAAAGTTATGTTATAGCAACCTCTCCCCGTCCCTAATAAGCCTTGCGGTTTCTGTGGACGTTAAGCACCATGTTTACTTACTAGCAACCTCTGACTTGTGGCTCTTCATCCATGCTGCCAACCTGCTTCCCTCAACTCCCCAGCCCACTCCCCTACATACAGATACACAGACAACAGACAGACGGACGCATGTGTGGGTGGGGTGGCTGTGGACGGACAGGTAAGTAGAGTAACATGGTGCTTTACGCCCGGTCAACCAGTACGGGTATATCTGGGCGATGACAGACAAAAAGCTAGACAGATTTTCACATGTTACAGCCAGCAACCGCGAAGGTCATGTCAGGACGAAACACAATTCCGGAAGTCACGATTAGTTAGTAATTGGATTTTAACGTCCTGTGAAGCGCACAGGCTCACCCCAGGACCACTAAAGTCACAAACGCAAGTCTGATTCACTGTTCACAGCAGTCACGTGGTGTTTAAAGAGATCTGGATAAATGAGGTTGGATGCGGTGGAAAAGCAGAAACGACAAAGACAGAATTCCCGGCGGCCGTTGAAGTATGCCAAAGTTTTACACTCTGATCGACCCACTCCGCGAAAACGTGTGCTCTTTTGAAAGCTTGGGGTTTGCAGCAGACACCGTAAATCTGTGTACCCGCAGCGCCCTACGAGGGAAGATCGCACTGTTGGTTAGAGAGTTAGTAAGTAAGTAAGTAAGTAAGTAAACATGGTGCTTAACGTCCACAGAAACCATGAGGCTTATTAGGTACGGGGAGAAGGGGGGGGGGGGGGGGGGGGGGTATGGAGGTTGGGGAAGAGGGAGATTATATACCTATCGCTACGCTGTCACCACCAGAATGATTCCTGCATTAAGATAGGCAGCGATGAGAGCCATTGTAATGTTTTAGTAGGAAGTGACGGACAAAGTCACAGGACAGTGTCCACAAACCACAACCTTTTTAAAGAGAAAGGAGAGCCGAAGCGGTATCGAACCGAGGTCCTTCCGCTTACCAGCCTAACGCCTTACCGCTAGGCCAAACCGGCTCACGAGAGTTCGTTTTTTTGATGATCGCTTATATAGCGCTATTCTCCGCTCTCTTGAGCAGACTCACTGCGCTCGCATGTGGTTCTACATGAGTGACTAGCTTTTTATAGCGCGTTTTTTTGAATATCCACCGAAGTGGTGTACTTACAGCGCTGGCATGGCTGGTGCCACATGAAACTGCAGCCGTCTCGGCGCAAGTTCTGTGTACACCATACAACCATGCACCATGCCACTTCATACAAAGCCACATACGTAAGGTGTATGCGTGTTTAGCTGTAACCTGCCACCTGCACTTTTGGCAGAATGACCGGGATCTTTTACGTGCTACTGCGGTAACACGGGGTGGAACGGATACCGAAATAGTTCTCGGGCTTTAAACGTTCCGTCAACCGCATAGGGTCAGTTCAGGACGAAGTACACATTTAAATTTCTTTGATATAAATTCACAAGTCACTCCGTCCACGTTCAGCATTTGTGTATACACTGGATGGTAACTTTCTCAGGAATCGAACTTCACTGTGATTCTGACCTTCGACACAGCAACCCAGACTTTTTGCACGACATTCGACACCAAGAGTGAAGCAAAACGCTAGGCGATGCAAACTGCACGTGTGCAGAAACACCATTTTTTGAGGATTCACGAGTGTGTATGTGGCCTTGACCTCATTTACAGCTGCCAGAAATCCTCTCGCGTCCATCTCGCGGCAATGATTCACCAACATGTTAATTAAGTCTAAGGCAAGGCGGTTCAGTTCACGCGCAGTGTGTCGATGCCTGAGGATTCACGAGTGTGTGTGTGGCCTTGACCTCATTTACAGCTGCCAGGAATCCTCTCGCGTCCATCTCGCGGCAATGATTCACCAGCATGTTAATTAAATCTGGGGCAAGGCGGTTCAGTTCACGCGCAGTGTGTCGATGCCTGGGCCGCAGCCATGTTGGCCTCGGCCGATTGAACATTGCTGCGTTGCACGGAGTGACTTCACGCCTTCTCGCTCGACTATTTTCACAAGTGTCACCCGCAAAACCGGGAAAAGCCCGCTCACGCCATTGTTCAAGGCAGTTCTTTATTCATTGTCAAGTAAGTAAGTAAACTGGTGTTTTATGCCCAGTCAACCTGTGTGGTTATATCAGGGCGATTCACTGTCAAGGGTCAAGGAAACTGTAAATAGGTCAGAAGATATGGGGCAAACGGTCAAGACTGCATGAGGAATCGAACCCTTGACGTCGTACACGTGAACCCAGTAGAAATGCGGCCGACACTTGAACGGTATCATTTTGGCTGTTAGCTGTTGTCGTACACTAGTTTTACCACACGGAAGCTGTTGTCGTACACTAGTTTTTATCGCACGGAAGCTGTTGTCGTACACTAGTTTTTATCACACGGAAGCTGTTGTCGTACACTAGTTTTTATCGCACGGAAACTGGGGCGTACACTAATTTTTGTCACACGGAAGCTGTTGTTGTACCCTATTTTTTATCAAACGAAAGCTGTTGTTGTACACAAATTTTATCAAAGGGATGGGCGGGGTGAATGGGAGTGCCAAATCGCTAATTGCAGCCCTTTGAAGCGGTCTTAACTGCCGCTGTAACGGCTACCGTCAATCAGAACTTATCACCTGGAGAACGTCTCCTGTAGATAGGGCAGCCTGAAAACCCGCCGTCTCTTCCCGCCCACAGCGAAACCTCAGCCTGACGACCGCCCCGCCATACATCCACACAGCTATAGTTACCTGATATTGGATACGATATGACAATGAATATTTTGAGCACTTGGTTCCCAAATGACGGGGGCCGTATGGCAGGAAGCTGCCACTGAACGCCGCTTGATAATAATAATGATGATGATAATGTATTCTTTTATGTGCTGTTTGTCCACACTGGAGCACGCAGCCCATCACAAAGCTAAGAACAAAACAGTCAAAATAAATTACCGCGAGCACGCACGCGCGCACGCACGCACACGCGCGCGCACGCACGCACGCACACACATACACCTACACGCACGCGCACACACACACACACACACACACACACCACACACACACACACACACACACACACACTCGCGTGTGAGAGAGAGAGAGAGAGAGAGAGAGAGAGAGAGAGAGAGAGAGAG
>JABMCL010000740.1:930000-957500 GCA_018857735.1 Alviniconcha marisindica
TAGGTCAGGTAAACGATAATTATCATGTATCAGCATTTTTTCGAGGCTCTTTGTTCGTTACCGTCATTGCAGTGGTTGGCTTTTGCGTGGCGATTCGTGCCAAGAAAAGAGTAAAAAAAATATAAATAAATAAGTAAATAAATAAATAAATAAAACCCAAACAAACAAACCAGACGATGGCTTGATTGCAAGGCCTTGCTGTCAAATCATCACCACAGTATAACAGCCGTTCCCAGGGCCTGACGTTCCGTTCAAGCTGGCATCATCACCCGGAATTTGAAGGAAAAGGTTGTTGTTGTTTTTGGAGTTTTTTTGTACTACTTTAAAAAAAATTATTTATAGATAAAGCAGACATTCCTCTATGCGGCCGAAGTGAATGGATTTCCTCAGACTAGTAATTATTAAGAAATGCGAAGTCAAAGAGGGTAGGGTCACAGTGACAGACTCATTTGGTGTGCATGTGGAAATGTATACTTCTCCCCAAATCTGGAGCTATGAACATGTGCACTCTCGGTGAAAGGTTTTACGAGCATCATAAATTATCATCGGTTCATTCATTCATTCACTCAATGCATTGCTAAACTAAACAATTAACACACACACACACACACACACACACACACACACACACACACACACACACACACACACAAACAAACACACACAAACAAACAAAGACACACACAAACAAACAAACACACACACACAAACAAAGAAACACACACACACAAACAAACAAACAAACACACACAAACAAACAAACACACACACACACACACACACACACACACACACACACACACACACACACACACACACACACACACACAGCACCCGCTCGCTTTCATCACAGCACTTTCGCTGACCCGCGACTCACCAGGTCCTGTGACGTCGACACATCCCATTTTGCACTGCTCTTCGGAGTCGAACCGGTTTCCGTTTCCGCCACATCCGCCGTACCAGAAGCGCGTGCAGCGTGACTCAGTGCTGTTGTAGAACCACTTGACACTGTAGTCCGAACACGTGCCACGGTCCTGCGGCTCCGAGCACATCGCTGTGAGACAGAAACACCAGAGTGTGAGACAGGAAAACGTGGCCGTGAGACACAAGCACCGGACACAAGCTCTGTGTACTGATATGGAACCACTTGACACTGTAGTCCGAAAACGTGCCACGGTCCTGCGGCTCCGAGCACATCGCTGTGAGACAGAAACACCGGAGCGTGAGACAGCAAAACGTGGCCGTGAGACACAAGCACCGGACACAAGCTCTGTGTGCTGATGTAGAAGCACCTGCCCTGTAGTCCCACGCAGGTGCTACGGTGCTGGGACGCTGAGCACATCGTTTTGAGACAGAAGGACATGTGCAGGGCACACAGTCCTTAACGAGACAAAACAAGATGATGTCAGACAGAAACAAATGGAAGTTAGGCATATGCACCTGTAACAAAGAAACAAACACACGGCCTTCTGTTTTTACTTGAACATTCGAATGACAATGATTATACATGCTTGCATATTCAACTGTTATAATACATGCTTGCATATTCAACTGTTATAATACATGCATACATGCTTGCACATTCAACTGTTATAATACGTGCTTGCATATTCAATTGTTATAATGTACTCATGATTGAGGATTGGTGTTGAAGCGATGATGTTGGTTGGAGTGTTGCTTTACGTCCACAGAAACCGTAGGTTTATTAGGGACGGGAGCCCTGGACGGCCACCTCGACTTTCACACAGCTCCTGAGCTCTCGGATTGGTGTACCTTTGGTGGAATTTATGTACTTGGTATTTACTCGCATACCAGGTGGGAGTTACGTGGGCGATTCGGGTCTGTGATGTTGTGTCCCTTGTCTGTTGAGCGTTATCCATTTCTCTTGTTTGTCTATTCAGAGCCGTTTTGTGCAACAGGGACAGTTAAACCAGCGAAGAGTTCTTGTAAACTGTGCGGTATGTCCCGCAGACGAAAGGTCAACAGGTCCTCCACCCCACTTCAGTCCACTCTGTGTCCGGCGGCCGGACACTCATAACTCACACCCGCTGTGACCGGTACGGAGTGACCGTCCGGTCTCCCTGTCCAACTCCTGGCAGAAGTAAGCGTTCCGTTCATGCGTTGTGGACGACATGGTTCATTCAACAGCACTCTCTTCATCCCACTGAGGTGTATTTTGTGTTTTGCCGGGCGTATTATTATAGTGTATACATTGTTAACCTGTTAATGTTATTGTGAATGTGTGTACGAATATGAAGGCTCTCAACACCATGCCTCATTCCATGTGTATATATATATATATATGTTTTACTTGATACATGGCAATAAAGATATAGTGACTGATTGATTGACTGATTGACAGTGACCATGCAGGAGACTGATTGGTTGATTGATTGACTGATGTATGGACGGACTGACTGATTGATCGATTGACAGAAACCATGCAGGCAGCCCTGCTTCTCCAACGCGAAGTGAGCCTAACGTGTGATTAGCAGTTTACTGCTCCGTTTTGAATCCTTAATCCCTTGCCGAAAAGTCGGGATTGCGATCCGGGTCTGTGTTGCCTCCGCAAGAGCAGCGCTACCGTCCCCGACATCACAGCGGAGTGCTGAGCTGTAACTGAACCCACAAGGGAGTTAATTAGCGCTCGGAATACGTAACACGAGTACAACAACAAAGACCTAAGTCGCCTACCGTAACTCTCACCAGGCATGCGTGTAAATACAAGGCATATAAACTCCACCGGAGGTACATCCTCTGTATGTACCTTGTATTTACACGCATGCCAGGTGAGAGTTACCGTACGCAACTTAGGTCTTTGTTGTTGTACTTGTGTTACGCATTTCGAGCGCTAATTATCTCCCTTGTGTTGATTCTGCACGAGCGCTCTGGGCCTCGTTCTGTTTCAGATTTGTAGCTAAACCTGTTTTGCGTTGTCTCCCTGATGTTGCCGTGGCAACAATGATTGCATATTATTACATAATTACAAAAGTCATCCGACTCCTAACTTTAAGAAAGGGATCTGCACTAACCTCCTAGCCACGTCTCCATTGGCTGGTACCCCGTCCCTAATAAGCCTTATGGTTTCTGTGGACGTTAAGCACCATGTTTACTTACTCCACTGGCTGGTCTCGCCAGCTTTCGGTCTGACCACCATGATGCACTGTCAAGTCAAGTCAAGTCAAGTCAAGTCAAGTCAAGTCAAGTCAAAAAACTGTAATCATCCCTCACAGGGCAATTCAGCTTAACTAATATAAGGCTCATTAATTTAAAAACATGTAAAAGGAATGCCAAAACATTTACGTTTACGTCTGTGAATGCACAATGATTTGAAGCTGATTCCTGCGTTGAAAAGAATGTAATTTGCTTCATCTGATAGCAGCTGACATTTTTCGTCAACACTGAACGTGAGCCATTACCAATCACCAATTTTGTTTCTTTGTTTATATACCATTGATTTGTATATGTACTTTTTGCGCGTTGCATCTTTTTCTTTAAGCTGTAAATTTAGCGTTTTGTGTCTCCGAAAGCGCTCTATAAATTCTCTATTATTATTATTATTATTATTATTATTATTATTATCGCCATCCATTTTGAAGGTTTCGCTCTGTTAGTGTGCTTCAGCTTTAGGAGAAAACATGGCACATGGCCGCCGCTCTTCGGGCTTTTCCAGCAGATGATTATTAAATTTTGCGACGTTCTGACTGCCTGCAGATGTTCGGTGATTGGCAGCTTGGAACTCTCGTGACAAAGGTCCAGATGCCTGGACCTGTCGACCACCTGAGTCGCCACACCCGACTGTGTGTCACAGACGTCAACGCGAACAACAGTGACTACCCTGTTCAATATCAAATTCCCCCTCACACCCCTGGCTGTTCGGTATCAGTCCATGATATGTAAACACGTGCACAGTATCACTCCTCGTCAAACTCTACAGTCGTGGAGGAGCTTGCAGATACCAAACCTCTCTCAGTCTTCCCTCCTTACAAAAAAAGCTCTTGATTCTCTCTCGGATACTTGCCCGCACAAACCGGGACACGGGACAAAAGTGGACAAACAGAGACAGGTGGTCCCCACACCTTGCCCCACACCAACCCCACCCCACCGCACCCCACTCCTTGGGAAAAGGTCAGTCGCTACACCTTGTCCCCATCAGCTACGTTTCTCCCTCATCCTCCTTGTTTAAACCCGATACACTCTTTCGCATCTCGCTGTTCAAACTACCCCCAGCTCGTGGCCGCGCACTTCAAAAGTAGGTCCAGTGTCTGAGCACGGCTCCGGCCGTCCAGCAAACAGATCAGGTGTCGTTGGAAGCTGACGCGAGCTGCAGAGAGCGGACTACAGCCACGACCCCTAGGGACAAGAGGAGCAAACGCTCGGACGATTGGCAGTCAAGACCGGAAAATCATTTTACTTTGATAACATTGTCTACGGGTGGGTTTCACGCCACGGGATTTGTTTCGTTTTGGATAACACGTGATACGTTTCTTGTCGAAACAGCGGTACGTGAGGGACCACAACGATGTCATCGAGCTAAATACTGTTAGCAATGACGCTGTATCTGTCTGTCTGTTCTCTCTCTCTCTCTCTCTCTCTCTCTCTCTCTCTCTCTCTCTCTCTCTCTCTCTCTCTCTCAATTTGTCATTACACCTGAGCAATAAGGTTACTAAAAGGTGCGTTATATTTGGTTGAGAACGTGCCAAGAAAGTGAAACTTGCCTGTTTGGTCGTCATGTGTGTGTGTGTGTGTGTGTGTGTGTGTGTGTGTGTGTGTGTGTGTGTGTGTGTGTGTGTGTGTGTGTGTGTGTGTGTGTGTGTGCGCGCGCGACCTTGAAATAAGGCCAAAGTCAATAATACCGGTATATTAAATGGTTCAAATCCTCCCTCGACCGGTCTCCGAGAGACAAGTCAAGAACCGTGATCTTCATATCCATTGAGTATACGTCAAAGTAAAACAAACCAAAAAAGAAGAAAAGAAGAAAAAGAAAAAAAAGAAGAAAAAAAAGAGAAAAGAAAAAAAACACTACAGGTGTGATCTGGTATACGCATTTAATGGTCGTATAATGTTTAAACTTGATCAGATAAGAACTAGTTCACGCATTTAATGATCGTATAATGTTTAAACTTGATCAGATAAGAACTAGTTCACGCATTTAATGATCGTATAATGTTTAAACTTGATCAGATAAGAACTAGTTCACGCATTTAATGATCGTATAATGTTTAAACTTGATCTGATAAGAACTAGTTCACGCATTTAATGATCGTATAATGTTTAAACTTGATCAGATAAGAACTAGTTCACGCATTTAATGATCGTACAATGTTTAAACTTGATCAGATAAGAACTAGTCCACGCATTTAATGATCGTATAATGTTTAAACTTGATCAGATAAGAACTAGTTCACGCATTTAATGATCGTACAATGTTTAAACTTGATCAGATAAGAACTAGTTCACGCATTTAATGATCGTATAATGTTTAAACTTGATCAGATAAGAACTAGTCCACGCATTTAATAATCGTACAACGTTTAAACTTGATCAGATAAGAACTAGTCAACGCTTTTAATAATCTTACAATGTTTAAACTTGATCGGATATGAACTAGTCCATGCATTTAATAATCGTACAACGTTTAAACTTGATCGGATATGAACTAGTCCACGCATTTAATAATCGTACAACGTTTAAACTTGATCAGATAAGAACTAGTCAACGCTTTTAATAATCTTACAATGTTTAAACTTGATCGGATATGAACTTGTCCATGCATTTAATAATCGTACAACGTTTAAACTTGATCGGATATGAACTAGTCCACGCATTTAATAATTGTACAATGTCTAAATTTGATCGGATAAGAACTAGTCCACGCACTTAATAATCGAATAATGCTTAAACTTGATCGGATAAGAACTAGTTCACGCATTTAATAATCGTAAAATGTTTAAACTTGATCAGACAAGAACTAGTCCACGAATTTAATAATCGTACAATGTTTAAACTTGATCGGATATGAACTAGTCAACGCTTTTAATAATCTTACAATGTTTAAACTTGATCGGATAAGAACTAGTCCATGCATTTAATAATCGTACAACGTTTAAACTTGATCGGGTAAGAACTAGTCCACGCATTTAATAATTGTGCAATGTCTAAATTTGATCCACGCATTTAATAATCGTATAATGTTTAAACTTGATCGGATAAGAACTAGTCCACGCATTTAATAACCGTACAATGTTTAAACTTGATCGGATAAGAACTAGTCCACGCATTTAATAATCGTACAATGTTTAAACTTGATCGGATATGAACTAGTCAACGCTTTTAATAATCGTACAATGTCTAAACTTGGTCGGATAAGAACTAGTCCATGCATTTAATAATCGTACAACGTTTAAACTTGATCGGATAAGAACTAGTCAACACTTTTAATAATCGTACAATGTCTAAATTTGATCGGATAAGAACTAGTCCACGCATTTAATAATCGTATAATGTTTAAACTTGATCGGATAAGAACTAGTTCACGCATTTAATAATCGTACAATGTTTAAACTTGATCTGATAAGAACTAGTCAACGCTTTTAATAATCGTACAATGTCTAAACTTGGTCGGATAAGAACTAGTCCATGCATTTAATAATCGTACAACGTTTAAACTTGATCGGATAAGAACTAGTCAACACTTTTAATAATCGTACAATGTCTAAATTTGATCGGATAAGAACTAGTCCATGCATTTAATAATCGTACAACGTTTAAACATGACCGGATAAGAACTAGTCAACGCTTTTAATAATCGTACAATGTCTAGATTTGATCGGATAAGAACTAGTCCACGCATTTAATAATCGTATAATGTTTAAACTTGATCGGATAAGAACTAGTCCACGCATTTAATAATCGTGTAATGTTTAAACTTGATCGGATAAGAACTAGTCCACGCATTTAATAATCGTACAACGTTTAAACTTGATCAGATAAGAACCAGTCAACGCTTTTAATAATCGTACAATGTTTAAACTTGATCGGACAAGAACTAGCAATTTTTTCTGACGCCAATGTGGCCGTGAAGTAAGACAAAGTCAATGAAAATGGTATGGACTGGTAAAATATAATTACCACCTTATACAGATGGAATAACAGTGCAAATGTGACGTTCCTCACATTTTTAGGACCAGAGTATCAAAAATAATCGCAATGTTAAGGTTTCAAGACATGTCAGGAAGGCCAAACGCTGCTCGCTGTAGTAGATTGCTATATATTTTTCTCATGCGAGTCAGAAACCACTTGGAAAGATGAGACGAGATTCCGAAGGAGAACCGGAGGCTGGCAATAAAAGACAACACCGAGATGAAAGAACAAGCTGTACGGATCGCAACGAAAACAAGTCCAAGTACAAGAGGGATGTTTTCGGCACACAGACTTTAGAAGCGGGCGGAAAACACAAAGAAACAACAAAACAACAATAGGGTGTAGCCCCGATGTAGGTCAGGGTAAGACACAGACCCCACAAGACAACAGGTGGGTGTAGATAGGATGCGGCTTACAGAAACAAACACAGAAAACTACAAGATAACGCGAGGGCCCCGCAGTCACAAAGTAGGTCACAGCGACGATGAAGAAAGGCATGGGCCTGCAAGGGGAGAGTACTGTCAGGACTACAATCATAGCGATACACGGCAGCGTTCCTGAAAGGTCTCCGGCTAACGACTGCCGAACGGGGAACTACCGATCTGTAGGGTTGGTGGGTTGAGTGTTGCTTTACGTCCACAGAAACCGTAGGTTTATTAGGGATGGGAGCCCAGGACGTCCACCTCCATTTTCACACAGCTCCTGAGCTCTGATCTGCAGGGAGCTGAGTTGTTATATAGATACTCGGAGTCGCCTGGGGACTACAATGTAGCAGCTTTCGCTGTGGTGGTGGTGAAGTGATGCTTAATGTCCTCAGATGTCAGTTGACATATTAGGGACAAGTTGTGACCAATGCCGAAGCACGGTGCAATAAATCTTTACGTCCACGGAATCCAGAAGGCTCGTTAGGACGGACAGCTCAGGACGGCCACCTCGACTCTCACACTGCTCCTGAACTATGTGGTCTGATCTGCAGGGAGCTGAGTTGTTATATAGATACTCGGAATCGCCTGGGGACTACAATGTAGCAGCTTTCGCTGTTGGCTTTAGCGCATGTATTAGCGACGGATAGGGACGGAATAGCCTGGTGTCCAGAACTCCCAACAAAGCCCGCCCCACGAGAGGCCACGGGCAGCAGACACAGGTACCGTACAGAGCTCCAGGGGGCAGGAGTTGGGGCGGAAGGGGGTGGGGTGAGGGGGGTGTTGTTGTTGGGACGACAGAAGACAGAGGGGGCGGGGTCATCAGAGGGGAAGCTATAAAATTACAATGGCTGATTATTCATGGCGGCAGGGATAAGAAAGATGACACAGAGGGTACACTCCGAGATGAACAAAAGCAAACTATACTCTGTAGGTGTCGCGTTGAACTACCAACAGCATGGGTCTCTCTGGAAACAGTTAAGGGATATAACTCCTCGACAAACGTATGCCAGCTGACGACAGACGCAAGGGGAAAAAATGGAATAACAGATTGAACAACAGACACAAGAAAAGAAAAGAAAAAAAGAAAAGAAAAAGAAAAAAAGAAAAGAAAAAGAAAAAAAACATCCAGAAGGGACAGAACTCTCGACGACAAAGAAAAGAAAACACATAGCTCCAAATGACAGACACAAAGAACAGAACTCTCATCACTAAAGCGACACAAGGACGGCAACTCCCGACGACAGACAAGGGACTGAACTCTAGACGACAGATACAAAAGGGGAAGCACTCCAGACACACGGGCGGTATACCGCCAGACGACAGACACACGAGGGACATATAAATCCAAACGACAGACACGAAACACCCGACTCTCGTCAATAGCACTAGAGTCTGTGGGTGGGACAGGAAAAGAACGATCAACGACTGATGACACCATTACGTTCCGCCTCAACACAACGGACGAGGCAGTGGCACAGCGCGCGCTGGAGAGCACGGGGTCAGGCGGAAAGGTCAACAGGGGTCAGGTGAGAGGGCTAGCAATGCTGGGCGTCACGGCGGGAAAAATAACAAGGGCGAGGAAGAAAGGGCAACCACGTAATGCCGGGTTATTGGTATCACAAAGGAATTCAAACCCTCTTGGGGAGAAAATTGCGGTTTTGTACCGAGGAGAAACATACCAAGCGGAGACAGCCTCTTGTTTACGAGGGTTGTTGGCAACCCCCACCCCCCTCCCGCAACCTCCTCTCTTCCTACTCCTCCTCCGCCTCCTCCTCTTCCTTCTCATCACCAGTGAGACGGAGGGTTCCCTTGTCGCAGGCACCTCCCATAAATTCTCACCTTTCGATCTAACATTCCACCCGTCCCTAATAAACCCTGTGAGGTTGCTGTGGACGTTAAGCCCTAGCAGTCTGTCAGATCCACCATCATGTGGTACTGTGTTGGCTGGTGGAGTGTGCGATGATTCGAGTCAATGTAAACAAAACACACAGAACCAGTTTGATAACCGTTACAATCATAAGCATTGAACCACCGCCACCGACCCAGTAGCAGAAGCAAGAACAAAAACAACGACGACGACGACGAACAGAAGGCCTACTGACCATGATCAAAGCCGGTGCTGGGGGCAGAGCTAAAAACTAACAACAACGACTACAACAAAACGTATACAGACAGGGTTAAAGCCGACGATGAGGGCAAAGCCACACAACAACAGCCTATTACTGCTGCTGCTGCTGCTGCTGCTGCTGCTGCTGCTGCTGCTACTACTACTACTACTACTACTACTACTACTACTACTACTACTACTACTACTACTACTACTACTACTACTACTAATAATAATAATAATAATAATAATAACACAACTACTTCAACAAAACCTCTACGGACAGGGTTAAAGCCGATGTTGGGGGTGAAGCCACACAACAACGGTAACAGCCTATTGCTGCTGCTGCTGCTACTCCTCCTCTTCCTCCTCCTACTACTACTACTACTACTACTACTACTACTACTACTACTACTACTACTACTACTACTACTACTACCACCACCACCACCACCACCACCACCATCACTAGGTAGGACTACTACTACTAATACTACTACGAGATCCACACTAACCCGGGTCGAAGGCAGTGTTGGTGGCGGAGTTGCACCCTTGCTGGTTGGGTCCCTGGGCAGCCACGTCACTTCCGGGGCAGCAGCCGTAGTAACTCTGCTCGCACTTCCGCTGCAGCCGTACCTCCCTCCCGCACCCCTCCTGGTTCGGTCCCCTGGCCGCCGTCACCCCGTCCGAGCAGCACCCGTAGCGGGACCGCTGGCACCCGGACTGCCCCCTGCTCCCGTCACCCTCCTCGTTGGCACTGTTGTCGCCGCTGCAGCCTCTCTGGTTGGGTCCGGAGGCGGCGGTCACTCCATCGGGGCAACAGCCGAACCGAGATCTGTCACAGAGGATGGAAATATGGTGCTTAACGTCCACAAAAACCACGAGGCTTATTAGGGACGGGGAGAAGGCGGGGAAAGGGGGTCCGGAGGTGGGGGAAGAGGGAGATTATATACCTATCGCTACACTCTCACCACCAGAATTACTCCGGCATTAAGGTGGGCAGCGATGACAACCATTTCAATAGTTCATAACTGTGAGGGACAAAGTCACAAGACAGTGTCCACAGACAACAACTTTTGAAGAGAACGGAGAGCCGAAGCGAACCGAGGTCCTTCTTCCACCGGCCTAACGCCCTACCGCTAGGAGGTCATAGTTCAGGAGCTGTGTGAGAGTCGAGGTGGCCGTCCTGGGCTGTCCGTCCTAACGAGCCTTCTGGTTTCCGTGGACGTAAAGTAATAGTGAACCATGCTTCGGCATTGGTCTCAGCTTGTCCCTAATATGTCAGCTGACATCTGAGGACATTAAGCAACACTACCTACCTACCTACCGCTAGGCCAAACCGGTTAACAGGCTGTCAAAATCACATAGAGAGATCTGTATCATTCTATATATAAATCTGAGGGGTGTGGTTCTGATGAAGGTCACAACGGTGTGGGTGGCGTCAGTGATGCTAATGGTAACGAAGATAATGATGATGATGTTGCTGAGTATGATAATGACGATGAAACTCTAATGGTATTTGTATTTTCAAGTTCTAGGCGCCTCCATAACATGATACTATTATAACAGTAAGACAAAACATACTCATACATGCCCTTAAATAACATACAAATTACAATAACATAATAACAATACTGATACAACACACACACACACACACACACACACACACACACACACACACAAGCATGCGCGCGTACGCACGCACAAACACGCACGCACGAACGCACGCGCGCACACGGCCTCACCCCCCCAGCCATCCCCCCCCCCCCACACACACACACACACGCGTGCGCACGCACGCACGCACGCACAAACACGCACGCACGCGCGCACACGGCCACACCCACACACTAATGATGATGATAACGATGGTGAGGGGTGTGGCGGTGGTAGCAGTGCTGGTGATGTTCGTGGTGGTGAAGGTGACGATGATGATGACGATGACGATGCCAGAAGGTCGAAGAGTTTCCACCCACCCTGACATTCATCAGCTAGTGTCTGTGGCTTGACCCGCACTTCGTGTTATGATGATGATGATGATGTTGTTATGTAGTTTGTCGTCTTGTCTGGCAGAGATGCCAGACTGAATGACTATCCTTCGCGCTTCTAGCATCTCACGTAAAAGATCCCTAGGCTGTTGTAAACTAAAGAAAACCAGGGAAATTTCCCTAGCTACATAGGCAATTTGTTTTATTGTATAATAATTATTGTATTCCCCGATAGGTCACGAGCGGTACGAATGGAAACTTTGCGAACACTGGAGGACTGGACACTGCGCTGCTCTTACAGCTAATGCAGCCTTGCCCAGGTAAGTAGACACCAGATTCCAGCCCAAGATTAATCAAGTGTGGCAGATATATTTCTAAAACATCGTGGCGATGACAACGATGACCATGACACGACGTGACGTGACATTCTGTACATGATGATGATGACAAAAACAAATATTTTGGACTAGGTTCATAGCGACGACGACGACGACGATGATGATGATGATGACGACGACGATGACGACGACGACGACGATGTCGACGACAGGAAGCACAAGTTCAAGCCAACATAAGAAATACCATACACTGTACCCCCCAAACACAATTCCACAGACAACATCGCTGGACCATGTCAAATAATGAAATACAGCAGTTAAGAGGACCCAAAACTGGGTGTGCGATAGCATCAGCACATAACTGACCTCTCGCTTTTAGCCAAAAAGCTCCGCCCACTTAGACAAGCTGAGTAATGAACACAGTGTGTTCACCTTTCGCTTTTAGCCAGATAGTCCCGCCCACTTAGACAAGCCGAGTAAAGAACACAATGAGTGTTTACCTTTCGCTTTTAGCCAGATAGTCCCGCCCACTTAGACAAGCCGAGTAATGAACACAGTGTGTTCACCTTTCGCTTTTATCCAGATAGTCCCGCCCACTTAGACAAGCCGAGTAATGAACACAGTGTGTTCACCTTTCGCTTTTATCCAGTTAGATAGTCTTGCCCACTTGACAAGCTGAGTAATGAACACAGTGTGTTCACCTTTCGCTTTTAGCCAGATAGTCCCGCCCACTTAGACAAGCGGAGTAATGAACACAATGAGTGTTCACCTTTCGCTTTTAGCCAGATAGTCCCGCCCACTTAGACAAGCCGAGTAATGAACACAATGAGTGTTCACCTTTCGCTTTTAGCCAGATAGTCCCGCCCACTTAGACAAGCTGAGTAATGAACACAGTGTGTTCACCTTTCGCTTTTATCCAGTTAGATAGTTTTGCCCACTTGGACAAGCAGAGTAGAGAACATAGCGAGTGTTCACCTCTTTTAGCCAATTAGCTCCGCCCACCGAGACAAGGGCAGTAAAGAACACAATGGGACTGGGTTGACTTCTCGCTTTTAACCAGACAGCTCCGCTTCGTAGACAAGGCGGAGTAAACAACACAACGTGTGTTCGAATCACAGGCTGTTTATAAGAGCATAGTAATCGTATCTGTAGTTCGAACACACCCTTCGAACTGCACAGCGTTTGATCGCTGTTTTCGAAGACAGCAGGGGCACTGTTTACATTACAGTGGTACTTAACCCGTGAGCTTGTCTAAGGAGGTGTGTTTGTACGCAGGCGCTGATTGGCTAAAGCTGGTCTGTCACTGAATCAGAGGGTGACGAGAAGTCGGTGATGCAGTGCTACTGCAGCCGCGGCTCGGCGACTCTTGCCCAAGACCTGGTTGTCCAGCAGACTGGCGCTGACCCATTTACAGACAGAGACCACGTGCACGTGCTGCCTTACCTGCGACACGGGGTGGTGGGGGTCACGGCCACGACGGGACAGCCTTCTTGGTTGGGGCCACGAGCCGGCGTCACGCCGTCAGGACAACACCCGTACACCCGTGACGTGCAGTCTCCCGTGGCCAGGTTCTCCGCTGCCGAGTCTGTCACACACAGAAAGGATGGTATGTTAACGTCAGTACGTCACCGTTGATTCAATAATCACTCGCAATAGTCCGTGACTATGGGCTTTCTGCTGCTGATTCTGCCACACATCAAAAGGGGGATATATTAACACTGTTGACGCAGGAAAGACAACACTCGCAATCTATACAGATCGTGGACCCGTGACGCTCAGTCTCCCGTGGCCAGGTTATCCGCTGTAGACTCTGACACATACAAAAAAGACGGCATGTTAACACGGCACATGTCACTGTTGACGCAATAAAGACATCACTTGCAGTCTCCCGTCTGCCGAGTCCGTCACACACAGAAAGGACGACATGTTAACACGGCACATGTCACTGTTGACGCAATAAAGGCATCACTTGCAGTCTCCCGTCTGCATAGTTCAGGAGCTGTGTGAGAGTCGAGGTAGCCGTCCTGGGCTGTCCGTCCTAACGAGCATGCTGGTTTCCGTGGACGTAAAGCTATACTGAACCATGCTTCGACATTGGTCTCAATTTGTCCCTAATATGTCAACTGACATCTGAGGACATTAAGCAACACTACCTACCTACCTACCTACCTCCCGTCTGCCGAGTCTGTCACACAGAAAGGACATGTTAACACGGCAGTACGTCAATAAAGACATCACTCGCAATCTCCCGTGGCTAACTGTTCTCTATCACACAGAAAGGACATGTTAACACGGCAGTACGTCAATAAAGACATCACTCGCAATCTCCCGTGGCTATCTGTTCTCTATCACACAGAAAGGACGGTATGTTAACATGGCAGTACGTTACAGTTGATAACACTAGCAATCTCCCGTGGCTATAGATTCTCTGCCGCCGAAAGGCCACTGTTGACGCAGTAAAGACATCACTCGCGATCTCCCGTATGCTGAGTCTGTCACACACACATAAAGTACGTTATGTTAGCACGGCATACGTCACTGCTGATGCAATAAAGACATCACTCGCGATCTTCTGTCTGCCGAGTCTGTCACACACACACATAAAGTACGTTATGTTAGCACGGCATACGTCACTGCTGATGCAATAAAGACATCACTGGCGATGGCGATGGCGTCACACACACACACATAAAGTACGCTATGTTAGCACGGCATACGTCACTGCTGATGCAGTAAAGACATCACTCGCGATCTCCCGTCTGCTGAGTCTATCACACACACACATAAAGTACGTTATGTTAGCACGGCATACGTCACTGCTGATGCAATAAAGACATCACTGGCGATGGCGATGGCGTCACACACACACACATAAAGTACGCTATGTTAGCACGGCATACGTCACTGCTGATGCAGTAAAGACATCACTCGCGATCTCCCGTCTGCCGAGTCTGTCACACACACACACATAAAGTACGTTATGTTAGCACGGCATACGTCACTGCTGATGCAATAAAGACATCACTCGCAATCTCCCGTCTTAGCACGGCATACGTCACTGCTGATGCAATAAAGACATCACTCGCGATCTCCCGTCTGCTGAGTCTCTCACACATAAAGGACGGTATGTTAACACGGCATATGTCACTGTCGATAACACTCGCAATCTCCTGTAGCTGCTATTTGTGTCATTTTTTAATTTTATTTTTTAAGTACGTTATGTTAGCACGGCACACGTCACTGTTGATGCAATAAACACTCGCAGTCACCCGTCTTCCGAGTCTGTCACACACAGAAAGGACGGCGCGTTAGCACGGCAGTACGTCTCTGTTGACGCAATAAAGACAACACTCGCAATCTCCCGTGTCTACAGGCTCTCCGATGTCGAGTCTCTCATACACAGAAAGGACGGCGCGTTAGCACGGCAGTAAGTCAATGCTGACGCAATAAAGACAACATCACTGCTAACACCCCCCCCCCCCCCCCCCCCACCCCCAGATTCGAAAGAAACAAAAAAAAGCCGGACATAAACGTACAGGTCTAAGATACACACCTCACCGGAACACAACAAAGCGTGTGACTTTGTGTGTAAACCAAGACAGCGCTGAACAAATTAGCGAAGCGAAGTTTACTGTAAGTCAGCATGTATCGAAAAGCTAGCTTAGGGAAAGCGACAGAGAGATCAGGGTAATTTACAGCGAAGGGCAAGCCCAGTGACCTCGAGCACCCATTTCCCAGCGCGTGTACAGTGCAAACGATGGAGGCAGCTCCTTTGTCGAGGGCCTTCTGTTGATCCAGACCTTTGTGCAGACAAAACGCGAGAGAAGGACGGGTTGAATGGGCACAAAAAGCGGGATAAAGGAGACACAACACCTACAATTTACAACACTTCTCCTCTCCTCTCCTTTCGCCAGCTGGCAAGATTTTCACACCTCGACCCTCCCCCCCTCCAACCCCCCCCTCCCCCCCCACCTCCCCCTTCTCCGTACCTTTCTAGCACTCACTCGACCCACATCCTTTAATGAGGCACTCACCAGATTCACGGTGTACACCCTTTAAAGACGCACTCGCCTGCCAACCCCCATTCAGGGTTTATTCTCACTCGACCCTAACCTCTTAAAGAAGCACTCACCCAAACCCCATCCTTTAAAAACACCACTCATCCAACCGCAACCTTGAGAGCCGGTTTGGCCTGGCGGTATGGCGTTAGGCTAGTAAGCAGAATGACCTCGGTTCGAATCCGCTTCGGCTCTCCTTTCTGTTCAAAAACTGTCGTCCGTGGTCACTGTCTTGTTTGTGACTTTGTCCCTCACAATTAATGAAACATTAAATGGCTCTCGTCGCTGCCTATCTTAGTGCAGGAGTCATTCTGGTGGTGACAGTGTAGCGATAGGTATATAATCACCCTCTTCCCCCATCTCCCTGACATAGTTCAGGAGCTGTGTGAGAGTCGAGGTGGCCGTCCTGGGCTGTCCGTCCTAACGAGCCTTCTGGTTTCCGAGGACGTAAAGATTTATTGCACCGTGCTTCGGCATTGGTCACAGCTTGTCCCTAATATGTCAACTGACATCTGAGGACATTAAGCAACACTACCTACCTACCTACATCTCCCTGTCCCTAATAAGCCTTGTGGTTCCTGTGGACGTTAAGCAACATGTTTACTTACCGCAACCTTTAAACAGGCATTCACCCTGCCCTCATCCTTACAGAGGCACTCACTGATACCAACCTCTTACAGCTTTAAACTCACCCAACCCAACCCTTAAAGAGGCACTGACCCACTCCATCCTTTTAAAAAAAAGAAAAAAAGCACACTACAGAAATCATCATTTGGTGATTTTGCCATTGGTTTTCTGGGTCAATGTGGCTGAACGTGCAATGTGGCTGAACGCCGTCTGCTTAATGAAAAAGAGGTTGTTGCGCAGCGACGGCTTCAACCACTACCACCCAACGACGGCCACCACCACCACCCTACACCATCACCGCCAACACCACTGCCTCATCACACCGCAATCCTTTTCCATCATCACATCCACCCCCCCCCCCACACACACACACACACATCACACACACACACACACACACACACACACACACACACACTGACACATTCACACACACACACACACACACACCGTGGCACACACACACACACACACACACACACACACACACACACACACACTGCTCCGACCTCAGTGACTGGGTCGGTAAAAAAAGCCTGCAACAGGCGCTGCAGGCAAATGACTGCAGATCCCAAAGAGAGATAGCGCAAACAAAAGCGAAATCACGTATCAACAGTTTCCGTTTACGCCTACACGGCGAGCCGCCGGATCCACGACAAGGTGTCAGTGGGGCTAATATTGCGGATGCGCCATTATCTGTCACCCCAGCCATTTACCGCCAACCCCCCCCCCCCCCCCCCCCCCCACCTCCTCCTCCCATTTCATGACCTGAGTTGCGCGAAAGCGCCAAGCCGTTGGGATGGATGCATTATGACCTATTCACGGGCATGCCTGCCTCTAAAGCAAACCAGGCGCGGTAAATCGCCTTTATTCCTGCTCGATCGCATCACACGCAGTCATAAACTCGGAGTTTGACTTATTGTCCCCGTCCCCTCCACACCCCCCTCCCGCCCTCTTTGAGGAGGGTTCCAGTTTGGAAACCTCGTTCATAGACTCGCTGGCGGTGAAGTCGTACCGGTCTGTATCGGGAGACCGGGTCTAGGAATGCTCAGCAACCGTGATGGTGCCGGAAGGAGTGTGGAAGTCTGCTTATTCTTCAGGTCCTTTGATCAGTCAGTGGCGTAGCACGCTGTTCTTGTTGATGACGGTGGTGGTATTGACGCCGTCTCCGAGGTCGTTGTTGTAGTGGTTGCTTTTTTGTTGTTGTTGTTGTCGCCAAAGCATTCGTTGTTGTTGTGTTGGTCGTTGTTTTTCCCTTTTTGCTCTCTCCTCCTTTATTAGTGTGGAGACCGGTGCGTGCTCACACACACACACACACACACACACACACACACAACACACACACACACACACACACACACACACACACACCTCTCTCTCTCTCTCTTCTCTCTCTTCTCTCTCTCTCTCTCTCTCTCTCTCTCTCTCTCTCTCTCTCCATCCCTCCTTCCATCCATCTTCCCCCTATAAACTCTGTTTCTGTGCCCCCCCTCTCCCTGTGTGTGTGTGTGTGTGTGGTGTGTGTGTGTGTGTGTGTGTGTGTGGGTGTGTGTGTTGTCGTGTGTGTTATTGTGTATGTGTGCGCGCGTGTGTGCGTGTGTGTTATGTGTATGTGTGCGCGTGTGTGTGTGTGTGTGTGTGTGTGTGTGTGCGTGTGTGTGGTGTGTGTGTGTGTGTGTGTGTGTGGTGTGTGTGCGTGTGTGCGTGCGCGTGTGGTGTGCGTGCGTGTGTGTGCGTGTGTGCGCGCGCGCGGCGTGTGTGTGGTGTGTTTGTGTGTGTGTGTGTGTTGTGTTGTGTGTGTGTGTGCGCGCGCGCGCGCTAGTGTGTGTGTGTGTGTGTGTGTGTGTGTGTGTGTGTGTGTGTGTGCCTTGTGTGTAAATAGGACTGCACGTTGGCGGCCTGCCTTGAACTGCTGGACAGAGGTGGCGCGGACGGTGGTGCTGTCCAGGTGGTTCCAGTCAGTTGTTGACCTGATGAAAAACGGGTATCGCAGTTCGTCTGTGCGGCAGCGTGGAAATATGTAGGCCCTGTCATTGCTCGTTATGTCGTCACCAACGGTGCTGGTTGTGACGTAGCCAGCTTGTTGGCGGGCCCCCAGCGAGTCTGCCGGGTTTTTGTTGGGTCAGTAGTATGTCGGGAGGCAGTGTCGGTACCATGCAAGTGTCTGTAACCCAACGACAAGGGCACTGCTAGACTGACAGCACTGATACAGCAGAACAATGACAGTGTAAAATAGAACAGATCTAGGGAAATGTACCCACCAATGCGACAATACACAAGCAAACAGTAGTACACGGGCGCTTTCGACACTATAAAAAAATAAATGTTGAGTATAATATAAACCAAAACGCGAATTAGCAGGCAAAAGGATAAAAAGCATACGAGCCGTAATCTGATATGATATGGTATGACAACAAATTGTCTTCTTCGGGTGCAAAACATTGACAGACAACAAAAGAAGAAGGAAGTAAAGAAGCGGACAGACAAGAAGGAGCTGATATAAAGAAATACTGATGACGTCGTTTTTAATGTCCGTATTCATTCTTAACACTTTTTACATTAGCTCCTTCTTGTCTGTCCACTTCCTTGCTTCCTTCTTCTTTTGTTGTCTATCTTCTTACACCCGAGGAAGACAATCATTGTCGAAAGCGCTTGTGTACTATTGGTTCCTTGTGTTTCGTCGCATTGGTGAGTACATTTTTCTAAAGCTGTTCAGCCTATTTTGTCAACCTCACCACCAGCAGTTGTTCGCTCATTCCGATGAAAGTGCCAGGCTGGCTGTACAGTGTCTGATGTCCGCTCTCATCATTCACAGGCTGTGATGGCGGTTCAAGGGTTATTGTTGCAGCGGCGGGTGAATCACGTCAGCGATGAGAGTCTGAACTAGCAATGCCTCGCACAGGCGTAGGAACCCTACACGATGACAGTGAAGCGACACTCTGAAACCGCGCAGACGTTTCAAGCCTCTGGGGTTCGTTTCGACACAGTTCCGACTGCCTGGAAATACAATCTCCGCGCGCTCAGACTGTTGAAGAATAGCTGACCTCGCCCGTTTGATCACCCTGTGCTCATTCAGAAACGTTCGGTCTCCAGAAGTTTACAAACAGGCTCAGGTCTCATACCATTACCTAAAGCAATGGGTGGGGTTGTGTCGCTTAATGTCCTCAGATGTCGGTTGACATATTAGGGACAAGCTGAGATCAATGCCGAAGCATGGTTCAATATAGCTTTACGTCCACGGAAACCAGAAGGCTCGTTAGGACGGACAGCCCAGGACGGCCACCTCGACTCTCACACAGCTCCTGAACTAGGAAAAGCAATGGTCACGTAACATGGTGCAGGTTTCACGAGCTCTGGTCCGATTGGGGTTGTAATTAAGTTCTTCACAGAGGAGAGAGAGACCCTTATCTACGGCTAAGACTGCAACATTCCGAGGAAGGCATAATTATTTGTTTTCGTCCGACAAGTAAGTAACTTGGAGTTTTACGTCAGATAGTAAGTAAGTAAACATGGTGCTTAACGTCCACAGAAACCACAAGGCTTATTAGGGACGGGGAGAAGGGGGCAAAGGGGTATGGAGGTGTGTGTGTGGGGGGGGGGGGGGAGTTATATACCTATCCGCTACACTGTCACCACCAGAATGATTTCTACATTAAGATGGACACCGATGAGAGCCATTTTAATGTTTCATTAATGTGAGGGACAAAGTCACAAAAAAGACAGTGTAGGTAGGTAGGTAGGTAGGTAGTGTTGCTTAATGTCCTCAGATGTCATTTGACATATTAGGGACAAGCTGTGACCAATGCCGAAGCATGGTTCAATATAGCTTTACGTCCACGGAAACCAGAAGGCTCGTTAGGACGGACAGCGCAGGACGGCCACCTCGACTCTCACACAGCTCCTGAAAAGACAGTGTCCACAGACCACAACTTTTGAAGAGAAAGGAGAGCCGAAGCGGATTCGAACCGAGGTCCCTCTGCTTACCAGCCTAACGCCTTACCGCTAGGCCAAACCGACTCACCGTTTTACATCCAGTCAACCAGTACGGTTATACCAGGGCGAGTTCGTCCGACAAAGAGTGCGCCCTTTTCGGGAAACAACAACTCGTTTCTGACTGGCTGACGTCAGCACTACTGCGAACTAGGCAAGACTGAAACCTGTTCTGGAAATATTTCGCGAAATGCGTCTCGCAATGGTTGCCGCGAAACGCCGTTTTCCCAGTCCGCAGGCCCCGTTTGAACCACATGCCGGGAAGCCGCAAGGTGTGTGGATCGAGTTCTTCCCGACCCGCGGGAATGTGCACGGCACGCGCCTCGTTTTACTCATCCACGTGCCGTTTGAAGGAAGGCTTTGAAGCCGACCGACAGTGGCCGCTACGTACCAACACGCAAACTCTCTCTCTCGCGACGTGCGCCCCACAGTCACTGTGTACAAGCTGTTCGACTGCTCTGCGGTTTGATGGATGAATCGAGAATCAAAAATATTTATTCGTCCTCTGTAAACACAGGAAATGTGAAGTACGGTCAGAAGCAAAATAAACAAAGATAAATACTAAATACTGGAGGCTTTGACGTCTTTGAAACTGTACAGGTAACGGAACATCGCCTGAGACAGACCGTTACCTACACTAGAAGAAGGTGGGGAGAGCAGGTTAAGGCATCGGACTCAGGACAGAGACAGCAGGTAGCAGGTTCGAATCCCACGTGGGGAACAAGCTCCCCCTCCTCGCCGCTTCCCCCTTAGTCTCAGAATGTCTCTTCAATTCTTCCTTTAGTCTCAGGTCTAGTCCTTCCGGTGTGACAAAACCCAGATCCAGAGAGCTGCAGGCATATGCAAGCTAAAGATTCCATGGCAACCAAAAAACGCTGACCAGTTAGAAGGTCTGCAGAGGCTCCACTAATGGCACTGACTCAAATACTTTTGTAGACTGGGGACAGCGCGAGCAGCCTTCCTCGGCGAGACTGACTGACATCAGCTCCACACTGGGAGCAACAAAAACACCAACGAAATCAAGCAAACCCAATCTGCTGCAGACGCCAGGCAGGTGGTTCTTCGCAGCCAGACATCCATCTCCTTTCACCAGCAGGAGAAGCCTTTCCACCTAGACCAGCAGACATTCTCGCTGAAGGCCTGACGTCCCTGCTGAACACCTAACGCTCAAGCCGAGAGGAGAGGTGTGCAGCGTGCTGCACGTGCTTATTGTTGCTGGCACGTGCACTCAGCACGAGCGGTGTCCGTTGACACGTTCTCCTGGAGCGGTGCCGCCATCTGACACCCCGGGACACCTCTGCGATATGTCAACATTCGCATAACCGGCATAACTGTCGGTGTCCAAAAGCAGCCAGGTTTTTTAATAGCTCGCGAGGAGTATCTGCGTAATTGGCAAACAAGCCGCCTACAAAGGTGGACACCAAGGCGAGACTGCTGATATGTGTGGCTATGCGTTCACGCACACCTGTTTTCCCAAACGACGTGTCGCATTTGTGCGGAAAGACAACTCAAATGGCAAGATACGAACGGTTTTTGCTGAGTAATACAGACTGGCTTTTGTCAAATCAGGACTCGTTTCAGACGATCTACGCTTTGAATGCTGTCCATGTCTGCGAAGTCCCATGTTTTCAACACACGTGCGCACACGTGCGCACGCACGCACGCACGCGCACGCACGCACACACATACACACACACACATACACGCACGCACGCACGCACACGCACACCAACAACACGGCACACACACACACACACACACACACACACACACACACACACACACACCACACACACACACACACGGCTGACATGCGCGCGAGCATTTACGTGTGTAACTAAACTCGTTCCAATTAATATGCTTTGTGCGTTTACATGTTATTTCACGTGTGTTTCATGTGGCACTCCATAAAAATACCATACTGATTTTGGAGACAGAAAATGCTGCTCATACTGATTCCAGCCTACTTAAGAGCTTAAAAAGCTTTGATGAGAAAACAATTTGGCTGATGTCAAGGATGCAGTAAGGTTATAACAACTAACTGCAACTGGGAGCTCGTCTAAAACCAACCAAACCAAACCAAAAAGGTGACTGCTCGGTTGAATCAGATGAAGTATACAGGAGAACCGTGGAAGGAGAGCGCAGGTCGTGGTCTACAATCACACTGAGCACTGACGATGACGTCATAAAGTACCCTTCGATGCCGTCACCGTGTAGTCTCAGCTGTCATGATGACGTCATAACGTACGGCGAGCCGTTACGACGTCCCAGTGCACTCCAGGCGGTGAGGGCCAGACAAACAGAGGCCGGTCGACCCACACTGACAATGCACACACTCACTCACACCTCCAGTGGGTCAGCATAACCCAGCGCCAACAGGCGGAGTGGCTGGTTCCATGCCACACAGCCAGGATAGACAGTTCCGTGCTGAGCTCTTAGCCCCGCCCTCCTTAGTTACAGTCCCACAAGCTTTCGATCTGGTTGTATGGTGTACACAGAACCTGCGTCGAGATGGCAGCAGTCTCGAGTGGCACCAGCCATGTAACAAACAACCAAACAGCGCTGCAACTACACCATTTGGGTGGATGTTGAAAGCGCGCGGTAAAAAGCGACAGTCACTCATTTAGGACCACATGCGACAAGAGCGTAGTGAGTCTGCTCGAGAGCGGAGAATAGCGCACAAGCTTCCGCTGATTTCAGGAGCTGTGTGAAAGTCGAGGTGGCCGTCCTGGGCTTTCCGTCCTAATGAGCCTTACGGTTTCTGTGGACGTAAAGCGACATTGAACCATGCTTCGGCATTGGTCACAGTTCGTCCCTAATATGTCAACCGACATCCGAGGATATGAAGCTCTACATCATCATCATCATCATCATCATCATCATCACATCATCACGCTTCCAATATGGCCACTGCGTGGTATTGTGTTGACTGGTGGCACGCTGACAATTTGAGTCTGAATGCAGCGTTCAAAAGAAGGAAACTTAACTGCCTCACTTGACTGCAGCTGGTCACTCTGGTCATCAGTGTACCGCTGTTTATTGTGAAGGGTTTGTTCAGAATTAACCACTCTTTCGCTCTGTTCCAAGGCTTTATACTAATCTACTTCTCTATTCCATACTACTAATAATAGTAATAATAATAACTCCTACACAGCGCCATACACCGTAAAGATTACGAACCCACGGCGCTGTACAATTTGAAAAACAACAACAAAACCATAACAGTTAGCACACACACAAAAAAACAACCCCCACCCCGCAGGCTGAAAGATTTAATCAACAAACCTCAGTGCCGAAAGGGCTCATCAACAAACCTTAGTTCTGAAAGAGTTACTCAACAGGCCTCAGTGCTGAAAGGGTTAATCAACAGGCCTCAGTGCTGAAAGGGTTAATCAACAGGCCTCAGTGCTGAAAGGGTTAATCAACAGGCCTCTGTGCTGAAAGGGTTAATAAAATGCTAAAAAGTCTTTAAAAACAACGAAGGGGAAAGAAGAAGGAGAAGTAAGTAAACTGGTGTGCGGTTATATCAGGGCGAAGAAAGAAAGAAAGAAAGAAAGAAAGAAGAAAGACGGACAGAAAAAAGAACAGCTGCATTGGTTTCAGAGGCTGCATCGGGAAAAGCAAAAAGCCCCACGTTGACAGAATGAACTCGCGATGATAGACATCCAGCCCCCCTACCCCCACAACCACGTGATCCTGCAAGTTTAACACCCGGTCAACGCAACCGGTTCCTGTTTTGCCCTCGTGCAGTATGCGTGCAGAAGTGTGCATGACAACACGTGATCAGTCAAGCTGCACGTGATTCATCTCGTGTCACAGCAGCGGGCCGGCGACCCGCTGGGTGTTCAGCATCAAGCGCGATACCCACACTCTCCTTCAGCTTCAGTCCGCGGCAGAGACCCCTCGGTGGTGTACCGCGGATGCAGGAACACATTAAAGCCCCCTTCTCTTGAGAAGCCAGAGCTATCAGAGGCTCCCTCCGCTAAGCCTGGAGGTGGGTCAGATTATAGCTACACCTGCTTATTCTACTGCCAGAAATGAGTCTTTCTTCATCTCGATATTCTCACTTTCCCGAACCTGACGTGTTTTCCACACACACACACACACACACACACACACACACACACACACACACAACAAGAACTATTCATTAACTCTCTCTCTCTCTCTCTCTCTCTCTCTCTCTCTCTCTCTCTCTCTCTCTCTCTCTCTCTCTCAGAGTGCAATGCTCAAGCCATCAAAAAGTCGCTCAATGCACGAACACTGTAACTATACACGAACAGCAGGGGTGGCGCTGCTCTTACCACGACTGCCGCAAGCTTACCCAGGCAAGCGGCTGACCAAGTTTCAGCACAAGGGAGTCATAAATAAGGTGGCTGCTACGAGAAGAAATACCCATGTAACAGACGACCGATAATGTTCATTGCGTTATACCCGCTGTACTACGTACAGACGTGATCCCTTCACACAGAATACCGGAAGAGTGGCGTTGAAACGGAGGCTGTGATTTCTTTCCCGTCCTCACTGTTCAAACAGCGCCACTACACCATCCCAGCTTAATTATACACGCACACCAAGGCCGTGAGTAAAAAACATTTTATTTTTAAGTCGGGGTGTTGGGGATGGGGTAGGTTCCAACAACAGCGATGTGTCTGGCTTAAAACAGTTCACATCTCTCTCTCTCTCTCTCTCTCTCTCTCTCTCTCTCTCTCTCTCTCTCTCTCTCTCTCTCTCTCTCTCTCCCCCAGCCCCAGACTAGGTCTAGCAGCAGAGCACATGACGGAGAGAGAGAGAGAGAGAGAGAGAGAGAGAGAGAGAGAGAGAGAGAGAGAGAGAGAGAGAGAGAGACTGTGGGAGAATATTTTGTTTAGCGCGTCATTTGGACACAGAATGAAATAACATCCAGCAATAGCGATGTGTCTGTGTGGCTTAAAACAGTTCACATCTCTCTGTCTGTCTGTCTGTCTGTCTGTCTGTCTCTGTCTCTCTCTCTCTCTCTCTCTCTCTGTCTGTCTGTCTGTCTGTCTCTCTCTCTCTCTTCCTCTCTCTCTCTCTCTCTCTTCTCTCTCTCTCTCTCTCCCTCCTCCCCCCCCCCCCCCCCCCCCCGACTATGTCTAGCAGCAGAACACAAGACGGGCCCAATGTAAGCAATTGTCTGCTTTCGTCTGCGACTCCACACACACTTTTCCCCAGTCTGCCCATTGCAGAGAGACCTACCAATCACACAGCTACAAATCACATTACAGACGTGCATAAAAGTTTATGGACGAGTGTGGGCAAGAAAAGATCAGACGTAGAGAGCTGATGCTGCAATCTTGAATGTTTAAAAGCGAAGGAGGGGGGAGGGGGGGAGGGGAGGGGGGGGGGCGTGCGGTCGGAGGAGGGCGGGGGGAGGGGAGGGGGTACTTCCCCGCAGAAAAAGAGAGGGGATAACTGGGCTGGGGGCGTGTGGGGAGGAGGAGGGGGGGTGGGGGGTCGTGAGACTGTCTACAAAGAAATAAATTTCCCGAGCAATCTTCACGTGGCAATGGACAATCATGGCGTGGCAATGGGTAATTTTGACTTGGCGATATTAATCTGCCTGTTATCCACAGACAAATGAGGTCCATGCTGTTCAGCTACAGCCGGCTTGGGCCTCAAAATAAGGAAATATTTCATTGCAGATCATGAGACTGACAGATTGACTGATTGACTGATTGATTTGCTGGCAAGGTCGCTAACCGAGTGAATGATTGAGTGAGCAAGCGAGCGAGCGAGCGAGTGATTTTCTTAGTCACTTATACTCAAACCTTTCACCCTGTTACAGTCACAGTACAAGGTGACTCTCTCTTCTCTCTCTCTCTCTCTCTCTCTCTCTCTCTCTCTCTCACTCTCTCTCTCTCTCTCCCCCGCACGCACACACGCACGCACGCACGCACGCACGCACGCACGCACGCACGCACACACACACACACAACACACACACACACACACACACACACACACAGATGCAACAAGCACGTAAACAGACTGTGAAATCGAGACGGAAAAGGGCGGGCAGGTCAAGCCGTATGGAGTCTATGAGCGGTTTACAGTGAGGCTGTAAATAGAACAGTTTAAATGTTATTTCGATACCTGTCTGTCTGCCGACAGATATGCCAGATATAAGAAGAGGATGGCACAACGAAGACTAAGACAGACGGCGCCAGCAAATTTGGCTGGTGAACAGACGGGCCATGTTTTCCTTCCGCTTCGGGTCATCTTTCCCTTCAAACGTCCACTGTGGACTCTGGACACTCTTAGTGACTTTGCCCACCACGGCAGCCGGTTTGGACAACAAAGTCTGGACACAAGGAGACAGAGCCAGAGCTCAGGAGCTGTGTGAAAGTCGAGGTGGCCATCCTGGGCTCCCGTCTCTAATAAACCTACGGTTTCTGTGGACGTAAAACAACACTTCAGCAACAACAACAGGAGACAGGAACACTGACACACTGATTCCAATATACCCTCTGCCTCTTAATTTCTTTACGGGGGTGGGGGGCATAATGAGACAGAAAAATTACCCACGTTACGCTCCATCTACTCAAAGAATCATCCGACAGCCACTTTCAAAAACTGTTGCATGTATTAAAGTCTATCCTGCACATGTCGGCCCAGCAAATAGACTGCAACCATCAGTGACGAATGGCTTGCTTCTCGGAAGATTTGAAGTGTTGAGGAGCTTGAGACATTACCTGCGACAAGCACAAAGCCAAAGAACGTCACACCATCGATCGCCTCGATGGGGCAAGAGCTGTAGAAAGAGGAAGCACTGGACGATTTTCCTTCCAAGGACGAGAAAG
>JABMCL010000740.1:962500-1012500 GCA_018857735.1 Alviniconcha marisindica
GTGAGTTGGGTGTGGGGGTTTACCTCTGTCGCTTTTCCCAAGGGAATTTACGAAGCTTTCCCAGTCCCTCGAGGAAAGGTGGCTACAGCAGAGTGGCGCTACCCACCGTTATTAAGCTGCCTAAGCATGGTGCACTTCTAATGCATACTGTCAGGACAACAATGTTTTCGGCCGACGTGGGGTTTTACCGTGAACGTGCCTGTGGCTCACCAGATCATGGCCTTTTCTCTCAGCTGAACCGGCCCGAGGATTCCGGTAGCAGCCTGAACACTGGGTCCAGACAGGGCTCCGCTCTGAGCTCTAAGATCATGGCCTTTTCTCTCAGCTGAACCGGCCCCAGGATTCCTGTAGCAGTGAACACAGGGTCCAGATCAGGGCTCCGCTCTCAGCTCTAAGCCCCACCTCCCATGACTACGTTCCCTGAAGCTGTCGACCTGACCACCGTGTGGTGCTGTGTTGACTGGTGCATTGCACGATGAACCAAAGCTGATTCCAGCGTTCAGATGAAAGCAGTTTGCCTCGGCTGGTTGCAGCTGGTATATGTCGCCATCAAGGCTCTGCTCATGTACTACGGCTGTGCTTACAGCCTTTCCTTGCTTTAGACCCGTACCTTTCCTGTTCAACGGCCACAGAAATGTCTCGGTTCCTTTCAATAAAAACAATACATAAATGTTCTATAGCGCTATTCCCCGCTGAGTGAGATTAACGCGCTTGTTCACATACATGTCCATAATACATACCATTTACATTTACTAACATATCATATACAAGCAATTGCATAATACATACTTAATAAATTACACTAAAATAAAACAAGTACTTGTAAAATAACTGTCATAAAACAGTCTCACAGCGTCTCGGTTCCTTTCAATCTCACCTATCAATCTGAACGTTTTTGTTCAAAATCTACCTTTTTCGTTGTTGTTGTTGTTTCGTTTTGCTCTGTTGCTATGCTGTAGCTTATGCGCCAAACACCCTTCGGGCTTTTCGCGCGGACTTATCACCTGCGACGTCCTGATTGGCCAAGGCTGCTCGGGTGATTGGCAGCTTAGAAGCCAATAATGGACCGGCCACTCCACTCACAAGCCGTGACCACTGCATAGTTCCAGACCGCTACAGACATACGGCTGCGCCATCCTTCAACTCTCCCGACCTTCTTTTTTTTTTTTTTTTTTTTTTTAGCACCATACTTCTATATATAGGCAGTAACTTAATGCTTTACGCCAGAGCTCAGGAGCTATGTGAAAGTCGAGGTGGACGTCCTGGGCTCCCATCCCTAATAAACCTACAGTTTCTGTGGACGTAAAGCAACACTTCATCATCTGCTTTACGCCCAGTCAGCCAGCACGGTTATATCACGGGCGCCTATATATAGGCAGTTATATAAACTTTTAAGTCATAGTTCAGGAGCTGTGTGAGAGTGGAGGTGGCCGTCCTGGGCTGTCCGTCCTAACGAGCCTTTTGGTTTCCGTGGACGTAAAGCTATATTGAACCACGCTTCGGCATTGGTCTCAGCTTGTCCCTAATATGTCAACTGACATCTGAGGACATCTGAGCAACACTACTTCCCTACCTACTTTTAAGTCCTGATTTTCAGCAGATAGACGTGGAAGGTGAGCGACAGTGGCGATAGCAGCAAGAGCTTCCTCTGTTGACGTTGACAAGACCCCCCGCTGTCCGGTGAGGTTGCAGCACTGAGATTAGGGGCTACAGGCGGTGCCGGACGCCCGAGGCCGTCGCGGATCGTCTCGGTCACTTAACCGCCACACCCCGGGATCGGACAGGCTTTCAAGGTCTGCTGGTTCGGGTCTGCACGGGCAGACTTTCATCACGTGCTATCTCTGCAGGTCTCCGTGGTGAAATCCTGCTTTGTGCTCTCCCAGGAGACTTTAAAAAATGGTTACAATAGCGACAGGCACAGGAGTTTGAAGAGGAACAACAGTGTCTGTTTAAGGTCACCATGTTCAGGTGAAATCCTGCTTTGTGCTCTCCAAGGAGACTTTAAAAATGGTTACAATAGCGACATGCACAGGACATGGGGGAGATAATATACCTATCGCTACACTGTCACCACCGCAGTCATTCTACATTATAAGGGCAGCGATGAGAGCCATTTTAATGTTCCATTAATTGTGAGGGACAAAGTCAAAAGCCAGAAACCACAACTTTTTAAAGAGAAAGGACAGCCGAAGCGGATTCGAACCGAGGTCCCTCTGCTTACCAGCCTAACGCCTTACCGCTAGGCCAAACCACAGCCGGCATCAACAATGGGCATTCATAAGTCGTTGACGCGCACCGCACCAGTGAGCGCCAGGGCTTGGGACCCTAATCCGATAGGCTATGCAGCGACAAGCTGTGGCGGTCAGACAAGCAGGCAGTTAGTGGCAGTTAGCCACTGATAACCATCACCCAAGGCATGGTGCTGTCCGTTCATTGCCCGTTCCGGTGCCCGCTTCAGCGTGATTGATTCCTGACTAACAGCGCCCCCTCACCCGCACAGTCATAGCAGGGCGAAACAACTCGTCAGATGTCACGTTGAAGTCTGATTCACAGTTCCTGTCACACCCCGTCAGTCTGTTCGAAAAAGAACGGGGGGGGGGGGGAGAGAAATGAAGTTGAATGAACAGAGAAGGCACACAGTAGACTGGCAGAATTCCTGGCAGCAGGCCAAGCATGCAAAGCTACATTCTGACTTACTCAAGACTTAAACAAAAGAAAGAACCTTCTGTCAAAAGAACTAGCTAGGTGACTCTAATTTCTGAGTACGCGATATTCCAGCGCGGGGCAGTTTCAGGCATACGACTTCGTAAACCAGACAGTTCCAGCTGATGACAGCACCCACGAGAAGCATTTGGAAAGGCGTTCGTGTTTGTAAGTAAGTAAGTAAACATGGTGCTTAACGTCCACCGAAACCACAAGGCTTATTAGGGACGGGGAGAAGAGGGTATGGAGGTGGGGGGAGAGGGAGATTATATACCTATCGCTACACTGTCACCACCAGAATGATTCCTGCATTAAGACGGGCAGTGATGACAGCCATTTTAATGTTTCAGTAGGAAGTGATGGACAAAGTCACAGGATATTGTCCACAAACTACAAGCTTTTTGATGAGAAAAGGAGAGCCGAAGCGGTATCGAACCGAGGTCCTTCCGCTTACCAACCTAACACCTACCGCTAGGCCAAACCGGCTCACGTGTTTGTAAGTCAGGCGGACTTGTTTCTTCAGCACAGTACTGTCAGGGGCGACAGTCACAGGGTGCTGACAGAAGGGAAGAGGGAGTCTACTCGTATTTTTAACGCTACACTACCACCACCGAACGTGAGCCCGTTTGGCCTAGCGGTAAGGCGTTAGGCTGGTAAGCAGAGGGACCTCGGTTCGAATCCGCTTCGGCTCTTTCTCTTTAAAAATTGTGGTCTGTGGACACTGTCTTGTGACTCTGTCCCTCACAATTAATGAAACATTAAAACGGCTCTCATCACTGCCAATCTTAATGCAGGAATCATTCTGGTGGTGACAGTGTAGTGATAGTATAAGTCTCCCTCTTCCCCCACCTCCATACCCCCTTCCCCCCTTCTCCCCGTCCCTAATAAGCCTTACGGTTTCTGTGGACGTTAAGCAACATGCTTACTTACTCAACTACCAGAACGACCCTGCTTTCAGATGTCCTTTTCGACACTGCCAAGAGAGAGAGAGAGAGAGTCAGTGGAGCAGAGCACGACTACACGCTCTCGAAAGCCAAAGTTAATCACGATCGAGCGTGGTCACCAAATGGATGGCTGACCGTTACGTGCTAGGCTTCGCGCCCGCCCTGAGATTTCTCCGGAGTCCAATTCTGTGCAGACTTTACAAAAGTCCTTCGGATGAGACTATAAACCGAGGTCCCTGGTGTGTATGCTCGTGCAAAAAGATCACATACGCAGGTTAAAGATCCCGTAGTCCACGTCTGAGTTCGGCGGATCATGGAGCCACCAAAAATAACCCAGCATGCACCAAAAGCGTCCGAGTCTTCAGAATGTTGAGGTTGGACACTATACGGCAGAAGAAGAAGATGGACAACCCGTACCGCTTTAGTTTGTGTCACAACACACTGACACCAAGAAAAGCCCAAAGCTGCATTAAAATGTTATACGCTGCATAGTTATGCGGGGACTATATTCAGCTATGCATAAGAGCACATATACACCCTCCAGAAATGAAGATAAATCCTCCTAAGACGTAGTATGGCCCCCTATATAGCCGGGTAATAAAAACACTACGGTCACACACGAAATCCTCTCACCCTGTGGAATACATTCGTCAGTGTACAATTAGACAGAAGGAGAGAGAGAGAGAGACAGCGACAGACAGAGATAGACAGAGACAGACAGAGACAGAGAGACAGAGACAGAGACAGACAGAGATAGACAGAGACAGACAGAGATAGACAGAGACAGAGAGTGACAGACAGTGTCCAACTGAGGAACGCTACGCAACAACAGCAACAAAGGGGTGGGGAGGGAGGGGTAGAGTGAGATATGTAACGCATTATTAAACTAGGTTGTGTATTGTTGTAATGTTTCATGCATAGCGTTTTGAGCTTCACACATGTATAGTCGTCGAGGGATTGGGCGCATTAAAAAAAATGCATTTATTATTACTATTATTAACAACAACTATTATTATTATTAACAACAACAATAACAACGACAACAACAAAGAGGGACAACGATGACCCTAGACTTTACCGTTTCGCTAACCGCGGACGGCATAGTCACTAAAGGCTCTGTCCATGTACTACGGCTGTGCTTACAGCCTTTCCTTGCGTTAGACCCGTACCTTTCCTGTTCAACGGCCACAGAAATGTCTCGGTTCCTTTCAGTCTCACAGCGTCTCGGTTCCTTTTAATCTCACTGGCGACGCTGGCTGTTTGACACGACGGAAGTTGCAAGGTCACCGTGGGTCAAAACTGCCTGCCCAAAAGTCGCTGTGTGCCGGACGTGGACCTCCGCTGCTCAGTGTGGATCTATGGTTACAGTCGGTCACACCAACCATTCTTAATAAGGTAGGTTACGGCGGGTCAAGAGATCGAAAGCGAGGCTGGATTCAGCAAGAAATGGCCATCCAACTTCTCTTTCGATCTGATGACCCGCTGTAACCCTGCCCATGTCAACACAGAATCCAGCCTCGCTTTCGATCTGATGACCCGCTGTAACCCTGCCCATGTCAACACAGAATCCAGCCTCGCTTTCGATCTGATGACCCGCTGTAACCCTGCCCATGTCAACAAAGAATCCAGCCTCGCTTTCGATCTGATGACCCGCTGTAACCCTGCCCCATGTCAACAAAGAATCCAACTTCTCTTTCGATGTGATGACTCGCTGTAACCCTGCCCATGTCAACAACAAAACCAGCCTCGCTTTCGATCTGATGACCCGCTGTAACCCTGCCCATGTCAACAACAGAAAACAGCCTCGCTTTCGATCTGATGACCCGCTGTAACCCTGCCCCATGTCAACAACAAAAAACAGCCTCGCTTTCGATCTGATAACCCGCTGTAACCCTGTCCATGTCAACAACAGAAAACAGCCTCGCTTTCGATCTGATAACCCGCTGTAACCCTGCCCCATGTCAACAAAGAATCCAGCCTCGCTTTCGATCTGATGACCCGCTGTAACCCTGCCCATGTCAACAAAGAATCCAGCCTCGCTTTCGATCTGATGACCCGCTGTAACCCTGCCCATGTCAACACAGAACCCAACCTCGCTTTCGATCTCCGGTACCATGGGGACCTCCCTCATGAACAGTCTAAAGAATGGTGATTTCCGATTACATGTTATAGACGTGTTTCATTCTTTATACGTGTTAGTGACAATTATGTCTTTGTTCTACAAACAAGGGTGACTCCGATACACGTTACAGATATATCCCATTCTTTATGCGTGCTGCTGACCAGCCTCATTCCGAGGCATCTTACAGACATTTAGATACATGTTATAGAAATGTCCCATTCTTTAATACGTGTTACTGACAAGTCTCCTTCCCGGATACCTTACAGACAAGCGCCGTTCCAATAAATGTTACTGGCAGGTCCAATTCTTTAGACGTGTTACCAACAAGTCTCATTCCGAGGTATCTTACAGACAAGAGTCATCCATTCCGCGGTATGCCAGGGTACGGTTTCATTAGCTGCATTCCACTGCACACTGCCGTGGGGCTTTGCTATTCCAGTGTATATTGCACCGAGACAGACATCATGTCCAATAACGTGCATCAAGGTCGAGTGCTATTGGGCTATATATAGGTAGGTTACCCACAGTGACAGGTGAGGTATAATTATTGACAGGTGAGGGCGAGAGGTCAGCTTGGAGACGGTGTGGCGGGCGGGAGAGGGTATGGCGTTGTCCCTACACCTGATAACGACACATCAAAGCGAGCTGCTGGACACCGCCCGCTGTAGATACCGCTCTCCTCACAGTACTGGCCTACTTACCACACTTGTCCACAAGCCCGCCTACAAGATAGCGCCACCAGGCCAACAGACGGAGAAGCAGGCCGAGACAAGACTACAGACATATCTATAGATACATGTATCTGATCCGCCTCCACACACACACACACACACACACAGACACACACACACACACACACACACACACACACACACACACACCACACACACACACACACACACACGCACGCACGCACGCACGCACACAGACGCACGCACGCACGCACGCACACAAACTCGCACACACACACACACACACACACACACACACACACACACACACACACACACACACACACACGCACGCACGCACACACATACACACGCACGCACACACAATAACATACACATATATGCGCACGCGCACACAAACACACACGCAAACATACGGTGCGCTCTCTCCCTCTCCCTCCCTCTCTCTCTCTCTCCTCTCTCTCTCTCTCTCTCTCTCTCTCTCTCTCTCTCTCTCTCTTACAAACACACAGGTATACAAGCGCGAGTCCTGCATATTCGAAAAGGCGGGATGGAAAAAATGAAGTTGAGTAAACTGAGACGGCAGTAATCAGAAAGGCATCAGCCACTGCTGTGTATGTGTGTATATATATATATATATATATATATATATATATATATATAAAACATACACATTTTGTTTTGTCAATATCCCAATCTTTCATTTTGCAGATTTCCCCACCCAGTCCGAGAAGAAGCCACAAGCGGGGACGGAAATTTGGACACCTCTACGTTCACATGCCGTCACGGAGAACCTTTTTAAGGCTGTAGGTTCACACTTAGAGAGAATCTTAATTTCTGCATCCGCTGTAACCCACCGTGGAGTCCCGACAGTACCCACACAGACCGCCCAGGGCAGTATCGTGGCGACAGACCGCCCCGGGCAGTATCATGACCACACAGACCGCCCAGGGCAGTATCATGACCACACAGACCGCCCAGGGCAGTATCATGACGACACAGACGCCTCAGGGCAGTATCATGACCACCCAGGGCAGTATCATGACCACACAGACCACCCAGGGCAGTATCATGACCACACAGACCGCCCAGGGCAGTATCATGATGACACAGACAGCTCAGGGCAGTACCATGACCACACAGACCGCCCAGGGCAGTACCATGACCACACAGACAGCTCAGGGCAGTACCATGACCACACAGAGCGCCCAGGGCAGTATCATGACCACACAGACCACCCAGGGCAGTATCATGACCACACAGACCACCCAGGGCAGTACCATGACCACACAGACCACCCAGGGCAGTATCATGACCACACAGACTGCCCAGGGCAGTATCATGACCACCCAGGGCAGTATCATGACCACACAGATTGCCCAGGGCAGTATCATGACCACACAGACGCCCAGGGCAGTATCATGACCACACAGACGCCCAGGGCAGTATCATGACGACACAGACAGCTCAAGGCAGTATCATGACCACACAGACCGCCCAGGGCAGTATCATGACCACACAGACTGCCCAGGGCAGTATCATGACGACACAGACAGCTCAGGGCAGTACCATGACCACACAGAGCGCCCAGGGCAGTATCATGACCACACAGACCGCCCAGGGCAGTACTATGACCACACAGATTGCCCAGGGCAGTATCATGACGACACAGACAGCTCAGGGCAGTATCATGACGACACAGACAGCTCAGGGCAGTACCATGACCACACAGACTGCCCAGGGCAGTATCATGACGACCGACCGCCCAGAGCAGAATCATGGCACAGTCCACACCAAATCAACTTCAGTCCATAATTATGTTAAGCCCTTCCTTCAGTCGCTCTCTGCTCCAGTACAATTCGTCGCTCGACGTGTTGGCAAATGCTCGAAACTCAAATCTGAACACCCACTTAGGCTGCGCGATTACGGGTATGTGACGAGCACCACCCGGGAACTGATTTCAGTCTGGACCTAAAGGCTAACAAGTCTCATAGGGGAAAACTGACCGCAAGTCAAATTTGCTCATCCATTCAGGCCTGTAACAGGGACTTGAAGTGACCACTGTCCAGTCCCGCCCACCCACGCAAGGAACCACTGAGCCGCGGACGCTGTAGTGAAGTAGCCTCTTTTAACACCATCCTGACATTCCAGCAGAGGTGGTCTTACAAAAGAGCGGTGGTCTTTGGTGAGCACTTCATTTACCTCATAGAAAAACGAGAAGAAAAAAGGTCTTAAAATTAATGGAGGACGGTCTTTCATCAGGGTGGTCTCTCATCAAGGTGCTCTTTCATCAGGGTGGTCTCTCATTGGAGTGGTCTTTTATCAGGGTGGTCTCTCACTGGGGTGGTCTCTCATCAGGGTCGTCTTTCATCAGGGTGGTCTCTCACTAGAATGGTCTCTCACCAGGGTGCTCTTTTATCAGGGTGGTCTGTCTTCGGGATGGTCTCTCACCAGGGTGGTCTTTCATCTAGGTGGTCTCTCGCTAGAACGGTCTCTCACCAGGGTGGTCTCTCACCGGGTGGTCACATCACGGTGGTCTTTCACCGGGGTTGTCTCTCACCAGGGTGGTCTCTCATCGGGTGGTCCCTCACCAGGGTGGTCTCTCACAGGGGTGGTCTCTCACCGGGTGGTCACATCACGGTGGTCTTTCACCGGGGTTGTCTCTCACCAGAGTGGTCTCTCACCGGGTGGTCCCTCACCAGGGTGGTCTCTCACAGGGGTGGTCTCTCACCAAAGTGGCTTTTCATCAAGGTGGTCTCTTACAAAATGGTCTTTCATCAGGGTGGTCTCTCACCTGCCTGTTCTCTCTCCGGGATGGTCTCTCACCAGGGTGGTCTTTCATCAGGGTGGTCTCTCACCAGAGTGGTCTTTCATCAGGGTGGTCTCTCACCAGAGTGGTCTTTCATCAGGGTGGTCTCTCACCAGGGTGGCCTTTCATCAGGGTGGTCTCTCACCAGGGTGACCTTTCATCAGAGTGGTCTCTCACCATGGTGGTCTCTCGCTAGGGTGCTCTTTCAGCGGGGGCTTGTCCATGGTACAACAAGGTCAGTCCGAGCAGATGTGGGTCATACGTCATACTCATTACGTAATCTGTCAGCAAACATCGCCGCCATAAAACCATACACTTGAGGCGCGCGAAGGAAAGTTCAACAGATATGCGTTAATCGGAGTTGTCGTGCTGTGCGGACTACGGCGGAAATGAGTTAATCACGGCTGTCGCCTAGCGTGCTGCATAGAAAAGGTGTTCCACCAACATCCACAATCGCATACTCAAAATCGTAGGCACGAGATCTGGACTACTTCCACATTATCGTCTAACTGATTTGTCCCCCCCACTGCGTTTAACAGAAATCTTGTCCTTTGGGCTATGCAGTTAGTATCGGCTGCATTTTTTATTTTTTTATTTTTAATAAGCAGCGTGGGTGTACGTGTTAAATATCTATATAAGTTGATCCGTGTGAAACAAAAAACAAAACAAAAAAGATGCTTCTGCTTCTGAAATTCGACGGTGGCCTAGTTTTCTTGACGCTGATCATCCAAAAACACTTAACGTTTTTTAATCGACATAAATTAGACAAGATGTACTTTTTCCGGTCTTTTTTAAATTTATTTTTTAAGCAAAAACAAAGAGACAGACAGTTTTACTTACTTCTTTTTTGTTGTTTTCCGTGATTTATTTTGATGTGTGTGTGTGTGTGTGTGTGTGTGTGTGTGTGTGTGTGTGTGTGTGTGTGTGTGTGTGTGTGTGTGTGTGTGTGTGGTTTTGTTTTGTTTTGACAATGTATATTTACTTTTCATGCAGGATAAAAGTCTCTTTGACTGTCGTTTGCCGAAAATGTGCTTGCTGTCTAGTTTAATCGTAATTGTTTTTCTCTCAACTGTTTCATTTCAACACACTGTTCACACACTGCTCACACACACACACACACACACACACACACACACACACACACACACACACACACACACTGCTCACACACACACACACACACACACACACACACACACACACACACACACACACACACACACTCCTGCCACACACACCACACACACACACACACACACACACACACACACACACACACACACACACACACACACACACACACACACACACACACGTCACACACACACACACACACACACACCACACACACACACACACACACACACACCCCACACACTGTCACACAACACACACACACACACACACACACAACACACACACACACACACTGCTCACACACACACACACACACACAACACACACACACACACACACACACACACACACACTGCACACACACACACACCTACACACACAACACACAACACGACACACACAACACACCCACACACACACACGCACACGCACACACACACACACTTGACCGCACACGGCAGTAACTGAACAACAAAGACGGAATAATAATTTTGTAAAGAAGAGGCTGTCGAGCCCAGCCCAGTGTGACTGCAGCACAAATCCCAAAAGCCGAACCACCAGACCCGGTGAAAAGAGATCAATGGAATAAACGGTACAGGGTCTACGCTGACCGATCAATCACGTCAGATCTGTGCAGACGGCTCGGCTGCTACCTTCAGTACAGAACAGGAGGAAGGGGGAAGGGGAGGCAGACCGAGAGAATGAAAGGAAGACAAGTGGAGAGAGAGAGAGAGAGAGAGAGAGAGAGAGAGGGAGGAGAGAGGCAGGGAGAGGAGAGAGAGGCGGAGAGAGATAGAGAGAGAGAGAAAAGAGGAGAGGAGGGGAGAGAGGGAGGGGCGAGAGAAGAGGGAGGAGAGGAGGGGAGAGGAGGGGAGAGAGGGAGGAGAGGAGAGAGAGGAGAGGAGAGGAGAGAGAGAGAGAGAGAGAGAGAGAGAGAGAGAGAGAGGGAGAGAAACAAACAGTGCAAGGGATCAAGGCCGATATGCACGATTTCCCTGTAGGTTTAGTCACCTGGAGGATTTGCAAACTGCCCGTTCTGGGCTAATCGTAAGCCTTCCTTACGCACAAATCACAACGGGCAAAACAAGCAACAGGAAACGATCAGACCAAGCCCGTCAAACTACCCTCACAGACTGGACAGGGAGGGATCAGACCTAGTCACACTGCTGCGGTCAATCAGAGTGGACATGACACCATCACACCCTGGTCACACTGTTATCACAGACTGGACAGGACACCATCACACCCTGGTCACACTGCTGTCACAGACTGGACAGGACACCATCACACCCTGGTCACACTGCTGTCACAGACTGGACAGGTCAATCAGAGTGGACAGGGCACCATCACACCCTGGTCACACTGTTATCACAGACTGGACAGGACACCATCACACCCTGGTCACACTGTTATCACAGACTGGACAGGACACCATCACACCCTGGTCACACTGTTATCATAGACTGGACAGGACACCATCACACCCTGGTCAAACTGTTATCATAGACTGGACAGGACACCATCACACCCTGGTCACACTGTTATCACAGACTGGACAGGACACCATCACACCCTGGTCACACTGTTATCATAGACTGGACAAGACACCATCACACCCTGGTCACACTGTTATCATAGACTGGACAAGACACCATCACACCCTGGTCACACTGTTATCACAGACAGGACAGGACACCAACAAACCCTGGTAAAACTTATTACAGACTGGAAAGGAAACCATCACACCCTGGTCAAACTCTTATCACAGACTGGACAGAACACCATCATACCCTGGTCACACTGCTATCACAGACCAGACAGGACAATCAGACTGGACAGGGTACATCACACCCTGGACACACTGTTACTACAGACTGGACAGGACACCAACAGACCCTGGTGTAACTGTTGAAAAATAAGCAAGATAAGACCGACACATGGTTGTCGTAACGGAAGAGCTGGGCTTCGAAACAACGAGCGAAAAAGCAATGGGAAGAGAGGCAACGAGTGGGCTCCGTCAAACAGACCAAGAAAGCGAAGGAAAGGTGATAGACCTGATTAATCTTTTTCGCATCTTCCACTTCAGACGAGAGCACGTGTTTTTTAAGGGCCTTGCTGAACTGTCGAACATGTGCTTGTCTGCAAACCGCAGTTCTGAGATTTGCAAGCAAATGTTTGTTCCTTGTTCTTGGTCTCTGGGACCATGTACAACCTATAGCTAAACGTGTCGGGGTCTGCTACAACCTTCACGATCATTTTCCCCCTTTGTGTTGAAGTAAGCGTTCTGGGACAAGTGTTTCCACAACTCTTGTCTGACATGGTAGCCTGCAACTCAGTGTACGATCTGTCAATGTGATTACATCTCTCTCTCTTCTCTCTCTCTCTCTCTCTCTCTCTCTCTCTCTCTCTCTCTCTCTTCCCCGTACGTATCTCTTTCCTTCCCCCTCTCTCCCTCCTTCCGTCTCTTTCCCTCCATCGGTTTCACCCTTCCTCCCTCACCCCACTTGTCTTGTATTCCAATTTCACACTCAGGCTAACTCCACTTTTCTCAAGAGGTCTGCTCTCAGTTACAGAAGCAAACACTGTGAACCGTTCTCCTTGAAAAGAAAAATCCGATTTTATCTAACGGCGTTGGAAAGAGATCCCCCTCCCACCTCCCCACCTCCCCCCAAAGAGAGAGAGAGAGAGAGAGAGAGAGAGAGAGAGAGAGAGAGAGAGAGAGAGAGAGAGAGAGAATAATATATACGCAAGTGAAGAAAGTAACGCAATTTATGAAGAAGCATACAGGAGCGCGCGAAGTGGAATGTTAACGCCATGATCGTTAAAAACAAAATTCCCACGAATTCTGCCAAGCATCAAACCAGCTGTCATGGATGACTTGACTGAAGAACTGATAAACAAGTCGGGTCGGTGATTGACAACGTGGCCTCTAACAACACGTGGTTATGATTATTATGGACGTAAGGAACATGATGACTGTGGCTAGATAAGGCCTAATGAACAGTCCATCCTCTGCGAATCTACAAAGATGATTGTGGTCTCTAAACTCACGACGGTCCCCCTCCAACCCCCCCCTTCCCAAAGTGTTATCTACAGTAGGCCTATGTATAACAAAATATCCCCTTACTGATGACAGGTCTCTGAAAACCCACAATGATATCATCAAGGAAATTGTTCAGATAATTGTTGGCCTGTTCACACCCATTACGTTCACTGTGGTGCCAGGATCCCACGATCAGTGGTGATGACTTTGGCCTTGGCTGCGGCCTCCGGAAACACATACTGATTGTGGTCTCATCAAACTCACAATGATGGCTGTGGCCTCCACACTCCATAATGCCCACTGCACTGTACTGATAAAGAAGGCCTCGAAACTCACGCTGATATATTGTGGTCTAAAGGACTAAAAGCCATTAGGATGATCGTATCGCTACAGACCAACCGTGACGAACAGGCCTGTAACCAAAACGCTAGTGACGACGGTTCTGGTGTCATCATTAAAAGCCATAATGACGACTTTGGATTCTGCAATCTACAGTCAAATCCAATATCCGAGCACAGGACTAGTGCATGGACCTCACGATCCCACACAAGAGGAATGCAGGGACCTCACGATCCCACACAAGAGGAATGCAGGGACCTCACGATCCCACACAAGAGGAATGCAGGGACCTCACGATCCCACACAAGAGGAATACAGGGACCTCACGATCCCACACAAGAGGAATGCAGGGACCTCACGATCCCACACAGGACGAATGCACGGACCTCACGATCCCACACAGACGAGTGCATGGACCTCACGATCCCACACAAGAGTGACATCACGATCCCACACAGGGCGAGTGCACGGACCTCACGACCCCCCACCAAAAGGAATGCATGGACCTCACGATCCCACACAAGAGGAATGCAGGGACCTCACGATCCCACACAAGAGGAATGCAGGGACCTCACGATCCCACACAAGAGGAATGCAGGGACCTCACGATCCCACACAAGAGGAATGCAGGGACCTCACGATCCCACACAAGAGGAATGCAGGGACCTCACGATCCCACACAAGAGGAATGCAGGGACCTCACGATCCCACACAGAGAATGCAGGACCTCACGATCCCACACAAGAGGAATGCAGGGACCTCACGATCCCACACAGGACGAATGCACGGACCTCACGATCCCACACAGGACGAGTGCATGGACCTCACGATCCCACACAAGAGTGACATCACGATCCCACACAGGACGAGTGCACGGACCTCACGACCCCACACCAGAGGAATGCATGGACATCACAATCGCACACAAGAGGTGTGCACGGACCTCACGACAAAACAGGAGGTGTACTATGAACAAATAATATTATTATACAAATAAATAGATTATATTATATATACCAATATAATATACGAGGAGTACGTGTCCCGGATCAACACAAGGAAGTGTTTGTATGGACCTCGTGATCCGACAAAACAGGAGCGTGTGGACCTCGTGATCCGACACAAGAGTGAATGGACCTCGTGATCCAACAAAAAAAGGAGAGTGTGGACCTTGTGATATATAGCCAAAAAAACGAGGAGTACGTGTACCTCGTGATCAGACACAAAATAAGTGCATGGACCTCGTGACCCAGTACAAGAGGAGTGCATGAACAGCGTGACCCAGTACAAGAGGAGTGCACGAACCTCATGATCCCACACGACAGGCGTGATGGACATTGTGGTCCAACACAAGAGGAGTGCACAAACCTCATGATCTGACACAAAAGGAGTGTGAATGGGCCTCGCGATCAGATACAAGAGGAGTGCACGGACCTCGCGATCCAGCACGAGAGAAGTGCACGGACCTCACGATCCCACACAAGAGGAATGCACGGACCTCACGATCCCATACACGAGGAATGCACGGACCTCACGATCCAGCACAAGAGGAATACAGGGACCTCACGATCCCACACGAGGAATGCACGGACCTCACGATCCCATACACGAGGAATGCACGGACCTCACGATCCCACACAAAGAAGAATGCACGGACCTCACGATCCACACAGAGTCACGGACCTCACGATCCCACACAAGAGGAATGCACGGACCTCACGATCCCACACAAAGGAATGCACGGATCAGACCCCACACAGAGAATGCAGACCTCACGATCCCACACAAGAGGAATGCACGGACCTCACGATCCCACACAAGAGGAATGCACGGACCTCACGATCCCACACAAAGAAGAATGCACGGACCTCACGATCCCACACAAGAGGAATGCACGGACCTCACGATCCCACACAAGAGGAATGCACGGACCTCACGATCCCACACAAAGAGGAATGCACGGACCTCACGATCCCACACAAAGAGGAATGCACGGACCTCGCGATCCCACACAAGCGGAATGCACGGACCTCACGATCCCACACAAGCGGAATGCACGGACCTCACGATCCAGCACGAGAGGCGTGAAGCGGTAAGGCGAGCAGAGAGAGGACGGGTCGCCTGCAATCACGTAAAGGACTCTGACGGAGGGAGCGCCATGAAACAGCCGCTGCCTCACAGCTCATGCACTCTCTTACCACAGGTCCCTCGTCTCCAGCCCTCCGTGCAGAACAGGTGTGGTCCACAGACACTTACCTTCCGTTCAGCTTGCCTCTGCAGTTCTACTGACACGACTAACTCGCGGGGAAAAAAAGGATAAATCTGTCTTACGCATCATCTGTCTTACGTCTTACGCATCAGCACTGAACTGTTTCGCAGCTGATTTTAAATACCGACCATGTCTGCAATCGTTTTTGTCAGGTCCATCTGACGTTTAGTTCAGACACGTTTTCCTATAATTAATTTTAGCATTACGGACGCACGAAGCCTCGACGGGAGAAATAGTTTCAGTGAGTGTCTAGTCAGCAATAATTAAGATTACCCGGCATATTTCCTGCAGTACGTAAAACTGGAAAAATAAATGAAATAAGCAAAGTAAGTCGACATGAACGAAAAAATACTGCACGTATAAGAGTCAATGCATATTTCACGCATGACAGAAACAAAAATGTACACAAACGATAACATAATATGTTATAATATGTCAGCACTTTGAGCGGCGGCGTAGGCGCTTTGCAAATTTCCATTGTTATTATTATATTTCGCATATTAAAAGGTAAAAACCTGAAAAAATGCAACATACAAACAACATTACATTTCCACCCATTTTTTTTTTAAACACACGAGAAGACATATTAAAAGGCAAAAACCTGAAAAAATGCAACATACAAATAATATTTATCACACTTCACACAACTAACAAAACACAACAACAGCAACAACACCGACAGCTAGCATATCCAAAAACAGTACATTATTTGCCTTTTAAAAAATGAAAACAACAAACAACATTAATTAAAAAGAGCACCCAAAAAATAAACAACGAAAGACATATTAAAAGCAAAAACCAAAAAAACAGCAACATACAAAGAATATTTAGCACACTTCACACAACTAACAAAACACAACAACAGCAACAACACCGACAGCTAGCATATCCAAAAACAGTACATTATTTAGCGCGTTATAAACAACATCACGAAAACAACACGAATGCATTAATTAAAAACAACAGCAACATACAAGGAACAGGACTAGAACTCAGCAACGACCTTTCTGAACACACTAATAAACATCACAAAAACAACAGCAACATACAAGGAACAGGACTAGAACTCAGCACCGACCTTTCTGAACACACTAATAAACATCACAAAAACAACAGCAACATACAAGGAACAGGACAAGAACTCAGCACTGACCTTTCCGAACACACTAATAAACAACACAAAAACAACAGGAACACAATAATTAAAAACAGCAGCAGCACAACAGGACAAGAACTCAGCACTGACCTTTCTGAACACACTAATAAACATCACAAAAACAACAGCAACATACAAGGACACAGGACAAGAACTCAGCACTGACCTTTCCGAACACACTAATAAACAACACAAAAACAACACGAACACAATAATTAAAAACAGCAGCAGCACAACAGGACAAGAACTCAGCACTGACCTTTCCGAACACACTAATAAACAACACAAAAACAAGACAAACACAATAATTAAAAACAGCAGCAGCACAACAGGACAAGAACTCAGCACTGACCTTTCTGAAGACACTTGGACTCGCAAGCCTCTTCCGTCTCGAAGCGGTTCTGGTTGCCCTGGCAACCGCCGTACCAGAACCTCCGGCACTTCTGCTCCTGGGGGACGAAGTGCCACTTGATGGAGTAGTCGGAGCAGGGTCCTCGCTCAGGCTCCAGCAGGCACACATCTGCACGAGCAGAACGATAGTTTGAACGCCAGACGCTAGCCGGGGTGGTGGACACCTTCTGGTCCTTGACCACGTAACAGGAGCCCTCGCACTCCGCCATGGATTTGAACCTGTTGTCGTTGCCGTCGCAGCCGCCGTACCAGAAGATGCGGCAGTGGCCGTAGCGCTGATCGAAGTAGTACCTCATGGACCACTGAGCGCAAGGGCCCGCGTCCGACGGAAGCTTGCACAACGACAACGACAACACCATGGGCACGATCGCTTCAGCCATTCTGGATTTTTTTTTTTTTTTTTTTTTTTTGGATTGGGGGTTTCACAAACAAACACAATTCCACAAAATTCACTTAGAAAAATTATCTCCACCGTAGGAATATTCCATGTTGCGTGTACACACACACTGGCTGTTGCGGAGCAGAAAGACCAGACAGAACCTACAGAGGCGAGAGACGGAGCGGCGAGTAGGCAGAACTTTATCAGCCGCCTCGTGCCATCCTAAAACCCACACGACCACAACATGGTGAGCACTGGTAGACAACACAGGTCTTCCGGCCGGCGCTGACGGGGTAGGTGTAGGTATTGTATTGTATCCACGGAACCTCTGCCACAGGCGGGCGGCGGTAAAAAGCAGTGATCCCACCGCACCGGGTAGATAGTACTCCTTGATCCCTTGACACCTTTCGCTTTCACCGGCAATCCTCACCCTGGGTTTCTCCACGCTCTCGTCTGACGGCGCCGCTCCGGGCGCGCGCCGCTCACCTGAGGAAGGTAGGCGGGAGGGACGGGGAGGGAGGGTCCTGTGGCGGCCCCCGGGACCGGCACACGTGGAGAGGCGGAGGGGATAGAGGGGGTGGAGGGCGTGGAGGGGTTGTCAACTCGTGAGGTCACACGCCGTCCCGTCGCTGCGACCACGCCTTCCGTGACCGTGCACCCGAGTCCAGCCAGGCTATCGCACACACTGACACACTCGCTGTACATGCAGGCTCTCGCTTCGGCCCCGCTCCCTTCTTACTTTTATTTAGCTTAGCTCAGTCACACAGCGCTCTCGGCGGCCCCTTCAGCTCTGCTGTCTGTGTGAATGAACGTTTCGTATCACACACGTTTCGTACTCTCTCTCTCTCTCTCTCTCTCTCTCTCTCTCTCTCTCTCTCTCTCTCTCTCTCTCTCTCTCTCTCTCTCTCTCTCTCGTGTGTACGTGTGAATAAATTGGAGCTCACACTAAGCACACTCATACCTATACTGACTCCCACTCCTTCCCCCCTCTCTCTCTCTCCCTCCCCTCTCCCCCTCTCTCTCTCTCTCTCGCCCCTTCCTCCTCCTCCTCTCTCTCTCTCTGTGCCCTGCTTCTTCCTGTTCCCTTTCTCTCGTGTATGAATGAATCGGTGCAAACACCACGCAAGCTGTGTACCATATTATTATAATCTCTGTCTCTTCTTATATATTTTTAGCGCTTCTTGTCCCTTGCGGGAAATTCGGGTCACCTTACCTGGGCAAGGCACAGCAGCCGCAAGAGCAGCGCTACCCATTCCTATCGGTGTGTCTAGTATTTTCGTGTGTCCAAACAATGGTACGGCTGCCAGTGTTTGGGATTTTTAACGTGTGCACAGATGCTGATGCATGCGATTGCACACTGGGGGCTGTACGGACACTGTAAGAGAGTCTGCACTGAAAGCTGACCCTGGGAGAAGAATCCCTTGCCGCACCAGGGACTCGAACCCGCGTCAGTATTGCGCCTGGCTTTTCAGTCGGACGCTCTACCAACGGAGCTCTTCCCGCCTCTCTCGCGATTCGGAGTTCGCACTAAACAGTCTTTTACCTGTACTCTTTTTGTCCACTACTCTCCCTTCTCCGCTCCACCCCCTTCCCCGACCTCCACCCCTAACCCCCTTTCTGTCGTGTATGAATGAATCGGAACACCACACAAGCGTTGTACCAATAATCTCTCTCTCTCTCTCTCTCTCTCTCTCTCTCTCTCTCTCTCTCTCTCTCTCTCTCTGTCTCTGTGCACTTGCTCACTCCTTTGTCGACCTCTCTTCTTTTACCACTCTCACCTCCCTATTTGCATGATCAACACTCCCTCTCACCCCCTCTCTCCTTTTTAACAGGTAACACGCGTGTGGCTTTTCGTTGTTTCAGTTTCTGTGTGTGGGGGTTGTTAGGTATGTTTCGTAGGTAGTTTGCTGATCGTAAGTAGTTAGCAAAGACTATTTCACAGGACTGAATTGAAAGAACCCAGACCTACTATTGTAATAACCACACCCCCCCCCCCCCCCCCCCATTCACGTAGTTAATGTGGTTGTAATGTCAATAGAATTAGTCCGCCAAGTCTGATCCACTACTCCTGGTGACCCGTTTTGGCCTAGCGGTAAGGCTTTAGGCAGGTAAACAGAAGGACCTCGGTTCGATTCCGCTTCGGCTCTCCTAGCCTCTGTCTTCAAAAGTTGTGGTGTGTAGAGACTGTCTTTGTGACACAATGGAAGGACGTCATACACTAAACTGTGAAACGTAATCACGAAAGTCGGCACTGTGTACAAGAATACAAAGATATTTATTCGGCAATGACATTTAAATGTACACAGGAATTTGTCGTGCTGATGTTCCGTTCATACAGTACATTAACAAATAGACAAAACAGTACAATTAGCCATGTATAGAAGGTATAAATAAACATCCGTGAAACACACAAAGCACACACGGTACCACTGCAACGTCAGCAAAGCAGAAATGCCGAGAGACAGCAAAACCAACCAGCAGTTCGCGAGTCCAAGGCCAGGGCCTCGCGGCCACGAAAGAGCTCACCTACAAAGAAGACAAAAGACTCGTAACGTAGACGAAGAAACATGGTGTCCACTCCATTCTCAAGGCCGAAGCGCTGTAAATAAAATTTCTTCATTCTCTACCCAAGCGGCCAGTTGCAGCAGCTAGCACTCAATCTCTGATCGACGAGAGGGCCCGTCGTATAATTATCTCCCCTGTCACCAGCTTCTTGCACTGGCCCATTGTCGAAGTTTGGTGTACAGGAAATCGGGAGTGAAATTAGTATTATAGGACTGTGGCAACAACACAACCGTTCAACGGTGTGTAATGCTACCGCTAAAACGGAAAATCATTCTTAATATAATCCACAAAAAGATATAGCAATTCACAAAAGCTATTACACTTCAACCCTTCGCGAGCAGTCGAAGAATATTTCGAGTAGATTCGGTCTGCCCACTGATAGCGATACAAACCAACAGAGTTGCAGACACAAATAGCACTGTTTGTCTCCAGACATATGTTAGCTAGAGAATGGTTGCTACGTCTGGTTACCTAAAATATCCATCTGAAAGTCGTTTCTGATTCGCTGGTGAAGTACCTAAGTAAACATGGTGCTTAACATCCACAGAAACCATAAGGCTTATTAGGGACAGGGAGAAGGGGATTATATATATATATATATATATATATATATATATATATATATATATATATATATATATATCGCTACACCGTCACCACCGGAATGACTTCTGTATTAAGACGGGCAGCAATGAGAGCCATTTCAATGTTTCATTAATTGTGAGGAACAAAGTCACAAGACAGTGTCCACAGATCACAACTTTTGAAGAGAAAGGAGAGCCGAAGCGGATTCGAACCGAGGTCCCTCTGCTTACCAGCCTAACGCCTTAACGTTAGGTCAAACCGGCTCACCCCGCTCGATGGTGAAGATGATGAAGAAGTGATGCTTAATGTCCTCAGATGTCAGTTGACATATTAGGGACAAGCCGTGACCAATGCCGAAGCATGGTTCAGTATTCTTTACGTCCACGGAAACCAGAAGGCTCGTTAGGACGGACAGCCCAGGACGGCCACCTCGACTCTCACACAGCTCCTGAACTATGTCGATGGTGAACATCCCCTCTCCCCTTTTATCTTCCCGCCGAGATTTTCAATGTACGAAACTATGTCGCCAGTCCACTGTGCGGTCAGGCATCCCACACCAAGGCCAGCATAACAGGCTACCCCAGCCCCCTCCAACCACTACCCCTCCGACATGGGTGGAAGAAGAGATACTACAGTGTAGTGTCTCTGGGTGGAGTGAGACGGGGCAGGCGGAATAGAAACGGAAGTGGGCCGTCAGGGTGTCCGCTTTTACCTGGGAAGAAAAGGGAGATTACTTTTGTATTTATCACAATAAGTTTTGAGAGTCTATAAACGCTGACATGGAAATCACTTCGCCTAGGGTCTGATCCAAACCGAAAAAAGCAGAATTACTATCAATAAATAATTGGTTATAACAGCAGTGCAATGTGTTCCCGCTAACACTAACAACGTGTGTAAACTGATTCGTCTAGAATTTGATACAAATCGAAAACAGGTAGATCTGTTACCGTGATTATAATATGTGTTCGCATTAATGGTAACTACACGTAAAAAGATGCAAACACATAAAAGGTTCAAAAGAACGCTACTGATTAGGACAAAAAGTGTTTGGATCTTCGTCTTTTTTAGAACGTTAGCAGTCATTCTTGTTTCAGATTTTTTTTCTTTTCTTTTTTCTTTACGCGTAAAAAGCTTTGCTTAGGTTTTGATACGGATCGGGAAAAAGTATGCCTGTTATCACAGTATGCTGTGTTCCTGTTAACGCTAATAACAAGTAAACTGCATTGCTTAGGGTTTGATAGGGATCGGGGAAAATCATGCCTATTATCACAGTATGCTGTGTGTTTCTGTTAACGCTAATAACAAGTAAACTGCATTGCTTAGGTTTTGATACGGATCGGGAAAAAGCATGCCTATTATCACAGTATGCTGTGTTCCTGTTAACGCTAATAACAAGTAAACTGCATTGCTTAGGGTTTGATAGGGATCTGGAAAAATCATGCCTATTATCACAGTATGCTGTGTTCCTGTTAACGCTAATAACAAGTAAACTGCATTGCTTAGGGTTTGATAGGGATCGGGAAAAATCATTCCTATTATCACAGTATGCTGTGTTTTTTTGTTAATGTTACCTACAAGTAAACTGCATTGCTTAGGTTTTGATACAGATCGGAGGAAAAAAGCAGATTCAGGTGCACGATAGTCAGATGTACACACTGTTTCCATCATCTTTTTACGTGTCCATTCTTGCTTGTTTGTTCTCCATTTGTGGCACCCGCGTTTTCCTGTCAAAGAAATAAAGAAGTGCTTGGCTTCCATGATACAAATCGAAAACAGGCAGATTTGTTACCATGATTATAATGTGTGTTCGCATTAATGGTAACTACACGTAAAAAGATGCAAACACATAAAAGGTTCAAAAGAACGCTATTGATTAGGACAAAAAGTGTTTGGATCTTTTTTTTTTTAGAACGTTAGCAGTCATTCTTGTTTCTAAACTTGAGCTAAAGATTTGCATAACTTGCACGGATCTCAAAGGGTCGAAATAAAATAATATGGTGCTGGAATTAAGAACGGAAAAAGGAGCAAGGCGAGTGGCGGGGGAGGGGGGGGGGTATGGGGGTAGTAAGGTGAGTGGGGGGGGGGGGGGGGTGGAGGTAGTAAGGCGAATGGGGGATGGGGAAGGGTGGGGCGAGAGAAGTCGTTGCTAATTTGGGTGAAACATGATAAAATCTCTAGACGTGTGCTTCAGTGAGAATTAATGAGAGCCCCCACCTTGCCATACCAGTCAGCGATCAAAAGACACTGGGGTCAGAAGAAAGGAGACGGGGGGAGGGGGGGGAATTCAGTTACATATAATTTCAAAACCCAGTCAACCGCCAAGCTCGTATCACGACGAAACGCAACTCGTCAGATCACAAGTACAAACATGATTCAATTCTAGTGACACATGTCATGTTGGAAGAGGACTATAAAAATGCAGTTGAATGAACCAGGAAGGCACACTGGGAAACCAGAACTCCTGGCAGCTGGCATAGAGTGACCTTCTCTAGACGTCACAAAGCCAACCTCGGACAGCTAGGGATGCTTCAAGCATTCTCATGTGTGTGTGAGTTTGTGTGTGTGTGTGTGTGTGTGTGTGTGGTGGTGTGTGTGTGTGTGTGTGTGTGTGTGTGTGTGTGTGTGTGTGTGTGTGTGTGTGTGTGTGTGTGGTCTCTGTGAAATAAGACGGCATCATTCTGGTGGCTCTTCTCTACTCGTATGACATATGTGACGTGATTCCCATGTGTGTGTGTGTGTGTGTGTGTGTGTGTGGTGTGTGTGTGTGTGTGTGTGTGTGTGTGTGTGTGTGTGTGTGTGTGTGTGTGTTCATTAATGTGTTTTTTATACCACTGATATGTATGTGAATATTTTGACGGGCCATATAAGTGGGATATGACTGCAGTATTTCGACGGCCCATCTAAACAGGTTGTGACTGCAGTATTTTGATGGCCCATCTAAATGTGTTGTGACTGTAGCATTTTAACGGCCCATCTAAATGGGTTGTGACTGCAGTATTTTGGCGGCCCATCTAAATGGGTTGTGACTGCAGTATTTTGGCGGCCCATCTAAATGGGTTGTGACTGCAGTATTCTGACGGCCCATCTAAATAGGCTCCTACTGCAGTATTTTGACGGACCATCTAAGTGGGATATGACTGCAGTATTTTGACGGCCCATACAAATGGGATATGACCGCAGCATTCTGAGGGATTAGCTCTATGGGTTGTGGCCGCGGGGTTCCGATGCCACGTTTCTGAGTCCACTATCAGTGGACACCGGAAGAGCATTCAGCTCTGCCCATCCATCATACGCAGCCTGTCTCGTCAATAGCCAACCTCGTTCCCCGCGCTTCAATAGATTACAATCTGCCTCTTTGCCATAATCTCTAGACGTGTGCTTCAGTGAGAATTAATGAGAGCCCCCACCCTGCCATGACCAGTCAGCGATCAAAGCATGGGTAGAAAGGTCACGTGCCCTGGGGGGATAATTCAGCTCTTTTCACACTTCATTTATACCCAGTCAACCGCCAAGCTCGTATCACGACGAAACGCAACTCTCTCACAATTACCAAACATGTTAATTGTGACACATGTCATGTTGGAAGAGGACTATAAAAATAGTTGAATGAACCAGGAAGGCACACTGGAAACCAGGAACTCCTGCAGCTGGCATTAGCCATCCTTCAGACTACAACGCCACCCTCGGACCGCATAGGGATACATCGCTCCTTTCCTCATGTGTGGATTAAATGTGCTCCTGTGTCGTGTGTTGTGTTCATTGCTCTTTTCCTTGTTGGTGATTGCTCTTGTTCCCTGTGTCTGGATTAAATCGCCTCCTTTTCCCATAGCTGTTTCTACTCTTACATCATGTCGGATCTCCCTTTGTGCCTTGTGTGGTTAATGCTCCTTTTCCCCTACTGTTGGTTATGTGCTGTGTGTGCTGTGTTGGTTCATTGTTCTTTTTACCACTGATATGTATGTGAATATTTTGACGGGCCATATAAGTGGGATATGACTGCAGTATTTCGACGGCCCATCTAAACAGGTTGTGACTGCAGTATTCTGATGGCCCATCTAAATGTGTTGTGACTGTAGCATTTTAACGGCCCATCTAAATGGGTTGTGACTGCAGTATTTTGGCGGCCCATCTAAATGGGTTGTGACTGCAGTATTTTGGCGGCCCATCTAAATGGGTTGTGACTGCAGTATTCTGACGGCCCATCTAAATAGGCTCCTACTGCAGTATTTTGACGGCCCATCTAAGTGGGATATGACTGCAGTATTTTGACGGCCCATTACAAATGGGATATGACCGCAGCATTCTGAGGGATTAGCTCTATGGGTTGTGGCCGCGGGGTTCCGATGCCACGTTTCTGAGTCCACTATCAGTGGACACCGGAAGAGCATTCAGCTCTGCCCATCCATCATACGCAGCCTGTCTCGTCAATAGCCAACCTCGTTCCCCGCGCCTTCAATAGATTACAATCTGCCTCCCTTTTCCCCATCACTGTCATGAACCACCCCCGAAGCGAGGCTGGGAATAGATGATCAAGGAGGAGATGAGGGCTGAGGGAAGAGTGCGTTGGTTATTGGATGTTAACGTCCCCTCAACAGCACAGGGTCACCCCCAGAAGATCTGAGGAAGACGGGGTCGGGGAAGGGGGGCAGAAAGAGAGAAAGACAACAACGGCATGGTCCCCAGCAACTCCAGCAACCGCATGCTCTTCTGTAAAGTACTTGGTTTCAAAGCAACGAGACGATCAGCCAACAACTACATGGTCCGACAGCAACCTGGTACATCAGCAACTACATAGTTCTCCAGCAACCGCATGTTCCGCGAGCAACCACATGGTCCACCAGCAACTACACGGTCCTCCAGCAACCACACGGTCCTCCAGCAACCACATGGTCCTCCAGCAACCACATGGTCCGCCAGCAACTCTATGGTCCTCCAGCAACCACATGGTCCGCCAGCAACTCTATGGTCCTCCAGCAACCACATGGTCCTCCAGCAACTCTATGGTCCTCCAGCAACCGCATGTTCCGCGAGCAACCACATGGTCCGCCAGCAGCCACATGGTCCATAAACCATACGGTCTCCTAGCAACGACTCGGTTGCCAAGCAACGACTCGGTTGCCAAGCAACTAGACGGTTCCACAGCGACTCCGCCACTGTGGCGGTGCACCAAGTGACCGAGGTTGTTGCCAGGACAGTCAGGCCCCCCCCAAGTCTTTTCTCTCCATGTCTAAGACTACCTTTTCCCAACTCTTTTCTCTCCATATTTTTTCGCTCCCTGATTTTTCCATTGAGAAGATAGCGAGGTGTGAATGGCGAAGGACGAATCCGGCCTGCACAACGACCACGCTGCCTGCTTTCCCGTGGCGAGGGAGGCCAGGGGATGTCGCCACGGCTTGTGAACACCGGTGTAGGCAATCATGACACGGTCCGCTGGTCGTGTTCTTGCTGTGCCATACACTGCGGCGAGGTGTGGGAAAAGGCGGCACGGGGAATTAAACACAGCCATTTCCACCATTCACAGCCTCCCTTCTTAGTTACAGGGGGCGCTGCGGAGATGAAAGACTCGGCCCGCAAGGATCGACGCGTCGCGCCGGTGTATGTTGCCTGTTGTGGTCTAAAAATCTCGCCGCTGAAACACCACGAGGATACACGCTAGACGCGTCACCCCGGTGTATGTTGCCTGTTGTGGTTCAAAAGCCTTGCCGCTGAAACATTACAAGGTCACATAGTTCAGGAGCTGTGTGAGAGTCGAGGTGGCCGTCCTGAGCTGTCCGTCCTAACGAGCCTTCTGGTTTCCGTGGACGTAAAGCTATATTGAACCATGCTTCGGCATTGGTCACAGCTTGTCCCTAATATGTCAACTGACATCTGAGGACATTAAGCAACACTACCTACCTACATTACAAGGTAGAGAACCGGTTTGCTGGTAGGCTGGTAAGCGGAAGGACCTCGGTTCGATACCGCTTCGGCTCTCCTTTCTCTTCAAAAATTGTGGTTTGTGGACACTGTCTTGTGACTTTATCCCTCACAATTAATGAAACATTAAAATGGCTCTCATCGCTGCCCATCTTAATGCAGGTCATTCTGGTGGTAACAGTGTAGCGATAGGTATGTATACTCTCCCTCTTCCCCCACCTCCATACTCCCTTCCCCCTATTCTCCCCGTCCATAATAAGCCGTACGGTTTCTGTAGACGTTAAGCACCATGTTTACTTACTTACAAGGAAGTGAGCCGGTTTGGCCTAGTGGTAAGGCGTTAGGCTAGTAAGCAGAGGGACCTCGGTTCGAATCCGCTTCGGCTCTCCTTTCTCTTCAAAAGTTGTGGTCTGTGGACGCTGTCTTTTTGTGACTTTGTCCCTCACGATTAATCGAAATATTAAAATGGCTCTCATCGCTGCCCATCTTAATGCAAGAGTCATTCTGCTGGTGACAGTGCAGCGACAGGTATATAATCTACCTCTCTCCCCACCTCCATACCCCCTTCCCCCCTTCTCCCCGTCCGTAATAAGCCTTATGGTTTCCGTGGACGTTAAGCACCATGTACTTACTTATACTACAAGAATACACGCTACACGCGTCGTGCCAGTGTACGCTGTCCGTTGTGGTTTATAAACCTCGCCGCTGAAACACAAGGATACACCATGGACCTGAAAATATAGGTCCATGGATACACGCTAGACAGGCGCTTTCCGCCTTTTCTCTGTCGCGACTCTCCTCTGTAATCTAAATTCCGCTCTTCTTCATCCTCGTCCAAGGTACAGTTATCCATAGATTCCCCAACCAAAGGTTTGACGAAAACATTCCAGAACACTTACTTACCACAGTGCAAGGCCAAAAGTGTGCCGTTCAATTAATCCATGGGTTTTAAACGTTTACAATTTTCAAAAAAAAAAACGCTTACAGGGAACCAGCCTTCTCGGAACGCGTCTCTTGTATTTCGATCTCTTCTAGCCGCTGTTATGGACCATGCTCAGTTAGGCAGGTCACGGCAGGTCCCGAAATGGAAAGCGAGATCAGGGACATAATTTGACCTGGGGTCATTCATAGTCAGCTAGGTCACGGCGGGTGACGAGATCGGAAGCGAGGTTGGAGTGTAGGTCTGCGTGCGAATGGCTCAGCAACCGCGAAGGCCCATAAAAACAAAATTAAAAACAAATCAGTCCCTAATAAGCCGTACGGTTTCTGTGGACGTTAAGCACCATGTTTACTTACTTAAAACAAAACATAGAGCATTTGCGTCCCAGTACTGCTGTGAACCACTTCGTATTTAGACCTCCGAGGATAACAACAAAAGACTGTCACAGATGTCCTTCATTGAGCGAGAGGGCGGATTCGACAAGACGAAGGACCACATTTCAAAGTGAGAGAAGAACGGATTCGATCCCGTGACCCGCCGTGAAATAGCTAGCTCAGTCAGACCGACCACCGATCAATTCGGTCCCCAGCCTCGCTTTCGATTTTGTGACCCGACGTGACCTCCCTCACGGATATTCTTAAGAATAGTTCATTATCATTATTCATTCATTCGTTTATTCATTTATTCACCCACTCACTCACTCACTTGTTCATTCATTCACTGGTATGTTTACTCACTCAACCTTTCATGAGTATCTGTGTAGGGAGTGTGTGTGTGTGTGTGTGTGTGTGTGTGTGTGTGTGTGTGTGTGTGTGTGTGTGTGTGTGTGTGCGTGTGTGTGCGTGCTTGTGCGTGCTTGTGCGTGTGTTTGTGTGTGCGAGCGCGCGTGTACGTGTGTGTAGTGTAGGTCTTGCTGTTCAGCTTCTTGTGATTTGAACTGCCTGTAGTCATTGTTATCGTCGTTTTCCGCTAGAGGTGTCTCAGCGTGGAGGAAGCTTACATACAAATTCCGTACAGCGCGCCGAGCTCTATTTTTATCTTACAGGTAGGTAGGTAGTGTTGCTTAATGTCCTCAGATGTCAGATGACAGGGACAAGCTGAGACCAACGCCGAAGCATGGTTCAATATAGCTTTACGTCCACGGAAACCAGAAGGCTCGTTAGGACGGACAGCCCAGGACGGCCACCTCGACTCTCACACAGCTCCTGAACTATGAATCTTACAGGTCCCCACGACCCATAGTCTTGTCCCCGATGCCCCCGCGATCCACTCTGTGCACTTTGAAGCAGGTTCCCCGCTATAGTGCCATGCGGGGTCGTGTGGAAAACGGCCACCAGGCGTCTTGTGGGTACCCTGTTTCCTTGCTGGTGGTCCTTCTGTCTGGACTACCCTCCCTCGTGAAATTGCACACGTTCAGTCAACAATTCTGAAACAAGGATAACTGCTTTGTGGTGTCGTATTAACTAAGCGTTCTTTGTAACCTATCGTGTGTTTAGATTTCACATTCAGTCAGTCAGTTATTTAAGTTGACTGGTGAGCTCTGTGTGTGTGTGTGTGTGTGTGTGTGTGTGTGTGTGTGTGTGTGTGTGTGTGTGTGTGTGTGTGTGTGTGTGTGAGGTGAGAGAGAGAGAGAGAGTGAGAGAGAGGGGGGGGCGGGAGAGGAGGAGGAGAGGAGAGGGAGAGAGAGAGTGTGAGGGAGGAGAGGCGTGTGTGTGTGTGGTGTGTGTGTGGTGTGTGTGTGTGTGTGTGTGTGTGTGTGTGTGTGTGTGTGTGTGGGTGTGTGTGTGTGTGTGTGTGAGAGAGAGGCGTGTGTGTGTGTGTGGTGTGTGTGTGGTGTGTGTGTGTGTGTGTGGTGTGTGTGTGTGTGTGTGTGTGTGTGTGTGTGTGTGTGTGTGTGTGTGTGTGTTGTGGCGTGTGTCGTGTGTTTGTGTGTGCGACGCGTGTGTACGTGTGTGTAGAGTAGGTCTTGCTGTTTAGCTTCTTGTGATTTGAACTGCTTGTAGTCATTATCGTTTTCCGCTAGAGGTGTCTCAGCGTGGATGTAGTTTACATACAAATTTCGCACAGCGCGCCGAGCTCTATTTTTATCTTTGAGGTCCCCACGACCCGTAGTCATAGTCCGCGATGCCCCCGCGATCCGCACGTGATGTCCGGGTTGTCCCCGTAACGCAGTCAAGTCACGCACTTCTCCACTAATGACGGTTCTTAATTCACACACCGGTGAGCTCGCATCTTGTGCGCATTTAGCCACGCTGACCACTCCATTTTCTGCCGCTGCCGACACTTTGTGACATTTCCGGTGGTTTTCCCAGAAGTGTGGTTCGTTAGTGAGTTCTTGGATTTGAAAGTCCCGTCAGCCCCACAGGGTCACCTCTGGACGATTGACACATTCACAAGTACTCCATACCAGGTTTGGAACCCGAGCCATCAAAACACAAGTAAAACGCTGGCTCACAGTTCTTAGCACGACACAATCAACAGCAAACACAACCAAGCCAAAAACAGCAATCAATAGCAAACACAAGCAAGTCAAAACAGTCAATATGGGATTCGTGACCTAGCTACAGCAGATGGGGTCTGCAGCTTTTTCGTCGTCACTGGAAACGGATACACCACGATACCTTTTGCAATGGCCGCGTCATTTGATAATGAAATCATCCGTCATACCGAATGGGTGAATCGTGAACCAGACGGTTAGGCACTTGACGTTCAACGTCCAGACAACCAGGAAACAATGAAATTAAACAAACCTGGAGGAGAAAAAATAGAACGGCAGAATTTAGGGCAGTAGGCAAACCATGCAGTGGCGATCATTCTATTCCATTCCAAGGAATCTATGACAGCTCTGGATTCCTAGGGAGTCTGGGACAGCTCTGGATTCTCAGGGAGTCTGGGACAGCTTTGGATTCCCAGGGAGTCTGTTATAGCTCAGGGAGTCTGGGACAGCTTTGGATTCCCAGGAAGTCTGTTATAGCTCAGGGAGTCTGGGACAGCTTTGGATTCCCAGGGAGTTTGTTATAGCTCAGGGAGTCTGGGACAGCTCTGGATTCCCTGGGAGTCTGTTGTAGCTCTGCGAGTCTGGGACAGCTCTGGATTCCCAGGGAGCCTGGGACAGCTCCGGATTCCCAGGGAATTCCTGACAGTGTTGGATTCCCAGGGAGTCTCTGGTAGCTGGAGGTGTCAATGTCTGCATCTACGGTATCCAACCGTGATAGCGAAACAAGTAACAAAAAAGGACACTCTACTGACGCGTGGAAAGGAAATGTTTATGGATTTTCTGCATGTGATAGCTTTATGCCGACATTCGGTAAGCGCGCTTATGGGTTGCTTTGAAAGGCTCCACAAGCTAAGATCTGTTCGTGGTCTTCTTTACATATCCGTTTTATCTTCTAGTCTTGCTGTCTGCTCAAAATTACGGCTGAAATGTACGGTGTTCAACGTCAGGTTTGTATTCTTGAAAGTCGTCATGCTCGTTCCAAGTTAGTGGTGGTTGTGCAGCTCACGTACATTTTCTCCAGTGTGAATGCGGCTGATGTACTGACCTGGAAGACAATTTGTTTGAACCAAGGCCTTCATTGCCCCTTAACCCCTTCGCTGCCCCAGCACGTAACATGTCCAAGCTGAAGGATGCGTTTATATTTTCCGGTCCTATCACATCTATTTTTAATGCTACGCGTTTCGATGAAAATCCTTTCGCATGCCAGTACGGAAAAGAAGATAGAAAGGCTTAAAGGTTTCAAATTTCGCACTTTTATGGGTCGTTTTCAAATGACATCGTGGCAGTGAAGGGGTCAACGGGCTTAGATCTCGCCACTGCGCGCACCGTCCGAGAAGAGAAATCGGTCGGCTCGGGCGAGAGGCGGGTGAAGGGGGGTTGGGGGTTGGGGTGGGACTGGGGGGCGTAGCTGGGCGGCGGTAGGTGAAGGAGGGACAGGAGGCGGGACTGGGAGGAGGGAGGGAGGTGAGAGGCCGGACAGGCCATCTCCTGTGGTGTTCATCAAATTGCTGCCACAAACATCAAAGTCGTCGCATGGCCTCAGGTCTCTCTGACTGACACCCGTTTTGCTACAGATCACAGTCGTGCCGACAGAATACACGGAAGGATTAATTACCCTGTCATACGTATATATATATATATATATGGAATTTAACTCCGCGTTCACGGTTCGTTCGTTCGGACGTTCTGTTTTTGTTTAATGGCCTCAGACGCTCAAAGCATATTAGGGACATCGACAATCTATAAAGTAAGCTTGTCTTGGATATAGCGTAGTTAAAATCATGGGGGAGACGGAGGGGGGGGGGGGGGGGGGGGGGGGGGGGGGGGGGAGTGAAGTAAGCTTGGTCCACTTGCGGACACCGGTGGCGCTATTTATAACCCCGACAACGTCACAGCGCGCGAGAGGAAGGACGGGTCGGGTCACCCACGGGGTCAGAGGGCTAATGGCGCTGTGTGACCGGAAGCTGCCACAACCTAATTGGTGCGCAGGTAGACGGATTGGGTCAGACCGGAAATGGTCCGCCTCTGCCGGACGGTCCAACGGGCACAGAAGGTCAGGGGTCAGACAGCTAGGGGATGGGGGGTAGGGGGGGGGGGGGGGGGAATGACGAATTGACCCACGGTGGACGTAGGGACGGCAGGTAATTGGCGGCTCTTTACTGTCAATGTGGTTCCCCGGCGTTACACGAATGGCTGAACTGATGGGAACATCACGTGATCAAATGAAGAAACGGCTTCACCGCTTTTCATGGGCGTCTCTGTCGAGGGTGCAACTGCTCCTGTACAAGTCTTGTTGTTGCTGTTCTCCTCCTCCTCCTCCTCCTCCTCCTCCTTCCTTCCTTCTTCTTCTTCTTCTTCTTCTTCTTCTTCTTCTTCTTCTTCTTCTTCTTCTATCGTTACTGGTTTGCATCTTATTTCTTCCATCGACTACTGGTGTTAGAAACGCAATACTTAATACTAACTTACTACTACTACTACTACTTCATTGTCCCTGGCGGAAAATTCGGTCGACTATAGATACTACCACTACTACTACTGATACTACTACTTCATTGTCCTTGGCGGGAAATTCGGTTCGCCATGACCGAGTACTACCACTACTACTACTAGATACTACTACTTCATTGTCCCTGGCGGGAAAATTCGGTTCGCCAAGACAGAGTACTACCACTACTACTACTAGATACTACTACTTCATTGTCCCTGGCGGAAAATTCGGTTCGCCAAGACAGAGTACTACCACTACTACTACTAGATACTACTACTTCATTGTCCCTGGCGGAAAATTCGGTTCGCCAAGACAGAGTACTACCACTACTACTACTAGATACTACTACTTCACTGTCCCTGGCGGAAAATTCGGTTCGCCAAGACAGAGTACTACCACTACTACTACTAGATACTACTACTTCACTGTCCCTGGCGGAAAATTCGGTTCGCCAAGACAGAGTACTACCACTACTACTACTAGATACTACTACTTCACTGTCCCTGGCGGAAAATTCGGTTCGCTATGATCGAGGGCTACCACTACTACTACTAGATACTACTACTTCACTGTCCCTGGCGGAAAATTCGGTTCGCCAAGACAGAGTACTACCACTACTACTACTAGATACTACTACTTCACTGTCCCTGGCGGAAAATTCGGTTCGCCAAGACAGAGTACTACCACTACTACTACTAGATACTACTACTTCACTGTCCCTGGCGGAAAATTCGGTTCGCCAAGACAGAGTACTACCACTACTACTACTAGATACTACTACTTCATTGTCCCTGGCGGAAAATTCGGTTCGCCAAGACAGAGTACTACCACTACTACTACTAGATACTACTACTTCATTGTCCCTGGCGGAAAATTCGGTTCGCCATGACCGAGGGCTACTTCTACTACTTGTGCAAATCCTTCCGCAGGTATTTGTTGGTGTTTTCTTCCTCATTTCTTTTTATCTTCCTCGTCCCTGTCTGTGTTTGTATTTTGATTCTTTGTCAGAAAGCTAGCGGGCAGCTTGCTTCCGTGTCTTTTTCCTTGTCCTGTCCTGTTCGCTCATTTCGCCATATCGTCTTCTCCTTCCCACGAGCTACCACTTTCAGCACAACAATATCAGAATACCCCCCTGCCCCCCATCCCCTTTGTGTTTTTTGTTGTTGCTCAGTTGTTGTTGGGTGTGCTTTTTGTTGCTGTTGTCGTGGTTTTTGTTGTTGTTGTTTCTTGTGTGTGTGTGTGTGTGTGTGTGTGTGTGTGTGTGTGTGTGTGTGTGTGTGTGTGTGTGTGTGTTGGGGGGGGGTATGGGGAGGAGGGGGCTGTTGTTGTTGTTGTTTGTTATCTCTTTAGGTGTCAGCCACTCCCACGCCTCCCCAAGAATCAGAATTAGAATAATTTGCTTCAGTGTATCAACCCTGCCGTTTCTTGTTCTTGTTGTTGTGTTGGTGGTGGTGGTGGAGGTGGTGGTAGTGATGTGTGTATGTGTGTGCGTTGTTGTTGTTGGTGGTGGTGGTGATGGTGGTGGTCGTGTGTGTGTTGTTGTTCTTGTTGGTGGTGGTGGTGGTTGTGCATGTGTTGGTGGTGGTGGTGGTGGTGGTGGTGGTGGTGGTGATGGTGGTGGTGGTGTGTGCGTGGTGGTGGTGGTGTGTGAGTGTGTGTTGTTGTTGTTGTTGTTGTTGTTGTTGTTGTTGATGATGTTGTTGTTGTTGATGATGTTGTTGTTGTTGTTTTGTCTGTCTCCTGCGATGTCAAGCCCCATCCCACCCCACCCCACCCCACCCACTCGCAGAAATCTATAACTAAGCCAATATGCAGAGAATGTGGAAAGCCAGTCCCCACACCAGAATATTACAGAAGCTGTGGCCAAGGAAGCCGAATGCGAGTTTCAGGGCCTTATTCCGGCGTCTCAGACGGCGCGGACCTCGACCGTTCCGCTACTGTCGGCAAAAGATCGATTTCTCAACCGATTAGAATTTGTTTTATTTCCCCGTTTCCTGCAGACACCCAGCACGAACAGACCCAGCGTCAACAAACCGGAAGAGAAATAAAAATTAAACCACAGCGTAAGGCAGACGAGCAGGGATGGGGCGGGGTGGCGGCGAGGGGGAATAACTCAAAGGCAAATCTCTCCTGGTAGTAATCCCCCTTTTGTCTGCTTCCGGCTCCCGAGTTTCATGAACAGTCTAGCTTGTGTGGAAGTAAGGTGGGGGGGGGGGGGGGGGGGGGGGGGGGGGGAGGTAGGAGGGTGTCTTTCTGTGCAGCCCCACCTGCCACCACGCGTGCTCCGCATCAGAAACTCGGCTTAATAAACAAATACAAAAACGTAAAAAAAAAAAAAGACGACCAGTTGCATTGATTCGTCTCAATCCCAGACACGCTTTTACAGGGAAGCGAGTCTGCCAGCCGCGTGCTTCACTCCGTTCTGTCGTAATGCGGCGATAACCCGCTTTGCGCCAAGCTTTTCAACGATCCATGCGTATGAAAATAAAGCGAGATTACAACTGATGCCTACACCATCGCCACCCTCCTCTGTAGCAAACCAGGAAGAACAATCACCATTGTTCGTTCGTTAGACTCGTTGAACGCCGGGTCGTCACCGGAGAGGTGCTGGCGGGGACCGAGATCCCAGGAGGTGAGATGAGGGGAGGGAGAGAGGACACACTATACCTAACGCTGCACTGTCACCACCACAAGGATTTCTGCATTACCACGGCCAGCGATGAGAGCCATTTTAGCGTTTCAACCCTTCTGATGGGACAAGCACACAAGACGGTGTCCACAGGCCACAACTGCTGAAGAGAATGGAGAACTGAAGAATTCCCTCTCTCTCGTTATCTCTCTCCCAACCCAACCCGCTTTACTAAAATAAAGTGACACTAAGCAGCATAAAGGCCAGTGTTCCCAAGTCAGTCCTGTTAGTGTATGGGATGTTTTGACTTTTACCTGCTGTTTTACCTGCCATTTTACCTGCTGTATAATGCCATTTTACCTACAGTATAATGCCATTTTACCTGCAGTATAATGCCATTCTACCTACTGTATAATGTCATTTTACCTACTGTATAATGCCGTTTTATTTACAGTATAATGCCATTTTGCCTACAGTATAATGCCATTTTACCTACTGTATAATGCCATATTACCTACTGTGTAATGCAATTTTACCTACAGTACAATGCCATTTTAGCTACTGTGTAATGCCATTTTACCTACAGTATGCCATTTTACTTACAGTATAATACCATTTTACCTACAGTATAATGCTATTTTACCTACTGTATAATGCCATTTTACCTACAGTATAATGGCATTTTACCTACAGTATAATGCCATTCTACCTACTGTATAATGCCATTATACCTACCGTATAATGCCATTTTATCTACAGTATAATGCCATTTTACCTACAGTATAATACCATTTTACCTACAGTATAATGCTAGTTTACCTACTGACAGTATAATGGCATTTTACCTACAGTATAATGCCATTCTACCTACTGTATAATGGCATTTTACCTACTGTATAATGCCATTTTATCTACAGTATAATGCCGTTTTACCTATAGTATAATGCCATTTTACCTACTGTATAACGCCAGGATCATAGTAATACAAGGCAAACAGCTCGCGGAAACACCAGTGCTAGCAGGCAGAAGGTGCTCGACTGCAATGTTCCGCTGCGAAAACACAGCCAGCTTCGTGTGCCGTAAGAGAGGACAAGATAAAACACATTGAGCGGGTAACATCTCGACCCCAGGGATATTGCCACCAAGCTCGAGCTCTGGCAATGTGCTTACACAACTGGCAACAAGGTGGCAACAGTTTAACCCGCACTTCCGTTGCGGAGCTCGCACACCGCACGCGCAGGAAGAGGAAACACGAGTAGTTTCCCTTCCCTCTGCCCCCCGTGACGGCACATCTGTCGCTTCAGGTAAGGTCAGAATAATAACGACTGAATGCTTTGCGAGGGAGACACGTGGGGGTTCGATTCTTCATAAACACGGCGCAACTCTCGATACAATTCCCTGAAGTAGGTCAGATAGCTTACGTGCAACAAAAAGGGATCGACGTCGTCAACAGCCGTTTCCACACCAATCGCCATCTTACCTGCCAATCACATCCCTTCCCGTGTTTCAGGCACTGAACGTAATGTATAGGATGAAAGAGTTCGCGCAACGCCCATGCGGTCTTCATGTTCTCCACGCACACGCACGCGCACACACACGCGCGACACACACACACACACACACACACACACACACACACACACACACACACACACACACACACACACACAGAGCAACACACACCCCACTTCAGAATTAACTGGACAGGTGCCAAATAGGCTTCCTGCTTATGTTTCCGCATTGGCTTTGAAGTCAAGGACAGCGTGAAGAGAAGCAAGAGTTGGTTAGGTAGGGTCACCTCAGGACGAATCACACATTCCACATTCTTCTGCACCGGTTCAAAACCCAAACGTCATCAAATCACAAGCCAGAAAGCTGGTTCACAGGTCTGGGCACAACACCGTCAACAGCAAAACACAACAGTCAGCAGCAAACACAACACAGTCAGCAGCAAACACAACACCGTCAACAACAAACACAACACAGTCAGCAGCAAAACACAACAGTCAGCAGCAAACACAACACCGCCAACAACAAACACAACACAGTCAGCAGCAAACACAACACAGTCTGCAGCAAAACAACACCGTCAGCAGCAAACACAACACAGTCTGCAGCAAACACAACACCGTCAGCAGCAAACACAACACAGTCTGCAGCAAACACAACACAGTCAGCAGCAAACACAACACAGTCAACAGCAAACACAACAGTCAACGACACAGTCAACAGCAAACACAACACAGTCAACAGTAAACACAACACAGTCAATATCACACAGTCAGCAGCAAACACAACACAGTCAGCAGCAAAAACAACACCACCAACAGCAAACACAACGCAGTCAACAGCAAACAACACAGTCAACATCAGACACAGTCAACATCAGACAGTCAACAGCAAAACAACACCGCCAACAGCAAACACAACACAGTCAACAGCAAACACAACACAGTCAACATCAGACACAACACAGTCAACAGCAAGCACAACACAGTCAACAGCTAACACAACACAGTCAACAGCAAACACAACACAGTCAGCAGCAAACACAACACAGTCAGCAGCAAACATAGCCAAGTCAGAACAGTCAATCATAAGTATAACTCAATATTTACATGTCACTTAATCACATGTTTTCAAACGCACACTTTACTTGACTATACCAGCTTTTTAAAGACGACATGCCTACTTTATTAGGACAACGTACCTGACGTTTGGAAAGCTATGTATCTGACATTTTAAAGACCGTGTGACTGCACAAATACCTTTTTTTCTTTTCTTTTTCTTCTTTCTCCCCCCCCCCCTCCCCCCCACTACCTGACATTTTAAGTGATATTTTGTATAGTACTGATGTTATAAATTCTATTGTTAAATTGACTGATCATAGTCCTGTAGGTAAGTTAGTCTACTATACTAATGTAGATATGCTTCTTTTTTTCTAATATCACCTCGATGTGAACAGACATCAAATAAAATTGACATTTTAAGGACCACTTTTTAAAGAACTCTGTACCTGACTCTTTTAAGCAAGCAGTAATTTGAAGTATGAGTAAGTCATGCTTCACCTACTTAGTCATCAACTCACCCCCCCCCCCCCCAACCCCACCCCCTCCCCCACCCCTAAAAAAAAGAAGAGGTAACGCTAGTAGAAAACAATTACAACAGCATAATTTCAAAAGGAAGGAAGGTGGAGGGGATGAGGTCTGCCGAGATGAAAAAGGAATGCCGTCTGGGTCACTATGTTTCCAGGTCCCAAGCAACCCTCTGATAAAACAAAAAAAAGAAAAAAAAAGAAGAAGAAGAAGAAGACTAGACATCATTAATAGTATCTTCTCTGGGCTAATGTCATCAGACGGCGCAACATCAAGCAGACTAGCTGACACATAAAAGGAGGAGCGGGGGCGGGTGGGGTGGGGCTGTGAGCACTACTCAAGCGTCGGACTTGGTGGGGAGGTGGGGGGGGGGGGGGGGGGGGAGGGTGGAAGGGAAGGGGGGCTGTCTGGAGCCGCAGTGCACAATCATTTATCACTTAATTAAAACTAGACCCGCTAAACCTTTGCCAAAGAAGTCACGATGAGGATCAAGTCCCTTATCTCTGCTACCAGAGCGCAAGAGCAAACTGGAGCTTGAATGTACTGCCCCTGCTAATTACTTCGATAGCGGAAAGTTGGCGTATCACTGGGCAGCAGGTGATGACTGATCTTTGTTTTTAAGGTGTAGCTTCAGCAGACGGTAATTACAGCCACAGTAAAAACACGTACGTCAGCTATTTTTAGGGCGGGGCGGGGGTGGGGGAGTGGGCGCGCGGGGGGGGGGGGGGGGGGGGGGGGGGGGGTATATTTTCAATGACAACATTTGAAAGGGAGCAAGAATGTCCAGGCAGGAGCAGAAATGTGATTCATGGCGGTTGGGAAATAAGGATCACGTTATAAACAAAATCCACTACACTATGAAAAAGATTTCAATTGAAAGCCCATGTCTGTCCCAGTTGGCTAACTGTTCAATGTGATACTGTAAAACTGGCCGCTGGTCTGATCTCTCTCTCTCTCTCTCTCTCTCTCTCTCCTCTCTCTCTCTCTCTCTCTCTCTCTCTCTCTCTTTCTCCATCTCTCTCCCTATATCCTCCCACCTTTCTTTCGCTCCCTCCCACCCCCTCTCTCCAGGTAGGCGGGCTATTTTGTACACGTGTTCTGTTCTATGGGGGAGGCCGGGGAGGGGGGGGGGGCGGTTCTTATTTTCGTCACGTCAGAAGCCATCTGTTTAACTGACGCCGCTGTACGTTTTTCGAGACAGCATTCAGAACATCAGGCAGGTCTGACGTGCATGTTTTCCAATTGCACAGAATAATATCAAGGTCATCTACAACAGCGTCATCGCCAATACTGAAGAAATGATTATACTAGATATTCCGAGAAATGACTTCGGAATGTTTTCAGTTCGAAATACGGCCGCCTGGCGTCAAACGCTGGATCCAAACAGATAAAAGGTTCAAAAGAACACCATTTATTATAACAAGACAAAACCAGCAAATGTTCGCGGTAATCCCCTTTGTCAAGCTACAAAACGACACTTAAACAACAGCTAAACGGTTAAAAACGATAAAAAATAAAGTGAAAAGCTAAACCATTTATCTGTTTTTGGTTGAGCTATGTTGTTTGTCTGTCCAGTGTTGGGAAGAATGTTGGCATGACCATGACGTGTAATATGTGTGAGGCAATGACTATTCTATGACGTAAAACTCAACTGGCACAGTAGAGTGACAGAGAAAGGTGAGGTCAAACGTTGGAGTGATAAAACTGATCAACATGGCAAATACCAAGGTGGCCTTAACAGTGTTAGACTGTTAACAGTGAAATGAAGTCAGACTACGAGGGTACTGACTGGACGACGGCCCTAAGCAAGGGTAAATCTGTGTTTCAAGCAGCCTTCGGCAACATATCGGGTAACACTTTCGAAGTGTCACTTACAACACACACACACACACACACACACACACACACACACACACACACACACACAACACACATATATATATATATATATATATATATATATATATATATATATATATATATATATATATATATGCACGCACGCGCGCGCGCACGCAGCACGCACACACACACACACACACACACACACACACACACGCAAGCACACACACACACACACACACACACACACACACACACACACACACACACACACACACACACACACACACACACACACACACACACACACACCACACGCATGCACGCACGCACGCATGCGCACGCACCTATGCACACACACACACACTCACACACACACACACACACACACACACACACACACACACACACACACACACACACACACACACATCGCACATGAGCGTGTCAGAACCACGATTCTTTTTTTTAAATTACTGCCAAATCAGTACTGCACTGCTCTGGGCAACAGCAACTACAGCAACTACAGCAACAACACAGACCAGGCAGCGCAACAGGAAGGAATCGGCAAATCGACGAGAGATGGGTGGTGGGGGCCAATGGGGTGGAGGGGGGTGGGGGTATCCAGGTCTTGCCCTCTTTACAAAATGCCAACTTCTAAACAAATCCTGAACATGTGGCGACCCTTCCTACCCTCCCCTCCGACCACAAAAAAACACCAACACAACCTTCCACCAAACTAGAGCTATGAAGGTACTCTTTCCACCCCACCCCCCTCCCCCACGCGCCCCCATCCCCAACCTCCCGCCCTTATTTTTACATTTTACTCTCTTCGCCTCTCCTGATGGTGAAAGTTTGGACTGATTCACCCCGCTTTACCCTGATTGGCATGATCGACAGGGCTGCTTGGTCGTTAGGTTGTTGGCTGAGCGGTTAAATCGATGGACTGATCGGTCAACCCATGCATTAAAGGGGGTTGTGTGGTTGAAGTGATGGACTGATCGGTCAACCCATGCATTAAAGTAGGTTGAGTTGTTGAAGTGACGACTGATCGGTCAACCCATGCATTAAAGGGGGTTGTGTGGTTGAAGTGATGGACTGATCGGTCAACCCATGCATTAAAGGGGGTTGTGTGGTTGAAGTGATGGACTGGTTGGTCAACCCATGCATTAAAGGGGGTTCAGTAGTTGAAGTGATGGACTGATCGGTCAACACATGCATTAAAGGGGGTTGTGTGGTTGACGTGAAGAACTGATCGGTCAACACATGCATTAAAGGGGGTTGTGTGGTTGAAGTGACGAACTGATCGGTCAACAAATGCATTAAAGGGGGTTGTGTGGTTGAAGTGATGGACTGATCGGTCAACCCATGTATTAAAGGGGGTTGTGTGGTTGAAGTGATGAACTGATCGGTCAACCCATGCATTAAAGGAGTTTGTGTGGTTGAAATGATGAACTGATCGATCAACCCATGCATTAAAGGGGGTTGTGTGGTTGAAGCGATGGACTGATCGGTCAACCCATGCATTAAAGGGGGTTGAGTGGCTGAAGTGACGAACTGATCGGTCAACTCATGCATTAAAAGGGGGTTGCGTGGTTGAAGTGATAGACTGATCGGAGCAAAGATGTACACTGGGCTGACAAACTAGAAAATACTCAGACCTTAATTTCCATTCCCAGGCTTCCCACAGTATTGTATCACTGTACGAAACATGCATACGCACAGGCGTCATATGTTGCAGAAATACCGATCGAACCGCCATAGGAAGGCTGTTTGCACATTTCTAGGTTCTATAATGAACTACGATATCAGTCGCAGCTGTCACTCTCAAATTGTGACGACCAAGGCCAGCGGTAGTCTGTCCTGCTGCATCTTGCACGCGGTGCACGTGGTGCACGTGACTCAAGCCGACGGCAGTGAAGCAGCCGACAAGTCAGAGCGATGCTATCGCCGCGGCTTAATCCTTCCCTGCCAAAGAATATATAGGCTACTGCTAATGCCACTTCCCTCTAAGTATCGTCTCGAGGAAATGCTTAGCGAACACACAACGTTTACTTTAAAAACAAGTTGTGTATGAGAAAACACTGAAACAAGAGTCAGCACAGAAAGTTGGCCCTGGAGAAGAAAATTCTCCCGCCGCTCCAGCAGGGACTCGAACCCGGGATATTTCAATCATGAGTCCGACGCTCTAACCACTGAGCTATCCCCGCTCCCAGTAGTTTTGTGACATGGCTCTCAGAGGCTGCTCAACCGGGCGTATCACGTGACCTTAGACATGATGAATGTCGTGGCTGAGCGACCCGTTTTGCGGCAGGACTCTCAGAGACTTTGCCACGGGACTCTCACCACAATCGCCCTGATATGACCGCACGGGTTGACTGGGCGTAAAACACCAATTTACCTACTTACCTACTCGCCCTGATATAACCGCACTGGTTGACTGGGCGTAAAACACCAGTTTACCTACTTACTTACTCGCCCTGATATAACCGCACTGGTTGACTGGGCGTAAAACACCAGTTTACCTACTTACTTACTCGCCCTGATATAACCGCACTGGTTGACTGGGCGTAAAACACCAGTTTACCTACTTACTTACTCGCCCTGATATAACCGCACTGGTTGACTGGGCGTAAAACACCAGTTTACCTACTTACTTACTCGCCCTGATATAACCGCACTGGTTGACTGGGCGTAAAACACCAGTTTACCTACTTACTTACTCGCCCTGATATAACCGCACTGGTTGACTGGGCGTAAAACACCAGTTTACCTACTTACTTACTCGCCCTGATATAACCGCACGGGTTGACTGGGCGTAAAACACCAGTTTACCTACTTACTTACTCGCCCTGATATAACCGCACGGGTTGACTGGGCGTAAAACACCAGTTTACCTACTTACTTACTCTCACCACAACCAGCATACTGCCGCCTCAGCCCCAGGCCTTTCGGTCAGACAACAGTGAGGTGCCAGTGATGACGATATCAGTACTAGCGCTGGTCGGAGGCTGACGGAGCCTTCATTTCGTCTGCGGCAGATCCGCTGGGGCGCGCGCCGACTCGGAGATTGATTGCATCACGAAGAGATGACGGGGGCGAGTGGCGCGGGGCGAGATGGGGGGGGGGGGGGGCAAAAGAGGTGTAGGCGGGGGGGGGGGGGGGGGGGAGGGGGGGCAAAGGGGGGGAGGCAGGGCGGAGGTACCAGAGTCGGACGGGACCGGAGACAGGTGCGTGTCAGTTGTAGGCAATGCTGTGTCGATCGATGGAGAAGACCAACGAGTAGCCGGAAACAGACGAGCGCAGATGTCCGGCACAAGGCTGGGCAGTGGCGGTGGGGGCAGACGAGATGGCGTGGCCATTACAAGCACACGTTGGTCATTCGTCACGCGGTTCCCTACACGTGAATGGGATCTGGTCACCAGAACTAGTGGGGATAGCAATCTCAGCTGATTCTCTGTCTGGTCGCAGTGACCCGACTATCCCCAAACGGTCTGGTCACCGCCAGTACCAGATACAACCTGGCTCACTTCCTTGACCATCTGGCAAGGTCTTCACTCATAGAATCACTCAGTCACCCATTTGGTGATTCAGTTCTAGGCTCGCCTATTCACTGGTATCTCGCAAACCTGCTCTTACCCATCTTCTGATTATTCGCCCATTCAGTAGCTGTTTCACTCAATCGTTCTCCCACTCGAGTTATTCGTTTAGTTACCCATTCACCTGCTCATTAAGCTATGCGTACACTCTCGTTCGGTCAGTCTTCCATCCATGAACCCACCAACGCCGATAATCACCCCCAACTCACCCACCGGACACTGACCGGTAAAGGTACAATTCCAAACACTATGGTCACTACGATTATCACTCGGTGCAGCAAGCTGGCCACAGAGTCGCCAAGTCATTCCTTGGTTCGTTTATTAACTCGTCTATTCATATTCATTCCTCCTTTCAAACGCTCACGTACCAACCCGTTTTCAATCGTGTACATCCACAAATTCATTCATGCACGCACAGTTTACACACACACACACACACACACACACACACACACACACACACAACACACACACACACACACCCACACGCACACGCACACACACTCGCTCGCCCTCCCCGCCTCTCTCTCTCTCTCCCTCCTCTCTATTCTCTCTCTCTCTCTCTCTCTCTCTCTCTCTCTCTCTCTCTCTCTCTCTCTCTCTATGTATGTATGTATGTATGTACGTATGTATGTACATATATCATCCGTCACTTCCTTCTTCATTCATTCATTGACTCACTTACCCACACATTCACCCACGCGTTCATTCACTCACACTCACTCACGTGTCCACACACGAGACAAAACAGGGAGGAGGAAACCAGCCCCCACACCGTGCAAGCCGAGGAGGCAGAACAATCCACAAAAGCAGGGTCAGAGACAGGCAGGGGGCGATGCGCTTCATGCAAGCGGTGATGTATCTCACCACCCTCACCCCGCGCGGCGGTGATGTCTTTTCCGGCCTCAGTCAAATCCCCCGTGATGAGCGATGCCGTCAAACAAGTGGGTGTTATGTGTGGGTGTGCGCGCACGTGTGTGTGTGTTGGGGTGGGGTGGGGGTAAGTGTGTTTGTTTGTCTGTCTGCCTGTGTGTGCGTGTGTGTGTGTGTGTGCGTGGTGTCGTGTGGTGTGTGTGTGTGTGGTGTAGTGTGTGTGTGTGTGTGTGTGTGTGTGTGTGTGTGTGTGTGTGTGTGTGTGTGTAGTGTGTGTGTGTGGTGTCAGTGTGTGTGTGTGTGTGTGTGTGTGTGTGTGTGAGGAAGGGGGAGAAGGGACAGTAAAAACAAAGGAAGTCGATGCACAATGCCCTTTCTCTGTTCTCCAATGGGTACCCGCAGCGGGGTGCCGCGGAAGCTGAAAAGGTCTCTTCCGCTGAGAAGCTATCAAAGTTGATTGTCAATCATGACTGCTCTTTGTTTGAAGGGCGATAACTGAGTCTCACTGACGGCTACTCTTTGCTTGAAGGGCGACAACTGACCGTCTTTCATGACTACTCTCTGTTTGAAGAGCAATAAGTGAACGGCATTCAAGACCTCTTTGTTCAGAGAATGGCGTCAGCTAAAATTGAATGATAATACACACAATGCAGCTGTAGGAAACGGTGGTGACTGGGACACTGACCACGACAGTGACAGGACGGGACACAAAAATGTCACTCTGAAGGACTACAATCAGTGAGTGACTGGCCTTGGACTTTAACGCCCGGTCCACCGCCAAGGTCACATCAACAAGGCGAAAGTGAGTTGAAATACAACCAATCACAAGCCAAAGTCTGATTTACTGGTCTCATACAGACTCTTCATTCATAATTATTGGGAGAGAGGTATTTGGAAGAAATGAAGTTGAATGAACCGCGAGAAGTCAGAAATTAAACTAGAGAGGCAGAATGATAATTATATTTACGTACTCAAGACCTTAAAAAGAGACCTTTGACATCTCTAGAATGTCTGACCTGAATTAAGTACAACCAATAGACGTTGCCGGAAGTAAGCCAGTCATTGGCCAGACACAGCTATGACCCCGGGGAATTCGGACACAGTGCAATAAAACGGGACTGGAAGACGGTGACTGAGGCTTGGGAAACTTTTGCAGTAAAACCAACTTCGTCAGTTTTATTTTACAAAGTTTGCTTCACAGCAGTCAGAACCGAGGAGTTCACCCCACGCGCTGCTTCACTTTGTTTAGCCGCAAAACGTGGTGGTTGTTTGATGCTCGCACCGCCGTAACTGTGCCTTCGCAAAGCAAGTCGGGATCGCCGGAAGTGATGAGTCAGAGCAACTACAGCGGCCGCACTGCTTTACAGTCGCGGCCTCGTCGATGTGGAAAAAAAATGCACAAAGCAAACAAGCATGCACTAAAACTGAGCCTGGCCCATAAGTGTTGCTATTTCAGGGTACTAAGATCGCAAACTACAGTAACCACAATCCGTGCCACACTTTCCAAAGGTCGCGCCATCACTAGTATCAGTCTGACTCTGCTGCGGAGGCGGAAGAAGGTGGAGGTGGTGGTGGTGGAGGTGGTGGTGGAGGTGGTGGTGGTGGAGGTGGTGGTGGTGGTGGTGGTGAGCGGGGGGTGGGTGGGTTAAGAGTGGCTGCACGCAATCACAGACTCACGGACTCGCAGAGGGTGGGTGGGTGGGGGGGGGGGGGGGGGCGGGAGGGGAAGGGTGGTAGGGGGGGGGGGGGGAGGGGTTGCCACCCACCACACCTAGGAATATAATTCTCCGGCCTATTTAGTATCCGTAATGCCATCGTCAGTGACGGGACTGGCGCGCCATTGTCCCGGCCGTTTGGCAGGAGTGTGTGAAGATTGGCAGAATCTGCCGACAGGGAGAGATGGAACATCACAGAGCGTTTGTCGTCGGCCCCAGCCGCTCAGCTCAACAGTGAAATAGTCTCTGAAGTCGCAAAGCTGTTCTTCAACACCCCCCCCCCCCCAAACCCCCAACCTTCTTTCCGCCCTCCCAATTAAAAAAAAAAAAAATCAACTGAGGCTGTTGGGGAAAATGTTGAGGTTATTTGTCTTCGCCTGTCGGCGTATCTTCTGTCCTTCAACCGTTTCCACAAAGCAACTGTTTTTCTGCGTGAGCAGTAAAGTCCGCAAAAATGGGGGGGGGGGGGGGGAGCAAACGATCAAAACCAGTCTGGAAGTCTCATGGTAGCGCCATATTAACAGACCAAATTTAGTTGAAAAGGGTTACGCAGTTCAGGGGATAGGAGGTGAACAGTAGAGGATAGGAGGGGCACAGTTCAGAGGATAGGAGGGGCACAGTTCACAGGATAGGAGGTGCACAGTTCAGAGGACAGGAGGTGAACAGTTCACAGAATAGGAGGTGAACAGTTCAGGGAATAGGAGATGAACAGTAGAGGATAGGAGGTGAACAGTTCACAGGATAGGAGGTGAACAGTTCAGGGAATAGGAGGTGAACAGTAGAGGATAGGAGGTGCACAGTTCAGAGGATAGGAGGTGCACAGTTCAGAGGATATGAGATGCACAGCTTAGGGGATAGGAGGTGCACAGTTCATGGGGTAGGAGGTGCACAGTTCCGGAGATAGGTGATGCACAGTTCCAGAGATAGGAGGTGCACAATTTAGGAGATAGGAGGTGCACAGTTCAGGAGATAGGAGGTGCATAGTTCTGGAGATAGGAGGTGCACAGTTCAGGAGATAGGAGGTGCATATACATCAGTTCTTTTCATGTTTGTAGTTGAGCATGACCTTCAAATCGCAACTGAAACCATATTCACATGCGATTTGAAACTTTTATATGACACTTCGGCAACAACGGGTTCGCTAGTACATTCAAATGCGATTTGAAACTTTTATATGAGACGACTTCTTCTTCTTCTTCTTCTTTCATTTAATTATCAAGATCCTAAAACATCTCTGTGACCTTCATCTTGAAGACGGCCAATGCCCAAACGTTCCCCATGACACTCCGACTACTAATGATGTAACAGCACACACAGTTTCTTTTCTTTTGTTTCTTTTTTCTTTTTCTTTTTTCTTTTTCTTTTCTTCTTCTTTTTTCTCTCTCGCCCCAGTGCCTCACTTTTCCACATTCGTCGTGACGGAGACGCTGGGGTTTAAACCCGTGAATTCCAATGGCCTAGATGTATGAAACTCAAGAACCTGGGAAGCCTCAGGGGTGTGTGTAAGTTCAGCAAGTGTCCACAATCAATCACAGAGGACAGGACAGCCGGGACTCACTGTGATTATCTCTGTCCCCGCCAAAACCACACTCGCTTGTCTTTTCTCCAAGCCAAATCATGGTACTCGTGAGAAAACAACGTATCTAGACAAGGGGAAAAATCATGGGTTGGGCATGAACGATAACATCTAGCACTCAGCTCCAAGTCTCAACTACAGGTGAACATTGCATTCGTACAAGCAGAGCAGACCGAGCCTGCGTAATTCAATCTACAGTTATTTATCTGCAGATAACTATGTGCAGGCTAGCGGTTTTAGCAAGGCTGTGCAGAAAGCAGCGAAACCATGGTGCACGCTCTCGAACTTTCAGAATCCAAACCAAGCTTTCTTCCAACAAACAGAACAATGTGCAACTTCAAAATGAGGCGTTCCCTCTCTCTCTCTCTCTCCTCTCTCTCTCTCTCTCTCTCTCCTCTCTCTCTCTCTCTCTCTCTCTCTGCGTGCGAGTGTGAGCGTGTTTCGTGGCTTTAAATATTTCTAAAGGAGTGTCCCTCATAAGGACACTGAAGCTGTATGATACTGCATTGTATTTACCTCAGGACGACAGAGACACACAGAGACAGAGACAGAAACAGAAACAGAGAGAGAGAGAGTGGGAGAGAGACACAGACAGAGAGACTGAGTCAAAAAAAGAGAAGCTACGAGAGAGACGGAGAGACAAACAAGAGACTCGCCTGAAAAAGACACAGAGACGAAGAGAGAGACGAAGCGAGAGAGAGAGAGGGGGGGGGGGGGAGAGAGAGAGAGACGGGAACAGTTCTGCCCTGTACCATGTGCTGGAGGCATGTACACGTTAAAGCTCCCACGGCATCGGAAGAACGTTGACCCTGGGTCAAACCCTGGAGGTAAGTCTGCCAATGCGTGTGGCCTGGGTAACTAGAACAGCTCTTGTGCCGCTGGCTTTCCTTTCCTTAGAGACAGTAACCCGAACTTCTCCGGCAAACAAAACGTACTCAAGTATCCCTTGTGGGAAATTCGGGTCGCCAAACATGGGTAAGACTACAGCAGCCGCAAGAGCAGCGCTACCCATTCCTACCAGTGTGTTCAGTATTCCGTGTGTCCAAACAATGGTATGGGTGCCTATGCTTGGGATTATTAGCGTGTACGTAACATCTATGCATGCGATTGCACACGGGGGCTGTACGGACACCGCCGTAAGAGAGTCTGCACTGAAAGCTGACTGGGAGACAAATCGCTTACCGCACCAGGGAATCGAACCGCGTCTGTGTTGCGCTTGGCTTTTCGGTCCGACGCCTTGCCCATTGAGCTACGTAACAAGATTGTTTGTTCCATAGACAACAAGGGGTCGACGTCATGAGAAGGGTGGAAAGGAGTGTCCGAACAGTGGAGAGAGTATATACTCGTAAGGCACTGTGAGAACTGTCCCAACAGAGGTGAGAGTATATCTATAATTATACCTGTACGGCAATGTGAGAACTGTTCGAACGGAGGAGAGAGTATAATTATACCTGTACGGCAGTGTGAGAACTGTCCCAACAGAGGAGAAAGTATATACCTGTACGGCACTGTGAGAACTGTCCCAACAGAGGAGAGAGTATATACCTGTACGGCACTGTGAGAACTGTCCCAACAGAGGAGAGAGTATATACCTGTACGGCACTGTGAGAACTGTCCCAACAGAGGAGAGAGTATAATTATACCTGTACGGCACTGTGAGAACTGTCCCAACAGAG